>CM042034.1:65969278-66406778 GCA_023525975.1 Smallanthus sonchifolius
TTAAAAACACAATAATTTAAACAATCAAGTAAGCATGACGCAATCATTTCCCATATGTGCAGTCTAAGACGTTTAGATCATTTCTGATGTACTATCATTTCCTCTTTTCTGAAGAGAACTTTGAAATTTTCTGGTTTTCTATTTTGTTTGGATTTTTGTAAAATATTTAAAAATTAAAAGAACTATACATAAAACATTTAAAAGAAATAAAATTTAACTTTCATGAATTGAATTGATTTAAGAAAAATAAGTTTTCACTCCAGATTGAACATTCCTATCATGTTGACAAGATGTTCAAAACGTGTTCGATCAAATGCCTTAGTGAAAAGGTCAGCAAAATTGTCATCCGTGTGAACCTTTACAAGTTCAATGAGATGCTTTTCAGCACAATCACGGATGAAATGATGGCAAATTTTAGTATGTTTAGTTTTGGAATGTTTCACCGGGTTGTTTGTAATGGACATGGTGGCATTGTTGTCAATGAACAGTGGAGTTCCAGTGAAATTTAAGCCGTAGTCTCTTAATTGCTGTTGAATCCACAATATCTGAGAACAACCGCTATCTGTAGCAATGTACTCTGCTTCACATATTGAGACAGAAACCGTTGACTACTTCTTGCACTGCCAGGAAACCATTCTGTCTCCCAAGAATTGACATCCACCTGAAGTTGATTTTCTATCAAGGTTACAACCGCCATAATCTGAATCAGTATAGGCTTTGAGGTCAAACGACTAATGCTTTGAGTACCAAAGACCCAATCGGGGTTTCGCTTTCAAATATCTTAATATCCTTTTGACAGCTGTCATATGAGAATCCTTTGGTTGTGACTGAAACCTTGAGCACAAACATACATCAAACATTACGTCGGGCCTTGAAGCTGTGAGACACATGAGAGAACCGATCATCCCATGGTACAATTTACAATCCACATCCTTTCCGTCTTTGTCTGGATGCAAACTGTGATTGAAAGGGATATGTGTGCCATAAGTATTGCTATCACTCATCTTATATTTCGACAAAATGTCTTGCACATACTTAGTTTGATGTAGATAGATGCCATCCTCTCTTTGACTAACTTGCAGACCTAGGAAGAATGACCATTCACCCATGTTGCTTATCTCAAACTTGGACTTCATCACCTGTTCGAATTCCCTACACATCTCTTCATTTGTAGACCCAAAGATAATGTCGTCGACATACACTTGTACGAGTAGAATATCACCTCCTGCATTCCGAATGAATAGGGTCGAGTCAATCCGTCCACGATCGAAACCATTTGACAGTAGATGTTTTGATAACGTCTCATACCATGCCCGATGCGCTTAATGAAGACCATAAAGTGTTTGTCGAGCTTATACACTTTATTGATATTATGCGGATCTTCAAAGCCGGGAGGTTGAGTGACATAGACCACTTCATGAACTTTTCTATACAGGAAATCACTCTTCACATCAAGTTGATAGACCTTGACGCCGACATAGGAGGCATACGCCAGAAACAGTCGAATGGCCTCAAGTCTAGCAACTGGGGCATATACTTCAGTGTAATCCAGGCCCTCTTGTTGGTAAAATCCTTGAACAACCAGCCTTGCTTTATTCTTCACTACGACATGACGATCATCCATTTTGCACTTGAACACCCATCTAGTTCCAATTGGTTGTACGCCTCTTGGCAAGTCAACTAAATCCCACACATGCAACTTTTGGAATTGGGACAGTTCATCTTGCATCGCCTCAATCTAGCAGTTGTCAGTGAGAGCCTCCTTCACGTTCTTCGGCTCTATCTGGGACACGAATGCAACATGCAAACATGTTTCCATGATACCAGTGTCAAGTATTTCAGCGTACAAACTAGTGTTCTCAGCAATGGTTCTATGACAAGTTTGAACATCGGCTTGAGGATCACCTATAATGTTGTCAATTGGATGATTCTTATGCACTCTCGTCTCTGGTATGAGCGGTTCCTGGAGATTTGTGTCTAGATTCGTGCTCAAATCCCTATATCCTGTGATCTAGAGGAAGATGATTCAATGTTGATTGGATCAGCTGGAGCTTTATTTCTTACACAAGTGTTAGGATTAGCTAGAGTGTCATCTCCATCAACCTGGACAACTTCAACATCATCAATGTCATGAGTTCCAGATGCAGATGCAGCATTGGAATCGGGAGTTACAATGGGCACCATGGCACGAGTGGAGAAATTTGAATCATCACCGCCATTAAATAAATCGTACACATTTGCAGCATCATCGGCAGACAAATCAGGAAGGTTGAAAGACTTGAATAGCGCATCATAATCAAAACCACAAACTGGACCAGTTGGTTCTGGTGGAATGCTGTGTTTACTGCAATCCAATTCAAACCATTCCTCGATAGTACGAGTTCCTATATTGTACACTCTCTTTCATGGTGAATTGGAAACATATCCTAAGAAAATGCCTTCCACTGCTTTTGCATGAAATTTAGATTTTCGATCCTTGTATTGTAGCAATAAGGAACAGGGACTACCAAATGGAAATAGGTAGTCAAGATTGGGAGATCGATTGTTGATCAACTCATAGCAGGTCTTGTTGTGCCTCTTCACAACCAGAACTCTGTTCAAAACGTGACAAGCTGTATTTACTGCTTCTGCCCAGAAAGTTACAGGAAGCTTTGCATCTGACAGCATTGTCCTTGCAGTCTCGATCAAGGTTCTGTTCTTCCTTTCTGTAACTCCGTTCTGCTGAGGTGTGTACAGGGCACTAAATTCGTGACAGATACCCTTCTTGAGACAGAAAAGCTCCATCAAATTATTCTTGAATTCAGTTCCGTTATCACTCCTTATTCTTCTAACCTTCAACTTGCAAAGAGATTCCAAGCTCAGGATCAGGTATTGAAGAATGTCAGCAGTCTCGTCCTTTGTACCTAAAAAGTGCACACAAGAAAAACGTGAGAAGTCATCAGTTACAACTAGACAGTATGACTTACCTCCAATACTCCTGATACTTATAGGGCCAAACAGGTCCATATGTAGTAGCTCCAAAGGGGTATCGATGGAGTTTTGGAGCTTGGGCTTGTGAGACTTCCGTTGCTGTTTGCCCTTTTTACAAGGCATACAGTCATCTGCAACGACAAATCTCAGCATAGGAACACCGGTTAACAAACCGTTTCGGACAAGATGATTCATTTTTCGATAAGAAATGTGTCCGAGTTTCCTATGCCACAAGATTGAGTCAAGTTCTGTTGCTTTCGTAAGGAAACATGTAGCAACTGATGAGGTGTTTGTCGCCACGCTCATATCGATATGATAAGTTTCGTTTGTCCTTGGTGCTAGCATCAGAATCCAGTCTTTAGGAACTTCAAAACCAGGTTTGAGAATCATGCATTATGTCTTGTCAAACATAACTGAGTACTCTTTGCCGCACATCTGGGAGACACTCAACAGGTTATGCTTCAGCTGCCCGCAATAGTTGACGTTGTCGAAGCTAACACATCCATTCGAAACCATGCCTTGACACGTGATACTACCGCCTTTCTCTCCAGCAAAGGCCACATAGCCACCTCAGAATGGTTTGACATCTTGAAGTAGAGCCATGTTGCCTGTCAAGTACCAGAGCATCCATTATCTACATACCAACGATTAGATATAGTACCCTTCGGATGTCCCTGCACGAGTCACAAAACAGATCAGTTAGTTTTGGAGACCCAAGCCATAGTGGTCTTGGGTCGTCCGTCTTTCTCAAAATAAACAACCTCTATTAACTCACAGTCGTGGCTGTCAAAAATTGATGAATCTTTTGAAAACTTGGGATCAGGAAATTGAGAACTTTTGGATTTCTTGTTGCAGGACCTCTTCTTTTTCTTAACTGGAACAGTAGGCTTACATTCAACAGCAGCAGGTGAACTAGTGGAAGCTTCACCTGATTGAACTCCATCCAGTTGTTCCAGCTTTCTCAATCTCTTGTTCCTTCTTCTCCTCTGTGGTTTGGAGAGTTTTACCACAGGTTTCTCACCAGTTGGTGCACTACCAGAGGTAGATACACAAGGTTTAGCAGGAAGCTTTTCCTTTTTTGGAACAGTTGGTTTAGCCTCAGATGTGGTCTTTGGCTTCACCAACGGTTTCACTTGTGGTTTCACCTCATTCTACTTTAGACTCTTGGTCTGTTTCACTGGTGGTGACTTGGGAACAACATCTGGCTATGAAAAAACTTGCTGTTTCCCTTGGTTCTTATTCGGGCAGTTCACAATAATGTGACCGATCGTACCACAGTGAAAACAGGTTCTCCTATCTTTGTAAGTCCTCCTGTAAGGCTCATTTGATTTGAAATTTGATGACTCAGCATGATGAACAGGAGAAGTTGTTTGATGAACAGTAGTTTGACGCGATGGTGATTGGTTTTTGGGAATATAATACTTTTGCATATTTTCTTGATATCCAAGCCCGTAATGAGCTGAAAAGGCTTATTTCTTAACTTGATTAATGTTTTTATATCCCCCATAAAGCATCACTTTTAATTTTTCATTTGATTCAACGATATCGGGTTCAGTCAAAATACAATTATCACAATCAGTGACAACGTGTTTCTTAACTTTCTATTCACCAAGCAACTCCTCAGAGACTACTCCTTCAGGGCAGGTGTTCTCAGACCCACCATCAAAAGCAGTAAAGAACTCTTCATCAGATGTAGAGTTAGCCTTACTTGAGGAATCATCCTTACTCGAGGACTCATCAAGGCAAGACAGATCAATGTCAATTAAGCCGCTGACAAATTTCCCGCTTACTGGTGGAGGAATGGCATAGTACCCAGCCCTAAGCCATTCACTTGTCTTACTACAGACTCGTAGTGTTCCACCACAAAACGAGAGTTTTTCAACTTCTCAATATTGCCTTTCAACTGCAAGATCTCATTTTGCAGCTTGGTGATCTCATTGTTTCTCTTTTCCAACCCCTTGTACGCAACATCCAAATGAAACTGTTGATCACTGATTTTAAGTGAATAATCATGTTTTTCTTTCTTCAAAGTTTCAATTGAATCTTTGTATCATTTTTCGTTTTCTTTGTAGCTTAAAGTTGCAATACGAAGGGGTTCGACTTTGTCTTGAAGCTTAGAATTTTCATCCTTTAAACTCAGACATTTTGAACAAGAAATGACAGGAAAAGAGTTAGAATCTACCTCATTTGATGAACATGATGCCTCTCCAATAGCCATGACGGCAACTGCAGTTGTAGACTCTTCTTAGTCAGCCACAGAAGCTTCCCGTTCCTCTGCTTCCATCATCTCCATGATCTCAGCCATGAGACCAACCTGTGTTTGAGCAATAATGGCATCCTCCAGATGAACACCCCAATCAAAGTTATCGTTATTTTGAGCTACCAAAGCGTTGGATGTACCACCGTGACTTTGATTGCTGTTGTTGGAGTTGTTGTACCCTTGACGGTTTCCTTGGCTAGGCCTGGTGAAACCCGAGGCCGGTGCTTTGTCCTTTTGACATTCATGAGCAAAGTGTCCAAAATTATGACACTTATAGCACTTGGCTATGGATTTGTCAAAACCAACCTTAGCATATGAATGCCCACCAATGAATTTTCTTCCTGTTCTGTTTAGGAAACGCTTGGCTCTTCTCAAGATCATGGCCATACTCCACTGAATATCCATGTCCTCCATATCATCCGGATCCACCTGATTAAAGTCTTCTTCTATGGTTTCAAGATCCATTAGCTTGCCACCAATGAAGTTTTCATAGGCAAGCATACAGGATGAAAACAAAGCCACATGATCTTTAGCTATCTTGGCTATTGCAGACTGGTTAGCAGAAGATATGGGAGAAGGATTTCTTGATGAATTCTGGTAATGAGATCCAGAACCCGATCCAGATGCTATATAGCAAGCATGACCACCACAAACTTTTGAATTATCCTCCTCGTGAGAGTTCCTTGAGAAAAGGGTAATTCTAGAACCTGATGACTTGGATGTAGAAGACGTCCCATAATACATAGAAGGGTCTTGTATTTGAGGTCTCCCTAAGCTCTCTTTTCTTTTTAGGTTCATATCATGTGCTTGAACCTTTCCGATTGCTTCATCAATTATCATCTCATAAAACTTTGAGTACTCTCTCATTAAGGTAGTATACATCTCAAATTTTCGTGGTAAGGCATCCAGAAACTTCTCAACTAACTCCTCATTTGGATAGATGAGGTCAAAATCTTTCAGCTCATCTATGGATTCATTCTCCAGATATCTGAAGCACTCATACTGCTTCCTAAGAAGATCCCTCTTACCCTTCTTGATGTCGTTGTTTCTCTCGAATCTCTTCTGCAAAGCCTTCCAGAGATCCTTGGAGTTATCGTATCCCCTAAAGTTGTGGAATAACTCCCTGGTCAAGGCCATAGTAATAGATCCGTGTGCCTTCTTCTCTCTGTCATAAACTTTCTTTTCTTCTTCATCAAGTTTGGAGATAGACTTTGGAACTTCCTCATCGAGATATGTATATGTGGGATGCTTATAACCCTCTAAAATGGGTATCCAAAGTGAAGAATCTATGTATGATATATAATGCTCAAAGCGTGCTTTCCAGTTTGAGTAATCATTTACGTTAAGCAGATTTGGTGGTTTCTGTGGGGTTCCAATCTCATTGTCATAACTTAAAAGTTTACCGAGGTTCTGAAGATTTGCCATGGTGAAACACTTAGTCAAATTTCAGAAAAATCAAAGCAATGTGCGCACTTAAGTTCTAGTCTTGTGCACTTAAGAACTTGGTCTTGCGCACTTAAGATTTGCTCATGCGTACTTAACAAGTACGCAGGAGTAAATGACAAGTACGCAGGAAGGAGTTAAATACGCAACAAGAAATGGTTTTGCGTACTTGGTAAGTACGCAGGAAGCCTGTACTTGTTTCCAAAAATGGTAAGTACGCAGATCACTTTTTCACCAACCCTCACCAACTTTTTCCGGTCACTGGAATCTCACCGGATACAATAAAAGTTGAAGATATGACCAAACAAAATGAGCCAAAGGGTCAGAAAATCATTTCTAACCAACCTTTGATGCTCAAAACGCTAAAATACACAACAAAAGTCGGTTTTTGAGTGATTTTTGCTTCTAAAATAGTGCTCAAGAGCTACCCCTATTTTATCACAAAAGTCACCAAAAGACACTCTCTTTTGCTTGTAAAACTCTGTAGGATGTGTAGAAGATGCTCCTTACACACTCACAACACTCGAAATCAAGAGCTATGCTCTAATACCACTTGTAGGTCCTCAGGTGTCTCGGATCGTTACGTGTGGGTGTGTGACTAGTCGGACCGGGTGCGGAATACCCGTGACTAGGTGGAGAATCAAGTAATACAAAGTAAACCGACAACGAAAACACTTTCAAACTTCGTCTATTATAAAACTTGTAGGTTACAAAGATGTTACAAATGAGTGCGTACATAACTTATGTCACCACAACCTATTATACTAGACCTGATCTCTGTGCACTTAACAAGTGCGCAGGGCAAATTGTTCCTGCGTACTTAACAAGTACGCAGAGTATTCTTGCGTACTTGCTAAGTACGCAGTAAGTAATTCCTACGCACATGCTAAGTGCGTAAAACACTTAGAGAAAACAGACGACTAGTACATACGTTGGTAATTACAACTCGATAACTAATACATACAGACACTAACATACAAAGACTAATACATACAAGAAAAGTACAAAATCTAAGACAATATCCAGAGTGATTGTCACACAAAAGTGCTTCAACATATATTCAATAGAATCAAAATAATTGATCCAAGGGCGAGAATATGTTCCAACAGATGTTGTCGGAAACATATCTTAGTCTAACTTCACATTGCATGTTTTTCGGGGAATGGGAAGTGGAGTGAACTGAAAAATTGTGCTAATCAATACAGTCCGATACTGGTTTCTGAAATACTCGTAGTCTCATATTCTTTATCTGATAATGATCTTGTAACACACACACCCGGCATACCATGGGTTCAAATCACGATTGTGACACAGACCATTATGTTTTCACACTACTAATGGACTAAAAATGCTTCTAGCCTACTGACAATTAAATTACATGCAAATATCCAAATTAAAATTATACACAGCAATGTCAAGTAGTCATGAAGCTATCATTTCCTGTTTATGCAGACTAAGAAGTTTAGATCAAATCATATAAGCACAAACATAAATACAGACACCATGTAGTCATTCTATGGTCATGTGTATGTGATCACCTACTGATGTACTATCATTTCTTCTCTAACTTCAAGCAATGCCGATTTTATCTTTTTCAAATTTGTTTGGGTTTTTCAGAAAAGCAAGTAAACTAATGAAAATAAAGCATAAAACTAATTACTTTAAATAATCTAGAAAACCAAAAGAAAAACTTAACAAAACTACAGAAAATAAAAACTTCCATGAAAAAGTTTTAAGAAAAACATTTTACTTGGTTACTCAGGATAAAGCAATAAGCATTTCAATCAATCAAAAACTCAAACCGTTTGAAATCGAATGTAATCGAATGCCTTTGCCTTTGTCACCAACACAATACTGTACTCCCCCTCAACTAGTTAAATGGTTGCATCAACGACTTTATGCTCACCAACATCAACCTAAGTTTCAGGTTGTCTTTTGGACTTGAACAAATACTTTCCAAAACAACATTGTGTGGGACATTATCTCTCCTTTGAGCATCGATTCGTTAATCTTATCAGTTATCAAACAAATCTTTGCTCCTACAGATGTCATTCCCTGTCATGTGCTATGAACCACCACTATTAACAACCCAAATCGTATTAATAGTCCCTCTTGGTAAATCCTGCACATTCAACAAGAATTATTAGTCTGAAAGAGAAACCCAAGCCATGGTAGTCCTAGGTCGTCCATCTGTGTCAAAATAAATGACTTCACGCAAGTCATAGTCGAATCTCTCCTCAATTTTTGGAGATTGCTCCAATGAATCAGAAACAATAACTTTTCTTTTCCAAACACTCTTCTGTTCATTAAGTTCCTTCCTCTTAAAAAGCGAAGTGTTTGAGCATTTTGATTCATTTGAAACATGATGCGATTGCGAAACCTCTTGTTGTACCAACAATTTTCTCAATCATTTGTTTCTTCTCCGTCTCTAAGGTCGAGAGAGCCTAACCTTCGATTGTGAATTTAGAGACTTTGTACCAATAGATCTTGTCATAAATGGTCTAGTCTTTGGTGTATCAGAAGTCTGGGTCTTTGAAGGACAATTCACACAAATGTGATTCACTACACCACAATAAAAACAACTTATCCTCTCACTAGACTTCCTTTTGTAAGAATCTTTAGAAGTCATATCTCTTGAACCTCTAGAACTAGACACTTCACTTTGATTCACAGCTTTTGGTGGTTGAATTTGTGACTTTGTTTTCACTGGTACATAAGAAACCTTTACATTAGGTTTAGAAACATCAGGTTTCTTCACAGGAACAGATTTCACCACTGGCTTTGCTGGTGGTTTAACAAAAGGTCTTCCCAACCTGGGATCTTCTAGACGCTTTCCAACATTCTTATTTGGATAATTTATCAAGATATGGCCAACAACGCCGCAATGAAAACATGTTCGTCTGTTTTTGTAAACCCTAACATACTTTTCCTTTTGAATACTTTTTGGACTTGATGATGGACACTGAGAGACAGTGTTGGAAGTTTGAACAACCTTTTGGTTTTCTGATTCAACTTTCCATTTGTAAAACTCAAGGTTGTTATTTTCTCAATATTATTATTTTCTTGAAAATCAAAACCACCACTTACAAAAGGTTTAACTGGTTTATAAGTAAATTTAGGTTTTGTTTGTTCAACCTTCTCATCAGGTTAAGTCAAAATGCATCTATCTCTGGTTACCGTTTTTGCCACAACTGGTTCAACATACCTACAATCTTTCACAGCACCTTCAGATTTGTTTGGATCAAATGTTTCATCATCACCTGAATCATCATAAACCATGTCCTCTACTGTAACAGGATTTACCTTGAGGATATTTTTTTGCTCCAGATCCTAATCTGTCACACTCTCCATAGTACGAGACGTGTAATTACCATAGAAAGGTGGACAATAACCAACACCACCTCCAATATCCTTATCATCAAATGAAGGACATAAACCAACACCACCAACTACTTTCTCACCTGAAGCTTTCTCATTATAATATTCCAACAGAAAACTGGAATTCTTATAACCTTCGAGCTTTCTCAACAATTTGGTGACCTCACTCTGTGACTAGGAAAGTTCATTTAACTTTTTCTCATATTCAGAATATGCCACATCAATCTAAAAAGCTTGTTCATTTAATTTTATCTGTAAAATCTTGATATCATCTTTCAAAGATTCAATTCTTGTATTTAAAAGCTTTTCATTTTCTTTCAAAATTTGATTTGATGTGTATATTGCCTTCATGTCACAGATCAGATTTGTGTTGTCATCACACAATCTTACAATTTTCAAATCTGAATCAATGCATTTAGAACAAGAAACAACCTTATGTACCTGTTTTGAATCAGCCATGGATGCATTTGCTTCAGATAACATCTCAACAATTTTCTCAGTCACTTTCCCAGCAGCCCCATCATCAAGCAGTTCTTTAGTTGAAAATTTTGGCTCAGGATTCTTAATCATAGATTCTTCAATTTCAGCAACACTCCCAGTATCACTCAAGTCATTGTCTGAAGAACTATTATCAGAAGCAGCATCAGTATGAACCTCAGCTTTTAACTCTGAAGAAGAAGAGTGAAATCTTTCTATATCACTTGATTTTGTAAAACAGTCACTTTCAGAATCACTCTTGTCACTAACTTCAGTCATATCACCTTCTTCATAAGAATAAACTGTACCAATCAATTCTGCTAAAGACATATCGGTTAAATCCTCATTTTTCTTGAAGAGCACTAGGTATTTCTCAAATTTAGGTGGAAGAGCATCCAACAACTCCTCATTCACCTTAGTATTAGTGTAAGAAATATCACATTTTACCAACTCTCTCAAAAGATGGTAGTATCTGGAAACGATATCATCAACAGTTTCATCCTCCAAATACTTGAAAAACATGAATTGTTTCTCCAACAAATATCTCCTACTCTTCGAAAGTTCGTCATCTCAAGAATTTGTGTAAACAAGCACAAAAAAACTTCCCCTAAAAAAACTCTTTTTAGGGAAGTAAAAAATTCAAAATTACAATATTCTCAAAAATGGCCCGAAACAAGCATACAAAGGTTCCCTCAGAAAATTTAACAAGAAACACTAGCGAACTTGGTGACCTGAGAGAACTTGATAAGTTCGCCTGATTAAGTTCGTCTGTAACTGAATGATCAAGTTCGCATGAAACGCTGGAACTTCATGAAAAACGAAAATACGAACTCAGAACTCTGAAAATCATGATTTCTGATGTATATGATCAAATAAGACAAATCTGAACCGTAGTAATGTGTGGAAACTGATTTGGAACGATCCTATCGGATCAATTTCTTCAAATCAATCCAAAATGAATCCAAATTGATCAAAGTTCCTCCATTTTTGTCAAGAACACGAAAATGATGAAAAAATCTTCAAATTCTCTGATTTTTTATGTTGAGTGTCACGAAAACACCACGAATATGCTGCTAATCAAGAGCAAAAACTCTGATACCACTTGTAGGTCCCGGATCAGGCGTGACGGATCTCTAGACTCGCGGTACGACACGGTGATAACGTGCGGAATCCATGATCAACGTGCAACGTGTAACTCAATAACAACACTGTGTAAATAAACCTCTTTGTATTTCCACTTAGAATATCATTTTACAAGTTCGCTCAGTTTCTGTTCAACTCTGATCTAGGCTACTAAAACTGACAAGTAAACCTCTATTTATAGGGAAACTACAAAGCACCACAGGCAAACTTGTTAAGTTCTCCCCTAACAAGCTTAGGCGAACTTAGCATGTTCGCCTATCAAGTTCGCTCTAAGTTGCTTAGGCAAACTTGACAGCTTCGCTAACTTACAACATAGAATTTTAGCGACAGTTACAAAACAGTTTCCAACATCGGGTATATAATCTTTTAATTTGAATATTTGCATGTAATTTAGATTGTTAGTAGGCTAGAAGCATTTTTAAACCATTGGTTGTGTGAAAACATAATGATCTATGTCACAATTGTGATTTGAACCCAAGGTATATCGGGTGTGTGTGTTAAAAGATCATTATCAGATAAAGAATATGAGGCTTCAGATATTTCATGAGACTAGTATATGACTATATTGATTAGCACAATTTTTCAGTTCACTTCACTACCCATGCCCCGAAAAACATGTAATGTGACGTTGGACTAAGATATGTTTCTTGCAACATTTGTTGGAACATATCCTCACCGTTGGATCAATTATCTTGATTCCACTGAAGATATCCAGATAACAGTGGATCACGCTACCTTGTGTCATTGAATTAATCGATTCTTTGATCAATCTTATTGTTGAACAATTCTATCGGTACAATCACACTGTTACTTTGAATCATGATAATTCATCCAAACCAAGCAATATGAATCATTCTGATTCTATATATCCTTCGGGATTTGTTTCTTTTCCTTTGCTAATTGACATAGTTTCATCCTGGAGATTGATCTAATCTTTGAATAAGTCTCATATGTCCTGAAGATAGTGCAATTTAAATTTCTCTTGGCATATTTGTGGGGTACACATAGTTATCATATAAATGGTACTAACTCACAAGAAAGTGGGATAAAAACGCTTGTAGTTTCAAATCTTATAATGCTGACAACTTGAATTGACATGTAGTTTATTGCAAATTCGGTATGAATAAGTTAGCATGTCATGATCTGATCCTGTTTACAGGAAAGTTGTGATACCTGTAAGCTGAGATTTGAATAGAAATTTCAAAAGAAATGATATTTTATGACATTATTAGGTGATTAGTTCTGAGAAATTGTATGTTGAGATATCATGAAGTGTAGCACAAGTTACTTGTTTGTTGAGCTGAGATCTGTATATACACAGAATGTCATAGGTCAAGCCTTAGATCTGCTAGGCATTTTATATCTGAATGTGTATATGATTCATCAAAGATACTGATATTATCTTCTTACTCGTATTGTGCGACCAAAAATATGTGATTCTGTATGTACAGAGAAAAACCAAAAACATTTTGATTTTATTTTTAATGTTTTTACTGCTTTAATTCATTTAGAAAATTTCAAAAAGATTTTAGTGTGTTTTAGCATAAAAATTTGAAAACTCCAAAAATATTTCCTTTACTTGTTTTAGTTAGACTTTATTAGAAAATATCAAAAAGATTTTGTTTCTATCTTCCATGAAAAAATCTTAATTTTTTGGATTAAGTTGCTGAACAGGTTGCAAGGTGATTGGATCGAGAAGGAAAAGTTGGAAACTGTGAAAAATTTGAATTTTGGTTGTCTTGGAAGAGGCTAACTTGGAAGACCAAATGATTCTCAAGCTAGGAAAGGCGGTCTTGTGGGTCAGTGGAGATATTTCATGCATGTTATAATTCAATGCTTGTCTCCAAGGAAAGCTGGTACTAATGGCTTGAAAATGTTTCTACAGGTTGCTACGGTTTCTCTAACATTGAACAAGCCATTCAACTTTGCTTTGTATGTTTATAGAGAGTTTATTGCACATATTACAGCACCTGAGGTGTAACACCCCAATTTTCTAAAAGATACAAGTCAAAGGACTAAAATAGTCATTTGGTAAACCCTAGGGGGTTAGAGTGACATTAATAAAAAGTATAAGGGGTTAAAGTATTATTAAATCAAAGTTCAAAGACTAAAGGTAAAAATTTGGAAAAGAAGACAGATGTCGGACCGACATCATGTGCATAATGGTCCGCTACGTAATGGACAAGGGATCACTCAGGAAGTGACACGTGTCGGGTGACTAATCATTGAAATCTGACATGTTGATGACTGATAGCGGACCGACATAGGATCTGTTGCGGTCTGCTAGCCGTAATTCATACATAGCGGACCGACATGGTACGGATAGCGGTCTGTTATATGCTTGGTAAGCAAATTACACCCGCCACACTTAGATAGTGGACCGACATGTATGAAGATAGCAGTCCTACATGGAACCGTCGGGCAACCTATAAATAGATGGGACTTGTGATCGAGTTTAGAGCACTCACATAGCTCAAACACCTCACAAAACACACACTTAACCTCGGTAAGCATGCCTCGAGCCCCGATTCGCGTAGGGAAGTTCGGTTTCCAGCTTTTCGAGCACATTACGCAAGAGATAGTTCTGAGGTAAGGTTCGGATTAGTTCCTAATGACTTGGTTATTTCCATTAAGTTAGGAACTTATGATTAAACAATGTTATAATGACTTAGGACCTGATTCAAGTTGTTGTGCTAGCCACTTTAGCACATAAAGGTTATTTTAACAAACAGGAAGTTAAAGGTGAGTTGTACGATGCCCCTTTTAAATTTTTTAAATGTTTTGGGCATGATGCACATGTTATGAATGTTTTAGATACTATATCTATACTTGAGCCCGTATCCATGATATTGCAAGGAATGGTTTATGTTATGAAAACAAAAGGTAACCTTCCGACCAATATGTAGTTATCTGACAAACGGAATGTTCTGTCTAAGGAAAGAATGGTGTATAAATCCCTCCTGGACCCGTCATTCTTTCCTGGAAACATATCTGTTGGAGGTACTACTATGGGAAGATAACCACCTTGTTTTTTAAAGGAAAGAATGATGATTCTATGAAAGGTTTTAAAGACGTGTCTTGGTTTACCAAGACAAGTGATGATGAAAAGATGTCATTGGCAGTGATTGCGTTGACATAAAAGGTTTTGACCACTTTGGTCTGTAAAGGAATGTTTTGCCATGTATGGTCAAATCCCACATAATATCTTGCAACTTATGGGCAGTGATTGCTATATCTCCGAAAGGGGACGAATTGAATGCGGACCGTTGCATTCCTTTGTGGCATGTAACGGGGGAATGGCCTTTATATAAAGGGAATAGTAAGTGGTGACGACCACTTGAGAGGTTTACGAACCTTGATAAGATATAAGGTGTACAAGATTAATGTTATGTTTGGATAAAAGCCTTCATGAAATGGAAAGGTGATATGTCAAAGGTATTTTGATTAAAACCTAGACTCACCAGCGTAAGCTGACCCGTGTTTAAGCACGTGTGTCAGGTAAAAGTACAGTCTCAAGCAGTAAAGGCAAGGAGGCATCATGAGCGGGCTATCTTGCATCCGAAACTAGAGGCTGGCATTAGTATTATGTTGTACTATCCTTGAGAATGTACTAGACAAGTTTTATAAATAAATAATGTTTAAAGTCTTCCGATTTGTATGTTTCTCTGGTTACTATATGTTCATGAGTAAATCCGACAAGTGACCGACATCTCGGGTAATCCGGGATGTGGGCGTCACATGAGGGTCATAGTTTTCTCATGTATACTAGATTCCTGCATGTCATTCTAAATCATATTATTCCCAACCTACCACAGGTGAACCCAAGACTGTCTCTTACACTGATAACAAAGAGGATCTTTACTGATTGCTTGAAGGTTAAGAAATAGAATCCGGATTTGATTCCAGATGCTACACCACTGTTTAGGCACACAATCAATCATGGTTATGTTGCACCGCCAAACAATAACTGGGTTCATGATGATCCTGCTATGGAATTTCCTCATGCTGATAATCAAGATGATGAAGAGGGAGGTGAAGATGAGGTTGATAGTGATGATGCAGATGAGGTTGATTGTGATGATGCAGATGATGGTGATAGTGAAAGTGATGATGGTGAAGGTGATGATGATAATGGTGATGAGAATGATGATGACAATAATGGTGGGAATGATGGAGGTGACATACCTGTAAATGCTGAAGTTAATGAACCAGTGTCTCCACAAGTTGAACAAGTTCAAGTGGAGGACACAAGTACAAGTTCTTCTGGTTCAAGTGTTGCAGATTCAGATGATAGTGGTTCACATGACTTTGGTCTTGAGAATTATGCTCAGTTGGCTAAAGTGCCTAGGGTTATAAGGAATGTCTATGACAGAAGACGAAAGTCTCTTGGTAAGAAGAAAGTAAGAGTACCAAGACGCAAGTATGTTAGGGGTCCTCCTCCCGATGCAGTACTTGGAAAAAGAAAGTTACAAGATGAATATTCTAGTTCTGAGGATGATGATGCTCCAGCTAAAGGTCCTAAACTTATGGCTTCGGCTATTAAAGCTGCACAGACTGATGCACAAAGAGATAGAGATTTTGTTGATTCTCCGATCATTACTCCTATTCCATCTAAATCAAATACTCCTCATGCTACTCCAACTGTGTCTAAGACTCATAATGAAGCATGCCATCTACAAGTTATCTTCGTGATGAAAGGATAAATGCCTTGGAGGCTCAAGTTTCTGGTTTGCAAACTCAGGTGGATGTGTTAATTGAAAGTGATGCCTAACGAACTCAAGCTATTAATTCTCAAAATAAACTGATTGCTGAGATGCAAATTCTGATTGGTCAATTAGTAGATCGTCTTGACGCTCAGGGGGAGAAAGTTGTTGTAATTGAATATGCTTGTCACAATGTTGGTATTATAAAACATAATGATGATGATGAACCAGATGTTGGTGATGGTTTGGGTGAGCGTCAAAACGCTGTTACTAACCCTACATCACTAACTCAGGGGAGTCTGAGATTGTGATTGAAGCTACCACGATGACTGACACAGACAAAGGAACCTCAAATGTTGATACTGATATGTTAGATAATTCAATCTTTGAAGATTCTGACATAGATGATGCAGATAACTTAGAGTGTTTGTTGGATCTTGATGAGTTGGTGGATGATGAGGACACAGTTGAGGATGAGTTAGAGGAAGGACAGATTGTAGAGGTTGAAGTGGAGAGTGATAAGCAGAAGGTTGTAATGGTCTTATTGATATGGATCTATTCAATGATGATGTAATACCTAATGACATGTCTGAAGGGGTTGCAGAGTCTGAAGAGTCTGATGCTAATCTAAATAATCAAAACCCTAATACTACAGAGAGCATGCCTAAAGATTCAGTGATGTACAAAAATACTGGAATGACCAAGGCACAATGGGTTGAAATGGTTAAGAGCTGGAGGACAGTGTTGCCAGTTTCTCCAGTGGCACCGGTTCAAAAAGAAAGATATGTGAACAAAGACAAGTGCTCTGGTAGAATTATCAGTTGGTTTTACGAAGATGAATTCAAGCTATTTGCCTTAAAGAGATCTGATGGTGTACAGTACCTGAAGCCAAGGCTGAAGTATTTTTACTCTTTGCCGAGATGTGAAGTCAACGGGTTGTCAACAAAGCCCTTTATTAACTGATCGGACAATGGCATAGCTGATTCAATAGTCAAGTTAATCAGACTTGAAGGAGGATCAAGGAAGTTTGAGAGACTAAAACCCCAACAGGGAAAAAGAATCAAAGAAGTTGATCCAGTTACTCAGAAGGTGATCTGGAGATACAAGTTTAAACATGTGAGATATGTTTTGAAGATTCCTCTAAAGATGATTCCTTATGATTGCCTGAATAAATTGAAATGGGGGTACGTTGATGTCAATACGGGTGAAGTTGTGATTGAAGACTTGAGTGGCAAGGTTATAGCAAGATTCTTTGACGCTATGAATCTTGTTAACTTTTCAAAGAATGATCAGAAGATGCTGAGAAATAGAGAGATCATGTATACTGATGAATGTAGAGAACAGGCGTTGCAGTATAAGAGGGTATTATATGTATGTTTGAAAAACGGAGTGTGTGCAGGGAGCTCATTACCAGAGAACTGGAAGAACAAAACTTGAAGATAAAGACCGAGCTGTTGTCAAGGGAGAGTTTGATGGAACTTTTAGTGTGACAACTAGCTTTGTAATAGATTAGTCTTTATGTTCATGTTTGTAAAGTTTATCTTGTAATTTTTAAGTTTGTAACAAGCGAACATAACTTGGCCACCTGATATAGTTGAGGCGAACTTCGCCTGGACTAATATTGGCGAACATGACAAGTTCGCCTGTAGCAGTAGTTTTGTTTATAAATAGTGCTTAGTTTGTGTTCATTTGTAATGTTTTGACTTCATATCTTGTAAGCACTGTTTTGAGATAATACAAAGGAGCTTATTGATATCTTGTCTTGTGTGTGATCTTATTGTGTTCCTGTGAGTTCGAGACGCGCGTATTTGTTAGGATTCCGAACTACATATACATGTTGCGTGTTTTACGACTGAGACAGATCCGTAGACCTGCTGGGGCCTACAATCTCCCACATTTTCAAACCATGGCGTGTGCAATTATTGATCAACATCTAGAACCGAAGGAAAGCTTCATGAAATAACTCCCCTAACTGTTGTTGAAAATTCCGGATGTTCTTCCTAGCATCACTAGTCCTCTGATTAGTGTAGAACTCATCTAAAAACTGTTGTTGCGTATCACCCCAAGTATAGATAGATGTAGAAGGTAAATAATGAAACCATTGTTGAGCCTTGTCTTCCAAAGTGAATTGGAACAACACCAACTTCACATTATCTGGTGTAAACCCCTGTCCCCCAAGAGTATTGCTCCTAGCATCATAGGCACTCAGATGCAAATAAGTCTCCTATGTTCCTAGACCATGATACGTGGGCAAAATCTGAATTGCCTTGGAACGAACCTCAAATGACCTCCAATGTTGTTGTGGAATAACGAATGGAGATGGATTGTATACAATGGCAGGACGGAAATGGCTCTCAATCCCTCTAACAAGGCCTCTATCATATCTCCTTGGAATGCCTCCCAGATTATCAACGAAGGGACCTGCATTCCTAGGATCAGGTCTTCTTTTCCTGTTTACAGGTTGCTGCTGTGGTGGGATTGGTACAGGAATGTCTGGCTGAGCTGGATGCTGTGGCATCCTCTGATCAAACTGATGTTCATTCGGCCTTTCAAACTGAACACATGTATCTTGTCTTCTGTATGCTGGCACCCTAACCCTTTGTCTATCTCTTCTGTCAAAATCATGAGTATCATCCTCATACTCCCCAAACTCATCATCAACACCATCTGCTTCATCCTCATAGTCTAAACCTGAAGTATATGGATGAAAGCCCGTAGGGGGGGTTGAGTGAAATATGGATGGTTTGGTCATAGGCGGTTGTGATGTTGGTGGTATGGTGTCTGGTACTATCCTCACATATGGTGAATAATAATGAGATCCGGGTTTGAATTCAAAAGGCTGGCTCACTTGTGGTAGAGGTTGGATAAAGCTTGGTAGTGGTGGAATTTGATTGGTGGATTGGTTGAGGTTTCCATCTGTCCTAGGTGTAGGAACATATGATGAGAACATACCCGAGGCGGGTTGTTGTTCTGGTGGTACTGACTCGCAAGAGGCAGATCAGACTGCTTCCCAAGTTCCTGTTTATTCTCCATTTGAGTTGGAGAAGCCACTACCCTGTTGGTTCTGTGAAAAACGATGTTCTGTCTAGTAGTCTTCTCAATTTCTAGATCAAAGAGCAATGGAGATGATTTCTTAGAGTATCTTGTATGATGCATACATCTGAAGGATCTCCTGCACAACACAAACAAGACACCCTGTGTAATACTGAACAAAACAAAATTAGACAAGAAATTAAAATAAGAATTTTTTTCATTTTTGTGAGTTGTAGCAAACAAAAACAATTTAACACTAAGCGCACTAACTCACCGACAACGGCGCCATTTTGATCGATGTCGTTTGGTCGGTCAAAAACAATTCTTAAACACCTTAACTAGTAAGGGTAAGTAGAGTATCGTATCCACGAGGATTTTATGAAAAGTGTCACTTTATTACAATGGTTGAAAGATAGAAAACAGTAAACATTGATTTGGATTTGGATTTAAAACAATAAGGAGATAGGTAATCCTCTCGGGGGTTCAGGTTTGCAAACACAAGTCACTTCTAGTTAATTAGCAAGCAATTAGATAGACATAATCATACGGTTCAATTGAAATCAGTGATAATGGAAGAACAAGTTGTAAAGAAAACCTATTCTCACATAACTAACTTAGATTAACCAACTATCATCCAACCCCCAAAATGTCTTTGATGTAAAGATACCCGAGACAAATGAGACTTGAACAACAATTCGAAATCAACCAAAATAGTTTAAAGAATTCAATCGATAAATGAAATCATATAGCTTAACATGCCAATCAAGATTACAAACCAAAGCTAATCATTCCAGAAAATAACAAGTGTCAAACAAAACCCTACACCCGGAGAAGACTACGGGAGATTTAGCTACTCATACTCATAACAACAATCAAAACTAATGTAATGGGACATACAATCATGAAACTCTAGTAACAATCGCCCTAAGAATAATGGAAATCGCCCTCTTGAAGCTCTGGAACGGCTGGAATCGAAGTTAGATGATAATGGGGGCTGCTCGAGATTAAAACCTAAGTTAGGTTAAGTTTTCTGTAAAAACTATTCTTCGCGTGTCGCGAAAGTCCAAGGCCAAGTCCTTCGCGTGGCGCAAAGGTCAAAACAATCGGGCGCACCCCTTGATTCTTCGCGTGTGGCGAAAGATACCCCCCAGGTCTTCACGTACCGCGAAGACCAGAAAATCCAGGAATTTGAGTTTTTGACTTTTTAAACCCTCGTGCATCGCGTACAACTACTCCGCTTCCGTTTCCCCCTCATTTAGCACATAAAACCTGGGAGGCACACGCAACCACAAACACACATAAAACCGAACAAAGATACAAACTAAAACGCACAAAATATGACATATAAACTGGAGTAATTAAACACTACATCACCCAGCCCCCCAAAACCTAAACCTACCCACCCCACCCCTAAAAAACCTAAACCCTGCCACCCCCACCCAACAGAAACCTAAATCCCCCAACCCCTACCCTAAAAAACGTAAATCTCCTCCCCCCAGACGAAAACCTCGTCAACCTGGTTTCAACGTCGCTGGAATGAATCGGAGTTCGTTTGACCCGATTTCAGTTAAAAAAGAAATCATTTCTGAGGTTTCTTAGCGAAAATTCACTTATTATTTGAACCTCCCCATATATATATAAATATATATGTATATAGGAAAAAGTTCATTTCAGAACACTTAAATATTGCGAGAACAACAGGAACAAACTTAAATCGTTTATTTTTTTTATCCATGGTAAAAAAATTTAACATTTTATACTTTTTAGATACAAACATGTATGTTTATGTATATAAAAAAATCATCAAACTAGTTTTTTCATATGTTTTTTATATATTTAAAACTTTACTACACATGTGTAGGTTATGTGTAGGTAAAAAAACCTAAACATGAATTACACATGTGTAGCTATGTATATAAACGAAGTTTGTTCATATTTTTTTATTTGAATTTCATAAAAAATGAATAAACATTACATTTATATATTTATCTTTTTTTTTAAAACCTTTTAACATTGAAAAAGTGAATGATTCATTTTGTTCTGCGTGTTCTCACAATATTTAGTGTTCTTAATTGAACCCTCCCATATATATATATATATATATATATATATATATATATATATATATATATATATATATATATATATATATATATATATATATATATATAGGGAGAGGATCAAAAGAAAACCACAAAGTTAGGCGAAAACCAAGAAAACCACTAAAACAATGTGTAATACTATGGGTTACGTATACGTAACCGCAATTCTTTTGTTTTCTGTTTACGTATACGTAACACTATGAGTTACGTATACGTAAGCCAATATTTAAATGATTTTTTGGTAAAAATGTGTAATATTACAATGATAATCTTATACAAAAATAAAAATAAAGTAAAATATATATATATATATATATATATATGGGGAGGTTCAAATAAGAAATGCAATTTGGCTAAGAAGCAATCTCATTCATTTAATTGGATGATTAAGGGTAGAGATTTAAGTGAAGGAATTGTGGGTTTTACAAGAAACAATCTCATCCATTTAAAATAAGGTCGTATTAAAAAGTTATATACGTTTAATAAAGTGGGAAAATTTGAAAAAAGTCAACAATTGTGGGTTTTACAAGAATGCCCATCCACCCTTATTTTTCCTACACTTAATTATCAACCCTTGATCATCTAATCTAATGGATGAGATTGCTTCATAGTTTTCTTAGCCAAATTGTACTTCTTAGGGTAACCATCCCTTATATATATATAGGGGAAGGTTCCGCTAAGAAGTACGTTTTCTCTAAGAAACAGGGTCAAACGAATTCCGATTGAACGAATTCCAACTAGACGTTGAAACCGGCTCGTCGAAATAAATCCTAGAGCTAAACCTTAAACCCTAAAGTTAAACACTAAACCCAAAAGCTAAACCCTTAAAACTAAACTTTAAAAGCTAAACCCTAAAATTTAAACTCAAAAACCTAACCACCCCACCCCCACCCCCACCCCCACCTCCACCTCCTAAAAACCTAAATCCTCCAATCCCAACCCTCCAAAAACCTAAACCTACTCACCCCCCCCCCCAAAAAACCTAAACCCACCCTCAACCCCCCCTCCCAAAAAAAAAAAAACCTAAATCCCCTCACCCCTTCCAAAAACCGCGACGAACCGGTTTCAACGTTGCTGGAATTAGCTCAATCGAAGTTCGTTTAATCCGGTTTAATTAAAAAAACAATTATTTCTTAGGTTTATTCATGAAAATTCACTTTTTATTTATTTGAATACCCAAATGGATGAGTTACACTATAAAATGATTTTATATAAGGCTGAAATTGTATACCGGTTGTCAGGTGTGTTTGGGAATATGACGTCACATATCGTCATCACAATCTTTTGCTTTGATTTTTTTTTTACTTTCGCTTTTTCTTTTTCTTTTGTTGTGTGTGTTATGTTTCTTTTTGAGAATCAATCAACGGTTTAATGGAGTCTCCTCGGTCACTAAAATTCAAGCTCATCGTAAGAAAATATTATTCGAGTCAAAAGATTATGATATTATCCAGTGTTATTATTGGTAATTTTTCATATAAAGTCTACATCAGAAAGCTAAACTACAAGAAAATGATAACGTTAAATAACATAATTAACTGAAATTTTTACTCGGGATGGCTAGCACTCTTCGCCTGATAAGGCTTCTAAAGACAAAGGAGGTCTTGGTGTTGGATCTATAGAAGCGTTTAATAAGGCGCTCATAGCTAAATGGAGATGGCGTTTTGTTAATGATCGAGATGCCATTTGGGCTAAGGTAATCTCGGCAATTCATGTTCATAGAGTTGGTGCTACTTCGGATGTGGGTCTGGAGGGGGTATGACACCATATGAGGCGTACATTCCTCAAGCTTCATGTGGATGGGGACGTTCCGCTTTTGGCAATTTCTAGGAAGATTGGGAGAGGCGACGACACAATGTTTTGGTTGGACAGGTGGTTAGATAATGTGATCTTAGCTTATAAATTCCCGAGACTATATGCATTAGAAACAAAATATATGTGATTGGTTTCCAATCGAGTGGATGGGAGTGCATGGTCTTGGAGTCACTAGATAAGGGGAGGGGCGAAAGTGTCTCGTTTGAAGAGCTTATGGAGATGATCGCTCGAGTTGATATTAGCCAAGATAGGGATTCATGGGTGTGGTGTATTAATGGCTGCCGAGAGTTTTTGTTTAAAAAGGTTGGCTTGAAGATTGAAGACCATATCCTTTTGAATTCGCAAATTCCTACGAGATGGTTCAAATGTCTTCATAGGAAAATTAATATTTGTGCTTGGAGAGTGTTGCTAGATACATTACCTACTCAGGTTAATTTTGATGACAAATGGGTAGATGTTTCGAGTCTTTTGTGTGATGAGGGGGTGGAGTCTCTTGACCATCTGTTAGCATTATGTTCAGTAGTGGGATGTATTTGGAATAGAATCGGAGCGTAGCTGGGGGATCATTCCCGTTTGACTCTCGGCCAGTTTCGCTTATGGAGTGGCTTGATTAATCTTTATAGAAGAAGGTGAAAAAGAGCTTATAGGAGCGGTTATTTTTGTCATCTTTTGGGCTATTTGACGTCTTAGGAACGCCTCGATTCAAGGAAACAAAAGTATAAAAAGTCTCCTCTTTTTCACGATATGGTTCGTTTGTCATTTCATTGGTATATGGTAAGGAATAGGCGTTGTGATCTAAACTGGACAGAGTGGTTACAAAATCATCTCATGTTTATGTAACGTCTTGTGGCTAGCTTCTTGCTAGTCTTTCGTTTTTAATAAAAACTAGAATTATATCCCGCGCGTTGCGGTGGGTGGCGCGTTGTGACGATTCGGTTACGATCGAACAGAAACGTACGTAGAAATAAGCATGTCGCGGCGGTGGCATTTAACCATATAAAATTTCAAGTCAAAACATTAATAAAAATAAGTATGTGGATTTCTCACGCATTACGATAAAGTTAAAAAAAACTAGCAATGCCTGTGGTCGAACACGGGTGTGGGGTGTGCGGTAGAGCCGGACTAACCAGCTAGGCTGGATTCTTGTTTCTTTTTGTTGTACAAATTAATTGTATTTAGACAAATAATTCAGGAAATTTGAAAAGAAAAAATGTTATACTTAGTTTTACCTGTTGCATTTAAAGTTGTAGAATATCTACTGTAAATTTCTCTCACCATGAGAATTTAGTTTTTAATATTTATTTAGTCCGTTGTCCAAAAAAAAACACTCTCCGCCTTGATCAACACACTCTTCTCCCTAAAGACACCCTCTAGTTCCATTCGTAGTATAGATACTATTCGGGGTTCATTAATTAGTACATGAGTTTATGTAATACATACGTTACATGGGTCTTATTAACAGGCGTGTAAATGAGTCAACAGACCTGTAAACTACTCCAGATAATTGTCTCATAAATAACTCGAATCAAATCAAGCTTAAATTATTTCAAGTCTAAATTAATGAGCCTGGATTCGAGCTTAACTAGGTTGGTGACGGGCGTGCCTAAATGACACTATCATTTATATAAATATAGTAAATTTTATTTTAATATAATAATAATTATTGTACATAATTATGATAAAATAATTAACATATATTATGTTAAATAAAAAATAATAACTAATAAATAACAAACGGGTCAAGACTGAGCTTGAAATTACTGATCACGAGCCAAGCTCGGATTTTGGATATAGAACTCGAAATAAGACGAACTCAAACTCGGTTTGATTCGTTTACACCTCTTAATTTACGATCGGAAAAAAGGCGAACTCAAAATTTCATGAATTTAAAAAGCTAAACTATAAATAAAATTAAAACCCCAAAACTTATGTCTCCAGCCTAATTTAATATGAACTGAAAACGACTCACAAGAAAATCATATCGTCGATCTATCAAAGTGAGAGTAAAAAATGACTAAAATATCTCTCATTTAACTAGGGATGATTAAAACGTGAGAGTAAAAAAGATGAATTAATAAAACAAATATGTAAAAGGACTAAAATACCTCTTATTTAACTAAGAAAAATGGATGGTGTTAGCTGACTGAATGAAAGTAACAAAATTTTAAAACCACGAGTACCCAGATATAAGAAAACAAACTATTAAATGAAAGTGACAATTTGGTTCAAACCACAAGGACGAAAATGACAGTTTACTCTAAGATAAATGCATGTTTGAAAACTACACATTTAAACACCTTCTCAAGAACACATTTATTGATAGGTAAGAAATTAATCGGTTAACAAAGGAAAAAAAAAAGAAAAAGGGGTTCCTTTAATCAATGAAAACAAATAAAATCTATACTACTTAATAAACAAATAAAATTATGGAACACGTGTCAATTTCTTGTGCATTTTTAGCATGATTTTCCCGCCTCTCTTTCCTATTAAATACAATATTAAAATAATATATTTTTAAATATTTAATATCAATCTAGTTACAGATACTTTTAATTTAATTATGAATTGTTATTAGAGTAAAGTGCAATTTGCACCCCTGTGATTTAGGTCCGCTAACAATTTCCAATCCTGTTTTAAAAAAAATGCAATTTGCACCCTTGTGGTAAAGTTTCTCTTTCTTTTTGCGTCCCTCCATCAAAAATCCGTCAGTATCTCCGTCCATTTATGTGGTAAAAGTCATTTTTACCCCTATTTCCTTTACATAAAAAAAGCCTGTAAACATTTGTGGTCAAGCACCGTCGTGGTCAGGCAATCTTAATGGTGGGATACCCCTTGTCACTGTTGAATTCGCGCATCATTTCTTCGTTGATACTAAGAAACAATTCGTTTTCTGGCTCGATCGAGCTAAATTTCTCAGCAATGGTAAACCTTGTGTTGCTTGATTTGGTTGATAATAAGTTTACAGGATCCATTCCTGTTAATCTTCCTTCCTGCCCGTCGTTGAAAATCATAGATCTTGGTGGAAACAATCTCACAGGTCAAATCCCAGAAAGCTTTAAAGGTTTTAATTCTTTATGTTACCTTTCGTTATCAATGTGCAACTTGAATAACTTATCTGGATCGCTCCAAATCCTCCAAAACTGCCCAAATCTGACCACTTTGGTCCTTAGCCGAAGCTTTGACAGTGAAGAAATGCCTTCTGATGCTAATCTACAGTTCAAGAGGCTCAAAACTCTAGTGATTCCTAACTGCAAACTCACATGTATGATTCCCGTTTGGTTAAACGGTTTAACCAAACTCCAGATTTTGGATTTGTCATGGAACGAGTTGACCGGAAGGATCCCACCCTTTTTAGGACATTTGCAGTCACTGTTGTACCTGGATTTATCAAACAATGGAAGAACTCCGAATCGAAGAACACAGTCAAATCGAAGAACTCCCTTTCAGATTTGGGTCCGGATCTTCTACCCATTTCAGATTTGGCTCTAATCCACCTTCTTTTTCCGGCTGTGGGGGTGGACGGCGATGGGGTGGGCGGCGGTGGGGTGGTCGGTTGTGGGAGTAGCCAAGAGTGGGGGTGCAGGGAAGATAAATGAATTTTTTATTTAAAGGTCATTTATTTGTAAAAGTGCGATAATACCCTTCTGTTTAACGGCTTAATAGATGGATTTTTGACGGAGTGACGCAAAAAGAAAGAGAAACTTTACCACAGGGGTGCAAATTGCACTTATTTTAAAACAGAGTTGCAAAGTGTCAGCGGGTCTATACCACAGGGGTGCAAATTACACTTTATTCTTGTTATTATATCATTAAACAAATGAATTTAATATACATTATCATTTATCAATTAAATAAAAAAATTAATACCAAGTAAAAGAAATGGTTTTAAAAAGTAACTTAATATAATTTATATTTGTCATGTTAAAATAGACATATTTTAACGAGGGTATGTTTTAAGAGATTACATTATATTTTATGCAACCCGTGTAAAACACGGGTTTTAAAAAACGTAATTTTTATTATTAATTATATAACATTATATTTATTTAACTCGTGTAATATACGGGATTCTAGCCTAGTCCTATAATACATTAAGAATTTATTTTCTTACAGACTTTTAATATTCTTTAGATCTTTTACAATGTGTTATAAATATCTGTAACAAACATCGTATTTATAGAGCCATTTTATTGTTTTTTAGCAATTATATATATTTCATGAGGTTCTACTACTGCCTATTTAACAAACCAGTCTTCTTGAATACATGAACCAATGGTAAGATTTTGACATCTAAAGTGGCGAAACTTAAATTGAGAGGGCCGAAAATACTATACATAAAAAAATCAATTTTTAATGGATTTGTGTAACATATTTAGGCTTTTGGTCTAGATTAAGAGGGGCCCAAACATTATAATCAATATAAAATAAACTTAGTGGGCTGAAATCAATACTTCTGAATAAAAAAATAGGAAAAAATTAACTTTTTGTGAATTTGTGAAACAAATTTGAGCTTTTGATCTGGATTAGGAAGGCAGTATAACTAATATGAAATAAAACTAGTGAGGCGAAATCAATACTTCTAAGATAAAAATATAGGGGGCCTGCCCCCCCTCTGGCCCGTATTAAGTTCCTTCCTTGCATATCCAAATCTCGTTTTTTTGTGAAACCGCTTTCAAATAGGTCAAACTAATACAAATATATCGTTATTGGAATGACATTCAAACAATCCTCACCCAAGAAGAAGACATTCAAACAATCCTAAATACCTTGTTTTCAGCCCATCCCATACTTGTTTTGCATCGGTGTAACCCGCCATTTGTAACACCATATCTTCGAGTATGGCTTGAAACAAGAAAGCCAGAGCTTGCCTTGATTTCTTTGGATCCACCGCAGCTCCTAACCCCTTGGTTCGACTGCCTCCAATATGTCATACGCATCCATAATCGAATAACTTTGATGGCCTACACCAGGTAATTTGTAGGAATCAGAAACGAGCACTGATATGGCATAGAACTCCTCTCTTTTGTAGGTACCATTGCCATCTTCTTCTTTACATCTTCAATCCTTCTTGACCAATCTTCATATCCCTTTACCCGGGTCCTAGAACTACATCGTTCTTGACTACCAATCAAAGAAAAAAAACAAGCTCGCTACCCTGCTGCTTCTACCGTTTTTCTTCTTTACCTGCTAGGAAATACTAGATTCAAAGTCTCATGCTTTGAAGAATATTTTCCCGTCCGCCTACCTGCAAATCTGTAACACCCCAACCCCGGCTAGGGCTCACGTGTCACTATAACAGTAATCAGAATTTAATACATCAATCCATAAATGATAAAATCATTACATTAATTTGAAAAATAATATAAAACTTTACAATAATAAAAAAGAACACCAAATATTTTTCATTTACATTTGAAAAAATATATTTTCAAACACTCTTCCACTTCCCATTCCATCTAATAACCTAACGTGCACAAAAATAACAAAACAAAAGCATGTCTAAGTATATAGTTATACTCAGTGGACGGATAACAAAATCATAAACATAAAACAGTAACTTATAACATATAAACTTTTATCTCGTAATAATATAACCATGTCACTTGTAACTTTCATAACATATCCTTGAAAAGTCGTCATAGTAATGAAGGTGTCTAATAACGTGGTTGAGACGATATCTTTTTTGTAGGATTGATACATACGTCTCCGGACATACTTTCGTTCATATATACTTATCGAGACAATGTATCATTACTTTGGGATTAGTTCCCAAACATAACATAACATATAAACATATTGAGACGATGTATCCTTTCCTTAGGATCGATTAATACGGCTAAACACACGAAACATAAATTTCTCAAAACAAATGACAAAACATATAAAACGATCGATAAAATATATATTCATCAAAACATATAACAAAAATCAAAACTAGCCGTTGCGGGTCCAAAAACGTACCGCTCATAATAGCATTCAAAACTAATCTTATACTTAAAATTATATCAATTCATAATATCAATGATGAAAAGTCACACACCGAATTTAGCCTACCTGGGCGTGCGACCAACGATTGGTACCTGTCTTATTATGTTATCGGAGTTTCATAAACACATCGAAATATTTTTAATAACTACGGATCTTTTCAAAAGACAGGGAATCTCCCGTTTCATTTCATTTCATTTCATAAACAAATATTGTTCACAAATGTTTAAATTACAAAACCAAGGTTTAACATTAGCTATTTCTTTCAACTGATGTCTAGGGTGGACGTTCCCTTTTTCATGACATCATAATCTGATCATTCCATGGTATATCAAATAAAATCATCCCTTGTTACCTGTAAAACGTTTGATCAGTATAAAATGTTGAATACAAGTATATTTAAAATCATAATCTGACGAATTTGAATAAATAGAACAATTTGCTCATAGTTTCTGGTTAATTTACATAGTGAACTTTCAAACCACTAGCCACACCAGGGACCTTGGATATATTTTTACGTCTATTCAATATTCTGCCTCTCGCCTCAAGAAACAGGTCTTTCATAACAACCAAGGGTTCAACCCCTAGCCCTGTTACAACGTCTCATCTGTAACACGTGTATGCATACGTTACTCTATGGGCTGACTGCTATATAGTAAATCACCTTATGCAACGAATGGTCGTATAAATTCATTCAAGTCAGATCATAATCAAAACCATTTTTAGTTTTGAAATCATTTTATAAAAATACGAGTATTCACCTTGACAGAGTCTTGGCTTAATGAGCTTCTAGAGTAGGAGTCCTAATGGGCAGCGTCTTTGCTTAGGTCGTCTAGCTTGGACTCTCCGAAAGAGCGTTTCCTAGCTTTTTGGCTTTCTCCTACGATAACCGACACCTCGGGAACTTAAACGTATGAGCGAGAATGGTTTTAGGAGAGTGGGAATGGTGGGAATAGCTCTGGAAATCGTGTTTAGATGTTTAAAAAATGAACGGTAATTGATTTCTATTTATAGGCTGAGTTCGGGTCCGTAGCGGACCGTTATGGTCAGGGATAGCGTCCGCTATCCGACTTAAACTGATGTCAGCCCTACGCGTCCACATCTGATTGGAGCGCACCTCGTATTGCGGCTATCGGACCGTTATGGAGGTGGGTAGCGGTCCGCTATGGGTGACACGCGTCAATTTCTAGGGCTGAGTCATAGGACACATGTTGGCTCAAGATTTTTGCGGCTGAAGGCGGTTGTCGGACCGTTATCCAATTGATAGCGGTCTACTATCCAACCCTTCACCCTTTGCGGACCGTTATAAAATCTGATAGCGGTCCGCTATCAGCAAGAATCAATATTTTTTCACTTTTAGTCCTTGTTCTTTATATACTTACACCTTTAGTCCCCATACTTTATGTTTTATAATATTTAGCACGAAAGTTTTATGAATGTTACATGAAACAAAGCAATCTGTACTGTAAATATAATCATAATGGGTTAACCGTACCTTAGTTGCGATAAGAGATAACAAAAAAAAACTCTTTGCATGTGACTGAACGTTATGGAAGCCGGAAAGACCAGCGACTTGTAAGACGGTCCTCTACGTTTCAAACCTTGGTCGTCGTGTCGTTGGAACAACCGGCTCAGCTACTCGTGGTTTTACAGGGAGTTCATGGAGATAAAGGAAAGGGTTGGTTCGTATTAATAGGACTGAAAAGGGGAGTAATCTCGCATGATTAGCGCCCTAAAATCACGAAATCACCGTCTTTACAGATAATGAAGGGATGATAGCTTTCAAAAGTGTTTTAGGAGGGAATCAATGATGCAATAAAAAAAATATTTATTTACTTGATTGGAACACTTTCTTAAATAAGTTTTAAGCCATTTAATTCAAAATTTCCATATTCAAAATTTATTTAGATAAACTCACGAGAATTTTGTTTTCAATCTAATTCATCATTTTTTTTACAAAATTAAATTTTTTTCAAAATTTGATAATATATGCCTTTAATCTATTTAGAACTATATAACATATAATTTGAATAATTACTATCCTGAAAATCATTAACTCTAATTCATATATTATTACTATACTTAAACTCTATAAAATTCAGAATATTACAATATACCATCCTTAAAAATAATTTCGTCCCCGAAATTGCACAATAAAACAATTATAAAAAATTCTTGGTGTTACAACACTACCCTTTTAAAAAAAATTCGTCCTCGAAATTGCATAAAATAATACTTTGACCCCCCTCATAAAACGCTGAACAAAAGGATTTAAATTTGTGTTGGACTAGCTTGTATCAATACTCAAATATTCAGATAAATAGGAAGATGAGGTACATGTAATCAGAGGCATCTAACTGAATTTGCAGCTTAATAACGGTTACAGATCAGAAAGGACAAAAATCCAAATTGTGTCTACCCACACATTACCTCACAGGTTTTGTTTAAAAAAGATATATTTCTACAAGAAAGAGTCTGAGCTCTGATACCATAATTGTAACACCCCAACCCAGCTAGGGATGACGTGTCACTATAACAGTAATCAGAATTCAATACATCAATCCATAAATGATAAAATCATTACATTAATTTGAAAAATAATATAGAACTTTACAATAATATAAAAGAACACCAAATATTTTTCATTTACATTTAAAAAAATATATTTTCAAGCACTATTCCACTTCCCATTCCATGTGATCTTGATAACCTAATGTGCACAAAAATAACAAAACAAAAGCACGTCTGAGTATATAATTATACTCAGTGGACGGATAACAAAATCATAAACATAAACCAGTAACTTATAACATATAAACTTTTATCTCGTAATCGTATAAACATGTCACTTGTAACTTTCATAACATATCCTCGAAAAGTCATCATAGTAATGAAGGTGTCTAATAACGTGGTTGAGACGATATCTCTTTCCTAGGATTGATACATACGTCTCCGGACATACTTTCGTTCACATATATTTATCGAGACAATGTATCATTACTTTGGGATTAGTTCCCAAACATAACATAACATATAAACATATTGAGACGATTTATCCTTTCCTTAGGATCGATTAATACGGCTAAACACACGAAACATAAATTCCTCAAAACAAATGACAATACATATAAAACGATCGATAAATTATATATTCATCAAAACATATAACAAAAATCAAAACTAGTCGTTGCGGGTCCAAAAACGTACCGATCATAATAGCATTCAAAACGTGCCGATCATAATCTCATACCAAATAATCATAATAGGTTAACCGTACCTTAGCCGCGATAAGCGATAACCGAAAAAAAACTCTTTGCGTGTGATAGAACGTTGTGGAAGCCGGAAAGACGAGCGACTTGTAAGACGGTCCTCTAGGTTTCAAACCTTGGTCGTCGTGTCGTCGGAACAACCGGCTCAGCTACTCGTGGTTTTACAGGGAGTTCATGGAGAGAAGGGAAAGAGTTGGTTCGTATTAATAGGGCTGAAAAGGAGAGTAATCTCGCATGATTAGCGGCCTAAAATCACGAAATCACCGTCGTTACAGATAATGAAGGGATGATAGCTTTCAAAAGTGTTTTAGGAGGAGGGAATCAATGACTCAATAAAAAAAATATTTATTTACTTGATTGGAACGCTTTCTTAAATAAGTTTTAAGCAATTTAATTCAAAATTTCCATATTCAAAATTTATTTACATAAACTCACGAGAATTTTGTTTTCAATCTAATTCATCATTTTTTTAACAAAATTAAATTTCTTTTCAAAATTTGATAATATATGACTTTAATCTATTTAGAACTATATAACATATAATTTGAATAATTACTATCCTGAAAATCATTAACTCTAATTCATATATTATTATTATACTTAAACTCTATAAAATTCAGGATATTACAAAATCCGATCGGATATCTTTTGCCAAAAAAACAACCTACTCCGGTTACTCCGTTTTTATTGCTGACGGGAAGAACAGGGTTGATTGATCACACGAATTGAAGCTGTGGTAACTCTTTTTTTAAACAACAACTTCCCGGTCCTAGAGCTTTAACGTTGATACCAATTATCGACCCAAGAACAAGAAATTCAAACCCAAAAAATAGAAGATGTATGTTGCTGTATTGCTAGATGGAACTAGGAGGAAAAAACGTAAATTCTGTTATGCATTAATTCAAATCAAGATTACAAAGAAACATATAAACAAAACAAACAAATCCTATCCTAAACATATTAAAATCCTTAAAGATAAACCAAAATAATAATTAATAAAATAACCTTCCTAGACTCATACCAATACTAAACCTAAAAACTTGTAAAACAAACTTCCTCACATCCAAGAAATCGACTATGACAAGGTTAGTCCAACAAAATATCCTTTAACAATTTGTAGTTTTCACATTGCTATGCATCTAACAAATATCATGTAATTTTAATCTTCGATCTTGGATTTAACGCTTGATCATTGAAATCTTAAGAATTTGGCTAGTACAATATCTGCAAGGTGTTCCTACTGACCGACAAACAATCAATAGCAGCTGTGAGTTTGTGGTGACTCTTAAACATCTGCTGACCACAAAAGATGCAAATGAGTTAGGTTATTAGTTATACTTAAAGAAATCTACCAAGTTAATCAACAAATGATCAATTTTTACATACTTTGACAATTCACCGAGATATACTAACATACAACCATAGTATAAAAGTTATTTTCAAGTAATCTATACATTATGACCTAAAATCTAGACAAGAATTATACTCTACAATAACCATTATCCTCAATGATTCTATATATAAATGACCTTATCCACATCATGTCTTATATTCCTTTTAGCTCATCCTTATAGCAAGATGAGAATCTTTCATATCTAATCTTGAAGTGATTCAATTGACCTATCTTTGACATATATTATGATCTTGTATTCTTGAATCATTGTAGCATTTACCGGTGCAACCATGTTTGAGTTGAGTGATGTATAACAACAACTAGAATAATCAACTCTTAAATCTTCCAATAAACTACTAAAATCAAAACACAATTTCTTAGATGAAGAAGGATTTAAGAGATTAGAACCTAACTTTTGATACTAAAATTGATATGAAATCAAGTACAATCCAGGCTATAAAAATTTTTTGGACAATTTCAAAATGGAACAAGTACAAGGCTAAGAAAACAACAACAAAGAACTTATTGCACACAAATGAAGATGAGTCACTTTAATCCATAAAAGAAAAGGTCCATCAAGATTAAAGATAAATTGAACACTTCAAAAACACCAAGATCAAATAAAGGTGATGAAACTCCTCACATATAGGGAGTTGGTACATGAATATTCTCTAGACAAAGATAAACAAAATCTAAATCAATTAAAAGATTTCATAAACCTCTCACGCACACCACCACCTATAGCACACCACCGTCAACAGTTAACCACAATCGAGTGAGGAATTTGTAGTTGAGGGATAAAGAAAATTCAAGTAGCGATTAGTGTGACGTTTCGTATTTTTCGTTCTCGCACTTGTATTATAATTATCGTGTAATCATTCTCTATTTTAATAAAGCGTAAGAGTTTTATTTAGTTTTATACAAATAAGTATTTTATTTTACGGATTTAAATTAATTAAAATTTTATAAACTTATATAAAATATTATATAAAAATTTAAAATTAAAAGTTGCACATTCAATAAAATAACCTATTTAAATAAGATAAATAACTTTTATAAAAATTATTTATAATAATAATAATAAAATAAGTTTATAAAAACATTTAAAACATAATACAAAATTAAATTGATTTAAAAGAAATTAAATTAATTTATTTAAATAAAAAGTTTAGGAGTTGTTTTGTAATTAATCAAACTAGAAGGTTTTAAAACTGAAATCGGTTGAGGGGCTGTTTCTGGACAATTTAAACTACAAGGACCCATCCGTATTTATTTCAATGGCTAATTTAAGTCAAACCAAACTCCAGGGACTAAAACTGCCAATTCCCAAATCGTTTACCCGGTCACCCCCTTCGTTGGTCCGGCGGGTAAAGCCATTTTCCGACGAACCCCCGACAGGGCTGTCCCCTGCACCTCGACAGCCGCTACAGGCATCCCTGAGCTCGTCTCTCCCACGCGAACAAGAACCCCCGACCAATTGGTCTCCCCAACATAAGGATCGTCTGATCCTGTTGGTGGCCGAGAAACCCACATTCGAATTCGCGCCCGACATACCACCTCCACGCATGTTGAATGTCTGGGTAGTTTCGTCTCGTCTAGACTAGTGTCGGAACGTGCCCAATTGCACTATTTAACAAAGAAATCAAGCTCGGCTATAAATAGTCATAGTCGGACCTGCTCGAGCTCGCGACCCCTTTTTCACCCACTCTCACTTCAAATTGAAGAAGACATTGTGTTCGTCGCCTCTGAGTGAAGCTGTGACCAGAGTCTTAGAGCCCAATTCCATCCCGAAGCTTGAATTCCCATTCTTGATATTCTTGGATTAAAAGCTCTGCCGTTCGACCCTTTGCGACCACGTAAGAATCCTCAACTTCGTTTCTTTACCTTCTGTTATCATAAGACAAACTGAACCAATCGAAGTCACGACTCCAAACCATCGATTTCCGGACAAACTAATGTTACTGTTTTAATTGCTAAAGTCTGGGCCATCGAAACTACTTAGTTTCGATTGAGTAAATGGTCAATCGAAACTAATAGTTTCGATAGATGGTAGTTTCGACAGCCTGTGTATCACTTATAAATGATTAATCGAAACTAATAGTTTCGATAGATGGTAGTTTTGACAGCCTGTGTATCACTTATAAATGATCAATCGAAACTAATAGTTTCGATAGAATGGTAGTTTCGACAGCCTGTGTATCACTTATAAATGGTCAATCAAAACTAGTAGTTTCGATACCTGTCACAACTATAAAACAGTTTCGATCAAATCAGTAATTTCAAGTAAATCTAGACCAACTTTTATGCAAATAACACTGAGAAATACTATTATAAACCTATACACAATTAAATACTAATACGCACATGTAAACATACAATAATACCCATTTATCTACATAGGGTATCAACGTGCTTAGGCTTCCACATACTTATCACCTACACGCGTGGAAAAATACCCGCTTGCAAGGTGAGTTACATAGCCCCTATTTTACATTTTCATACGTTTTGGGGTGAAACATTATACATGCTACTCACATTGTTTGTACGTGTTATACATGAGACTATATGCTTATTCTTTGGATGTACATACATTTTAACACAAGACAACCAACTGTAATATTGATAGATCTATTGTGTCTGACCAGCCCACCCGGTTAGGGTGTTTATTACTGCATACTCGGATATAACCGCGTGTTATATTCAATCATATCGGATATAGTGGGTAACTATATTCAAACATACCGGACTTAGCTGTTGTGCTCTGTTCAAGCGCGTCAAACTCGGTTTGAATTGTGATTAAATAAATGATACATCCTACATACTATGTTTAACAAGATAAACAATGAGTTGCAAAACGATTTACAATTACTATTTACCGGAATTACTAAACCTATGTACTCACCAACTTTTTAGTTGACACTTGATTTAAATAATGTTTCAGGTTTGGATATGTGACTATTTGCCGAAGATTTCTCCACTTAAGAACTATGGACCTAGCTAAATAAATCAATGTTTTGAACTAGACTAGGTTATTTGGAATGTATTGTATTTGGATCTTGTTGTCTTTAAATTAAATTAATGAATTATGCAACCTTTTAGCTATCATGTGCTTTTGAACTATCATTCCATTGTCCGCCTCGATGATTCCGCCATCGGTCGGGGTGTGACAGATTGGTATCAGAGCCATGGTTATAGGGAATTAGGTTATTAGACACAATGACCTAGACTATAACCCTAGGACTCCCTTTTATGTGTTATGTGCTAAATGATAAATTGCTATGTGAATTATTTGTAGTTAGGTATTATTTGAATTTTCCCGAGTTTGGTACATGAGACTTATACACATACATACAAGGCTTTGATACATGATACATACTTTACATACACATTTGACAAACAAACTTATGCAAACAAATACACTACCCATCCTTATCCATACTCTTTTCCTAATCCGTATTAATTGCAACAATTCCTACACATTTTATACTCATAGACTCTCAATTCTATTAAAATCTTGAAAATCTCGTCAACGACTTAATTTCTTGAAACCAGTAAAGGACACGTGCAATCTGGAAGGGTGACACCTGTACATTGGGTTTTCTGTCTAGGAAAGCATTTCGTATAAATCCAAATAAACGGACCCGTATGCTTTCCTGGGAATTCCTAAAGTGAGTGTTTACCTATAGGCTAAAGCATGTCTCTTTGAAAGTTTTGAGGAATTATTTAACGTTGATACGTCAATGTATTCGCAAGGATACGATCCGAACTTAAACTCATAATTTGGGGACATTATAGGAAGATAGGAAGAACTAGACGAACATGCAAAGCAAATCATTATTACGGGTGCACACGTAATAACGATTTGTAGTGCATGCAAGTCCCGGCAATTCCTATTACGCGAATAATGATCTATAACATCATGTTCTATCCGGAATATATGGCTTAGTTTCCCCCATCAACTTTGAATAAATACACATGCACTGGCACGCGTCGTGATGAATCCCGTTTTTCTTCTTACATTATTTCCCGCTATAACTCATATATATCCATCTTATCTAAAATATCATTGTCTTTTCTTATGGTGTTAGAATGCCTCCTCGACGTGCAAACTCTAGCACTTCCAACCCGGATCTTGCTACTCTGCTTGCCCAGCTGGTAGGGCAAATGACCCAAGCAAATAACAACAGTGACAGGTCACACAACATCCAAGGGAACGGTGGTACCAACCCGCCTCACTGCACGTTTAAGCACTTTAACTCGTGCAATCCTACAAAATTCTTCGGGACTGAAGGTGCTACCGGCCTACTTCAATGGTTTGAAAGCATGGAAAGCACATTCCTAAACAGCGACTGTCCCGATAATCTTCGGGTTCGTTATGCCACAAGTGTACTCCAAGAGAGAGCCCTCACCTGGTGGAACGGTGAGAAACGCACTCGTGGTGCTGAGGTTGCTACATCCTTATCATGGAATGATCTGAAGAAGGCCATGACTGATGAATTCTGTCCTCGGAATGAAATGAGAAAGCTCGAGGCTGAGTTTTGGGATCTTGCCCAAGACAGCGGGGATAATCTGGCCTACACCACCCGGTTTCAAGAGCTAAGTCTGCTGGTGCCTCATATGATCACTCCCCTTGCTCGGGGGATTGAAAAATACATAGGCAGCCTGCCTATGCAAATTCAAGATGTTGTGCTAGGAAGCAACCCTCCTACACTTGAAGCTGCTATCCGTCTAGCTGCTACATTTTCCGACAACCATGTCAAAGCCGGAACCTTAACAAGAAAGGGTTCCAAGAAGGTTGTTTCTACTCTTGCGGCCGTCAAAGATGTAAAACCCGAGTCTTCTAACCCCCAACAAGAAACGAAAGGGTCGAAACTTCGCAGCTGTAACTCCCGCTGTGCCTGCTATTCAAGCGGCCCCTTTGGGTCAAAACCCGAAAACTTATCAGGGCCCAAATCCCCAATGCCAGACCTGCAAGTACCATCATCATGCCAACCTACCATGCCAATTGTGTTCAAGCTGCGGACGATATGGACACGTGGTCACTACTTGCCGTACTCGTCCTCCCGTCCATCAAGCTGCTCCAGCCAACCGCCCAATCTATCCGGCACTTCTCAATGGTCGGGCATGTTACGAATGTGGAGACCCAAACCATTTCCGTGACCGATGCCCAAAACTTCATCATCAAGGTGGTCCTCAAGGATGAGCGTTTAATATAAACGCTAATGAGGCTCAAGCAAACAACGACGTGATAAACGGTACGTTTCTCGTAAACAATAATTATGCATCCATTTTATTTGATATCGGTGCCGATAGGAGTTTTGTGTCTCTTACCTTTGAGTCTCGACTTGCTAAACAAAGAACGAAACTTGACAATTCATATTCAGTGGAGATAGCAAACGGAAAATCTATTACTACAAATTCTGTTATCCGCAAATGCAATCTCGAGCTTAATGATCATGTTTTCTCCGTTGATCTCCTTCCAATGCAATTGGGAAGCTTCGATATTATAATTGGCATGGACTGGTTATCCAAGCACCATGCCGAGGTTGTTTGCTACGAAAAGTGCATTCGTATACCTCTCCCTTCGGGTGACACGTTAGTTATTTTCGGTGAAAAACCGTGTCGTGGTCTTCAACTCATGTCTTGCACATTAGCACAAAAGTACTTGCGGAAAAAGTACGTTGCTTTCTTGGCCCACGTGGTTGACACGAAAGACAAGGGTAAGAAATTGCAAGATATTCCGATCATTCGAGACTTTCCCGAGGTATTCCCCGAGGATTTACCTGGTCTTCCTCCCACTAGACAAGTGGAGTTTCGTATCGACCTTGTGCCTGGAGCAACTCTCGTGGCAAAAGCTCCCTATCGCCTTGCACCTTCCGAGATGCAAGAGCTCGCAAGTCAATTACAAGAACTCTCATCTAAAGGATTCATCCGCCCGAGCCATTCACCTTGGGGTGCTCCCGTGCTATTCGTAAAGAAAAAGGATGGATCGTTTTGAATGTGCATCGATTATCGTGAACTCAACAAGCTTACAATTAAGAACCGTTATCCTTTACCCCGTATCGACGATCTTTTCAATCAGCTTCAAGGTTCAACATGCTTCTCCAAGATTGACCTTCGTTCCGGGTACCATCAACTTCGTGTTCTCGATGAAGACATCCCGAAGACTGCCTTTCGGACTAGATATGGTCACTACGAGTTCATGGTCATGCCATTCGGTTTGACTAATGCACCTGCGGTCTTCATGGACCTCATGAACCGTGTATGCAAACCTTATTTGGACAAGTTCGTGATCGTTTTCATTGACGACATTCTCATCTATTCTAAAACTAAAGCGGAGCATGAACAACATCTTCGTTTGATCTTAGAACTCTTAAAGAAAGAACAACTATACGCCAAGCTCTCCAAGTGTGAATTCTGGCTAAAAGAGGTTCAATTTTTGGGACACATTCAACAATAAGGGGATTCATGTGGACCCGGCAAAAATCGAAGCGGTAAAGAATTGGAGTACTCCCAAGACTCCTACCGAGATTCGTTCATTCCTTGGACTAGCAGGTTACTATCGTCGTTTCCTCTCAAATTTCTCCAAGATTGCGGTCCCGCTCACCGCCTTGACTCACAAAGGTAAGCACTACGAGTGGGGACTCAAGCAAGAGGAAGCTTTCCAAACTCTCAAGCTCAAGCTCTGCAATGCTCCTATTCTAACTCTTCCTAGTGGTAATGACGACTTTATCGTTTATTGTGATGCATCCAACCAAGGTCTTGGTTGTGTTCTAATGCAACGTGGCCAAGTGATTGCATACGCATCATGTCAGCTCAAAATCCACGAGAAGAACTACACGACCCATGATCTCGAGCTTGGTGCTGTCGTTTTCGCCTTGAAAATTTGGAGACACTATCTATATGGCACCAAATGCGTGGTTTTCACCGACCACAAAAGTCTCCAACATATTTTCAATCAAAAAGAGCTTAATATGAGGCAACGACGATGGGTTGAACTTCTTAACGATTACGACTGCGAGATTCGCTACCACCCCGGCAATGCAAACGTTGTAGCCGACGCCTTGAGTCGTAAAGAACGTATCATGCTTCATAGTGTTCATATTCATAAAGATATCCAAGCCCGTATTCTCAAAGCACAACACACCTCGGTTACCGAGGGAAACATGTATCAAGAGATGGCGTGTGGTGTAGAACTCTTGCTAGAAACCAAAGCCAACGGTCTATTGCATTACTTGGACCGTATCTGGGTTCCCGATCGCGACGATCTTCGTATATTTTTGATGAACGAGTCCCACAAAACTCGATATTCGGTACATCCCGGAGCTGATAAGATGTACATGGATCTCCGTCAGCAATATTGGTGGCCCGACATGAAAAAGGATATTGCCCTCTTTGTGGCAAAATGCCTAACTTGTTCTAAAGTGAAGGCCGAACACCAGAAGCCTTCCGGTCTCCTCGAACAACCTGAAATTCCCGTGTGGAAGTGGGAGAACCTTGCTATGGACTTCATCACCAAACTCCCACGCTCTTCTAGTGGGCACGATAGTATCTGGGTTATTATCGACCGACTTACAAAGTCTGCTCATTTCTTGCCTATTCGTGAGGACTATCGAGTCGAGAAATTGGCTCGGATCTACATTGATGAAATTGTGAGTCGTCACGGAATCCCTTTGAACATCATCTCTGTTCGTGATTCGCGTTTTACTTCCCAATTTTGGCAATCATTACAATCTGCGCTTGGTACTCGTTTGGATTTAAGTACGGCTTACCATCCTCAAACTAATGGACAAACCGAGCGAACAATCCAAACTCTCGAGGATATGCTTAGAGCTTGTGTCATTGACTTTGGTGGCAATTGAGATTCTCACCTACCACTGATTGAATTTTCCTACAACAACAGCTACCACACAAGTATTAACATGGCACCATTTGAGGCTCTTTATGGACAGAAATGTCGTTCACCGATTTGTTGGAACGAAATTAGTGAAGCACAAATCACCGGTCCCAAGCTTATCCAAGAGACCACCGATAAAATCTTTCTTATTCGTGACAACATTCGAGTAGCAAGGAGTCGGCAAAAGAGCTATGCCGATAAAAGACGAAAACCCTTGGAATTTCAAGTTGGAGATATGGTTCTCCTAACAGTATCACCTCGGAAGGGCGTAGTCCGATTTGGAAAGAAAGGAAAACTCGCACCTCGATATGTGGGTCCATTCAAGATACTCGAAAGGGTAGGAAAAGTGGCCTACAAACCCGATCTTCCTTCAGAACTCATCAACGTTCATCCGACTTTTCATGTATCTAATTTGAAAAAGTGTCTACCCGACGAGAATCTCCACATCCCTCTTGATGAAGTGCACATTGATGAGAAAACGCACTTTGTTGAGAAACCCGTGGAAATCATGGACCGAGAAGTTAAGAAACTCAAGCGTAGCCGCATCCCCATTGTCAAGGTCCGTTGGGAATCTAAACGTGGACCCGAGTTCACTTGGGAACGTGAAGGCCAAATGAAGACCAAGTATCCGCATCTCTTTTCATAGCCTCCACTAGTTGAATTTGGGGCGAAATTCCTCTAACATGGGGAGACTGTGACGTTTCGGATTTTTCGTTCTCGCACTTGTATTATAATTATCGTGTAATCATTCTCTATTTTAATAAAGCGTAAGAGTTTTATTTAGTTTTATACAAATAAGTATTTTATTTTACGGATTTAAATTAATTAAAATTTTATAAACTTATATAAAATATTATATAAAAATTTAAAATTAAAAGTTGCACATTCAATAAAATAACCTATGTAAATAAGATAAATAACTTTTATAAAAATTATTTATAATAATAATAATAAAATAAGTTTATAAAAACATTTAAAACATAATACAAAATTAAATTGATTTAAAAGAAATTAATTTAATTTATTTAAATAAAAAGTTTAGGGGTTGTTTTGTAATTAATCAAACTAGAAGGTTTTAAAACTGAAATCGGTTGAGGGGCTGTTTCTGGACAATTTAAACTACAAGGACCCATCCGTGTTTATTTCAAGGGCTAATTTAAGTCAAACCAAACTCCAGGGACTAAAACTGCCAATTCCCAAATCGTTTATCCGGTCACCCCCTTCGTTGGTCCGGCGGGTAAAGCCATTTTCCGGCGAACCCCCGACAGGGCTGTCCCCTGCACCTCGACAGCCGCTACAGGTATCCCTGAGCTCGTCTCTCCCACGCGAACAAGAACCCCCGACCAATTGGTCTCCCCAACATAAGGATCGTCTGATCCTATTGGTGGCCGAGAAACCCACATTCGAATTCGCGCCCGACAGACCACCTCCACGCATGTTGAATGTCTGGGTAGTTTTGTCTCGTCCAGACTAGTGTCGGAACGTGCCCAATTGCACGTTTTAACAAAGAAATCAAGCTCGGCTATAAATAGCCATAGTCGGACCTGCTCGAGCTCGCGACCCCTTTTTCACCCACTCTCACTTCAAATTGAAGATGGCATTGTGTTCGTCGCCTCTGAGTGAAGCTGTGACCAGAGTCTTAGAGCCCAATTCCATCCCGAAGCTTGAATTCCCATTCTTGATATTCTCTGATTAAAAGCTCTGCCGTTCGACCCTTTGCGACCACGTAAGAATCCTCAACTTCGTTTCTTTACCTTCTGTTATCATAAGACAAACTGAACCAATCAAAGTCACGACTCCAAACCATCGATTTCCGGACAAACTAATGTTACTGTTTTAATTGCTAAAGTCTGGGCCATCGAAACTACTTAGTTTCGATTGAGTAAATGGTCAATCGAAACTAATAGTTTCGATAGATGGTAGTTTCGACAGCCTGTGTATCACTTATAAATGATCAATCGAAACTAATAGTTTCGATAGATGGTAGTTTCGACAGCCTGTGTATCACTTATAAATGATCAATCGAAACTAATAGTTTCGATAGAATGGTAGTTTCGACAGCCTGTGTAACTTATAAATGATCAATCGAAACTAGTAGTTTCGATAGATGGTAGTTTCGACAGCCTGTGTATCACTTATAAATGGTCAATCGAAACTAGTAGTTTCAATTGAACACAGTTTCGATACCTGTCACAACTATAAAACAGTTTCGATCAAATCAGTAATTTCAAGTAAATCTGGACTAACTTTTATGCAAATAACACTGAGAAATACTATTATAAACCTATACACAATTAAATACTAATACACACATGTAAACATACATTAATACCCATTTATCTACATAGGGTATCAACGTGCTTAGGCTTCCACATACTTATCACCTACACGCGTGGAAAAATACCCGCTTGCAAGGTGAGTTACACAGCCCCTATTTTACATTTTCATACGTTTTGGGGTGAAACATTATACATGCTATTCACATTGTTTGTACGTGTTATACATGAGACTATATGCTTATTCTTTGGATGTACATACATTTTAACACAAGACAACCTACTGTAATATTGATAGATCTATTGTGCCTGACCAGCCCACCCGGTTAGGGTGTTTATTACTGCATACTCGGATATAACCGCGCGTTATATTCAATCATATCGGATATAGTGGGTAACTATATTCAAACATACCGGACTTAGCTGTTGTGCTCTGTTCAAGCGCGTCAAACTCGGTTTGAATTGTGATTAAATAAATGATACATCCTACATACTATGTTTAACAAGATAAACAATGAGTTGCAAAACGATTTACAATTACTATTTACCGGAATTACTAAACCTATGTACTCACCAACTTTTTAGTTGACACTTGATTTAAATAATGTTTCAGGTTTGGATATGTGACTACTTGCCGAAGATTTCTCCACTTATGAACTATGGACCTAGCTAAATAAATCAATGTTTTGAACTAGACTAGGTTATTTGGAATGTATTGTATTTGGATCTTGTTGTATTTAAATTAAATTAATGAATTATGCAACCTTTTAGCTATCATGTGCTTTTGAACAATCATTCCATTGTCCGCCTCGATGATTCCGCCATCGATCGGGGTGTGACAATTAGAACTTGTTACGAAATCGTGTGACAACAAAGTAACACCATAATCGGATTATATTCTTTTTACTAAACCTCTAAAACTAAAAAATAGCAAAGACATTAGATTACACCTCTAATTATTTGGATATCTAAGTGAAAGGCTTGGATAGCTAAGGGGGTGATACGTTTTATAAAAATAATAGCCATCATCTTGGAAAGTTAAAACAATATGCATATGAAAGTAAAAGAAAAGGTTATAACCCTTGGTCAAAAATCTTTAATTTCCTTTTCTTTGCCGACAACACCAAGATATTTTATGATAATTGGGTTTCCTCGGGGCAACACAAGAGGAACCCCTGACCTGGCCACATACTCATTTTTTTATGTGACCCGGATTCAAACTAATGACCTCCCATTTGAAAGTCACTAGGGTATTGCCTGGACAAAGACCCTTTTGTCTTTAATTTCCTAGAGAAAGCATATGAAAGTAAAAGAAAAGGTTATTAAAGCGTGAACTCAAAGAGGTTTAAATTATTTTTAAGGTTTTTGTTTCGAAAATTTTATTTTAAGAAAACAAGTTTTGGTGAAAATAAGGTTTTAGTCAGATGGTTAGAAAGTCACAAGTTTAGTTTTACTGCTTTGAGAAAAAAAAGTTTGTTATGAATCTCAATTTCTCTCCCCATACTTAAAACTGTACATTTCCCTCAATGTACAAATGAATGAATGAAGTGCTATACATGAAGCTAAATGCATGAAGTGTTAAGGAAAAAGAAACTGGTAATCCCCCGTCAACTCGGTGTTTAACCTATGGCTCATGCTTGCGGCTGTCTTCAAGACTTAAAGTACTTTGTTGGCGCCCAAGCTTGTAGAGGGGGAGCAAAACTCCTCAAAGAAATAGAGAGACTACTTGGTGATGCTATGCTACTTGACACACAAAGAAAAACATAAGACGGAAAAGAAAAATAAAAGATAGTAGTGAAGCTAATAGGGTCCTAGTAACGAGAAGGCATACCTGGAGGCGGATTAGTGTCGATGAAGTGTGCAATTTCAAAGGGATCATTGGATAAACATTCATTACCCCCGATGTTATAGGTTACCGATTGTTTTCTAACACGAAGTTTCAGAATACCTTCGTTCATGTCGATGACTAATGGGCGAACCAGAATCAAAGGTACAGAGTAGTCGGGCCATTTATAAAACCATGACGTCGGCAGGGAAGACAAACTTCCCAACTTTTACTAGTAAATTCTCGATAAATCCCATATGAGACTTGATAGTACCATCCGCAAGTCTGATAGTTGCTTTAACAAGTTGCGGATTTCCAATTTTTAACTTTTTGAACATGTTTTATGGCATTACGTTCACACTTGCTCCTAGATTAGCGAGAACGAAAGTCAAAGGTAGTGGTCCGATAGAACATGGCAGAGAAAATTTCCGGGACCAAAGAGTTTCTTTGGAAGGCATCGTTCAATGAGAGCGACACATTTGTTTGTTCTTTTAACTACTTCTTCCATGTTTCTTTTGTTAGTGAGGAAATCTTTCAAGAAACGTCCTGTATTATATCCAGGAAAGGTAATTTAACATGGATTTGGATTAAAATCTAGATAAATTTCTCATATTGTTTTGTCAGTCCTTTGCTTTACCAGCCTTCCTGTGTAAGGTATGTGAGATTTGTAAGCTTTCTTTGTTCCTCCAATTGGTGGCATATTCTCAGGAGGGTACATCACAGTTTTTGTTGGAATTTTAGCATAAGTGTTCACTAGAATAGGTTGTGAAGTTTCTTTTGATAGAACATTTTGTGTGGTTGATTCTATAGTAGTTGGGTGAAGCATAACTCCAGTGAATATCTTTTTTGGTGGCCTTTGAACTTCTTTTTCTTCTGGCATTTGTGGTTCTGGATAAACCTTATTGTTTCTGAGGGTGATAACACTAACATTCGCTTTAATTTTGGATTAGGTTCAGTGTTGCTAGGAAGACATCTTGGCAGTATTTCAGATACGAGTTTTACAATTCGCCCTAGTTATATTTCAATGGATTGTAGAGTTGATTTCTGTGTTCTTAATTCAGCTTCGTGGATACTAAACTTTTCCTCATATTGGTTGTGAGGAGCATCATCTAAGAGAGCTTGACTTTCAATTGTAGTTATCAACTTAGTTACCGTGTCCTCTAAATTCAAACCGTTATTTGGCTTATTAGTTAATTGGAATTGTTGATGAGGCTGAAAGTTTTGAGGTTGTCTTTGTTGAAATTGTTGTTGTCCAAAACCAGACGGTCCTTGATTGTTATACTCCTTCCGGCTGAATTTCGAATGGTTCCTCCATCCAAGATTGTAAATGTTGTTGTATGGGTTGTATTGTAGACGATTGGTTTCGATAAAGTCATTTTTCTCAGCATCGACAATGGTGCTTTTTGTTTCTCCAGCAGTTTCAACATTTACCTTGCCCTCGCTTATTAGATCGAGTCGAGTGGTGAGGGCGTCTACTTGAGCAGAAAGTGAAGTGACAGTATTGATATAAGTGAACACCTTGCATGTCTCCTCTATTACTTCTCGGATTGTACCGTTGATAGTTTTTCACATAACTACAGTTTGTAACTGTTTTATTCCTAGAAAAGTAAATATTCTAGTTTTGAGAGTATTGACAGAGTGAACACCTTGCGTGGTCCTAGAACTACGGTTTGGAACTATTTTATTCCTAGAAAAGTAAATATTCTAGTTTGGAGATTTTGTTGGATATGATTCCTACTCGGGCTAACCTCAATGTGTAAGGGATATATGTGGATTATGTGTTGTGCCCGATGTGTGAAAATTCTCTAGAGACTATAGATCATTTATATGTGATGATGCAGTCTTGGTCTACTATATCTAGATGGTTAGAGGTGGCTATACCTTCATCTAAAAATCCGATAGATTGGGTTCCAGCGAGCGAAGTAGAGTCATTTCATAAGAAGATGGTTCCGTCGAGTATTTAGCACCAAAAAGGATCGTTAGGAGCAAATTTTTGAATCTATTGGGTTTTGTAATAGGAACTAGAAAAAAATTAGTAAATCTTGTGTTGAGGGGTTAAAAAACCCGCTTATGGTATTCTAATTTTTGTTTCCAAGCCAGTTTGTTGCTAAATTTGATTTATAATAATAATAATAATAATAATAATAATAATAATAATAGTAATAATAATACTAATAATAATAATATCATTTTTTTATAAAAACATTACTCAAATTGAAAACCAACACGACTAAAACTTTGAAACAAATTTGTCCATAAACCAAATATGAATTTGGTTTGGTTTTATAAAACAAAAGAATGTAAGGATTTACCTCAACGTAATGTTAGTTTATGAGTTACTTTTGCTTTATAGGTCCTAAGATGAAGATGCCAGGGAATGTTTGATTGTGGGAACTTTGAGTGTGGATTTGATTGAACAAATTAAGTGGGATGGAATCCCCATAAAATGACTCACATGAGAATTCTCAAAAAGCAAAAAAAGCTAATCGTGTCTATATTGTTTTTATTTCTTTTTTCTTTTTCATCATGTGGATTTTTAAATATTTGGACAATATCATAAAAGTTATAATTAGTTTTTTTAGAACTCATCTACTCAATGTCTTTTAAATACACATAATTATACAAAGTTAAAATGATAACTTATTATCCATTACGAATATGTCTTGTTTCTGGTTGGATTTTTGGTTGGAAGGAGTTACGTTGGTTCAGAGGTTTCCTCGGTTATATGCCCTAAAAAAAGATAAATTCAGTTTAGTAGTTGATAGAGAGGGTGGTAATAGTTGGCATTGGCGGTGTCCAATCCGAACAGGTAGAGAACAATCAGATCTTGATATATTGTTGAAGGATTTTGATCGGGTCGCTTTGGATCAGCGTGAAGAACGTTGGGTGTGGTCGTTGGACGGGGAAGTTGAATTTTCGGTGAAAGGGGTTAGAAAAGTAGAGGAGGATTTTCTACTTCCGACATGTACACAACAAACGAGATGGAATAAATTTCTTCCAAAAAAGGTGAATTTATGCGCGTGGAGAATATTGATAGATAGGCTCTCTACTCGGGTGAAGTTGGATCTAAAAGGTATAGGTGTCCTTTCTTTTTTATGTCCGATTTGTGATAATGGTAAGGAAACTGTAGATCATTTGTTTGTGAGTTGCTTTCTAGCAAAGCCTCTTTGGGCTAAGGTGGCGGCTTGGTTGCAGATTACTTGGCCGATGAATATTAATCCGGGAGCATTGACTGAGTGGCTAGAGAAAGCTCGGCTTCCAAAATTTTCTAAAGAGATTATCGAAGTGCTTATTTTCGTTACCTAGTGGGTGACTTGGAAGACACGTAATGGTGTTGTTTTTGGAGAGAGTTCCATTAGTATGGGGTTATGTTTTGATGATTTTTTGCATCTTTCATTTTTTTGGTATGATAATATAAAACCGTAATTATAAGTTGTCTTGTATTAAGTGACCCAAAAATCCACTTATATGTTTATTTTTTTTTATCTAGTTCCTTGCTAGTTTAATAAAATGCCCAAGTAATATCCATGTCAACAATTAATTATACATATAACATTTTTAATCATATTTATAAGAACTATAATTATAAAAACATTTATCTTCTAATCTATACTATATAATAAATAAAGGTTTTTCATGTCACGTGTCACCTTCATATTCATTCTCATCATTTTTTTCTCGCCTCTCTCTCTTATTAAATACACCTCTATCTTTTAATAATAATATATTTTTAAAGAAAATACTAATCTTTATATTAATAAATCTACTGCATATTTTGACGAGTGTATATGTTAATAGATTATGTTGTATTCCACGGGTTTATTCTAACCTGTGTAAATCACGAGTTTTTAAAAAATAATTTTTTTATTACTCAATATATAATATTACATTTATTTAAGTCATGTAATACACGAGATTTTAACCTAGTAAAATAATGAATCCAATTTTAACAAAAAAATGTCAAATTTTTTAAATAAATTATATGAAATCAAGTAGGTACACATGGGTTAAAAAACGTTTGGTTTGGGAAAGAATGAAATGATGAGACATGAGTTGGTTTGTATCTTTTTTCCTTGTTTCAAGGCTTTGATGTGTGTCATTCTACAAAAAGTAGAGATGGGGCCATTGTTAAGAGCGTATTGGTCTGAAATAAAGTAGTCGCAATAACACATTTTAGTTTTTTTTTTTAATGGCAACTTTCAATAACAAAACACCCCTCAAAACGAGCGGGCAAAAACAGAGGAAGGAAGAAACAAGACTACAACAAAATTAAAACGAAAAGCTACACCAATCTACCCAACTAATATATTTACTCTTTGACCGATTCGAGAACCAAAGAAACCCGAGAGATTTAATGTTGTGGATAATGTCTTCGATAACGATAGCCTTGTCGTTGAACCTTTTATTATTCCTAGCTAACCACAAACACCAACACGTAACCATCGTAATCCCATGAAAGATGTCCTTCTCTTTGGTTCACAGCCCACATAACTTATAAAGCTCAAAGACGTCTCTAACCGAGAAAGCAAAAATAGGCGGAACCCGACACCATCTACTAACTTGATTCCAAACCACCGAGGCCACGTAACACGAAGTAAAAAGGTGATCCGCCGACTCGGTCTCCTCCTCACATAAGCAGCACTTTAAATCCCCAACCATGACATTTCTTTTAGATAGAGCCAACAAAGACGTAATCCTTTCCGCTTCCGCCCTCCAAGCGAAGATGTTACACTTGAGAGGCACCCATTTGCTCCACTTCAACACATAATTCCTGCTGAAATCTTTATCAATTAACAAGAGTTTTCTAAACGATCTAACCGAAAACTCACCGGAGATGTCTCCCAACCATGACCACCTGTCGGGACTAGTCGAACCATTCGCTGAGAGGACCCGAACACTGCAGCTGGTCCACTCTGAACATTCTGAAACCGATTGGGGAGGTCTTTTCCAGCACCATTGCGACGAGGAAGACTGTCCATCCCATCTAATCCTTTCGCTAACATAGCATTTTTTGTTTAGTTCTAGGCTGAAAAGAATCGGAAACACATCTTTGAGGGGCTCCCTACACACCCATGGGTCAAGCCAGAACCTAATCTCGTTACCTTTACCCACCACACCTAATCTCGTTACCTACACACCCATGGATCGATCTATTATACGGAATAAAAGACCAACAGTTCTTGCTATGGTGGATAGCAGCGACAACCCGCTTCCAAAGATGGTTGAAATCAGATTTGAACCTCCAAAACCATTTAGCAAGGAGGGCACAATTAACATCTTTTAAATTCCTAATGCCAAGCCCGCCCAATTGTTTAGGCGTCGTGACCCTCTCCCAAGCGACCCAATAGATTTTCTTCGCTTCTTTGGATCCTCCCCACAAGAATCGTTTAAAAAGGCTCTCGATGCCGTCAATAACTTTCACCGGAGCCCTAAACAGAGAAAGATAATAGATCGGGAGGCTCTCAAGCACGGCGTTAATAAGGGTGACCTGCCCACCAATAGAGAGGGAGGAGGCCTTCCAAAGGGAGAGGCGAGCTTCCACTTTGTCGACAACAGGCCTCCAGTTAGCCACCCTATTCATATTAGCTCCCACCAAAAGACCAAGGTACGAAAAAGGAAAAGACCCAGCACAGCAGTGAATAGCCGAAGCAAGCGCCTCCACCTCGGCAGGCTCAACCCCAATACCAAACACGTTAGATTTATCTAAATTGATCTTCAAACCCGAACACATATAGAAACTCCTTAAAATTCTCAGCACATTCCTAGCATTGAAAGACGACCACTCACAGATAATAATAGCATCATCAACGAATAAAAGATGGGAAATCAAGGGCTCTCAAGCACGGCGTTAATAACACATTTTAGTGAGAACTCGTCATCTTCATATCATTTCTTCAAAGATTCCCTGCTAATAACACTTGCATCAGTTCATTAAATTTAAATATATTATTAATCACCAAATATGTTTAAAATAGGAATACAAATAAGTATTTGTATATAATTTCAAACATTTATTTTATATAATTTATATACAAATATGTTGAATGTACATCGTTTGTTGAATTGTTATTATAAAAAAAGAATAAGTTCCAATAACATGAAAGAGTCCATATGGAAGTCATAGTACTCGGGCTCTTCGTGGCCCAAGTCGAAGAGCCCAAGTTAGAGTTGATTCAGTATTAACTCGTGCTCAAGCTAGTAATAATACGACCCGAGTCTACTTGGTTAGGTATTTCCGGTCGATCTTAAAACTAATCTCGTATTCGACTCGCCTTCAGTGGAGACACCTAGTGGCTCAACGAGTTTGGCTCATTTTTTTCAATTTCGAGGATTTTACATGCTTTTTTATTTTTATTTATTAAAGTATCAAATAATAAGTTAACAGCAATCTTAAATACTATAAGTTTTAAATAATACCATAACAAACTACCAATATATAAGAAAAAGAGCTAACGAGCGAGTTATTTAGCGAAATCAACTCGAGCCAAGTCAACTCGAGTTTTTTTTATTATCATAATCTTAAATAACAAGTTAACGAAAAAAAAATCAAATTATACAAGTTTTAAATGATACAAATCCAAACTACCTATATTATTATGTTAGACAGTGAACTGATTTATATGAGCCAATGAACGAGTTACTTAAGCCTAATCAGCTAAAAAGCCAAATTAGCTACCTTCAACTCGGGCTTGGCTCAGACATTTATACGAGTCAGCGAGTTTGAGCCAAAACGCTCAAGTTCTTAACAAGCTAATTTATACAAATCGATAACCATGTTACAAGAACAAGCTATTTGAATAAAAATAGCGACCTTTTAATAGTAGTGCATTTTCATAAAAATAAAAAAACAAATACGAGTAGAACTATGCCTAATGCTAAATTCCACTACCACATATCTATAATCTATAATCTATAACATATAATAAAGGAAAATGATAAAGGACACGTGTCACTCTTTTTTTTCTTCTCACACTTATTTTCACGCCTCTCTCTGCTATTAAATACTAATTTTTTCGTTTATATCTCCTATTAAATAATGATATTAGGTAATAATTATATTAAGAAACAAAACAAAGTTAATTATGGATACTTATTATATTATCGGACTGTTTTTACATTTTAATAAACTTCACTGTTAGGCAACTAGATTAATTATTTATTTTAATTTTTATTTACAGATTTTTGAATTCAAAGTTTTGTTTACATATAAAATTAATCATGGATGGTTATAATTCTTAACGATACTTATCATTTTTGAAAAACAAATTTGTATTATGATAGTTATTATACTATCAAACTGTTTTTAATTTTTAATAAACTTCATTATTTTAGACAACTAGATTAATTATTCGTTTCAATTTTTATCTACATAATTTTGAATTCAAAATTTTGTTTATTATCAGTCATATTTTTATAAATTGTACAAACTGAAAACGATTCTAGCCATGTAAGTTCCAATTAAAAAAACATTCAATCATATATTTACATTTTTAAAGATATAATATTTGTTATGATTTGTTAAATCCCAGTGTATTTTTTTATCATATCATTATAGCCGAAAGTATTCAAGAAAATATTATTTTTTATTCATATTTCAATTTATATCATAACTTATTTTAGCTCTTTGTATATGTTTATATATGTTTTGTAAATGTGGCAACTTCGACCCATTTTCTTATAAACGGTCGATTTAGGTTATGTTTTATCTCTAGCGGGTCAAACGGTTAAAAATCAAATAAAAATAGTCTAAAATGATAAGACATATCGGTTGAAAGTCGTTCTAAGTTTAAATTTCATGCAAATAAATATATTTAAATTGTCATATTATAATCAGAATAATATAAATTTTTAGTTATATTTCAAACTAAGCTATACCTAATAAATAATTAAATTTTACGTAACGTGTCACAATTCTTTGAGCCCATGACTTTGTAACCGTTTGAAACTTTTCCCACTTATTTTTTTGTGAGCCCAAGCTATATACCTAATAAATAAGTAACTAGATGAAAAAAAAAATTCACTTATTGTTATTCAATTATTATCATCTTTTTTATTAATATTTACTTTATACATATTTCAATAATTTAATAATTAATTTCTTAACTATTTCGTTTGTTTTTTCCGCTTATTAATAATTATTTAATATTTCATTTATCCAATCTCGTGTAATACACGGGTTCTAACCTAGTTATATATAATCAAAATTGGCAAAGTCGGTGTGTGAGAGCAAATCCACTTTATACCAAGGTACAAATCTTAGATGCAGCGTTTAGAGGATTATTTTTTTATATAAGTCATTTCAATCATATATTAGACGAGAATAGGCGTTACCTCATTTTGTGTGTGCGATGTTTACTTTGGCGAAAAACACGGGTTCGAGTCCGCCCACCCCTCTCACCGCCCGGCGACATCACCTCACTACTAGAAAAAAATGCTTTGCTACAAACATGACAACTTCACTGAGCAAGAGGAGAAAATGATTATTCATCTTCAAGCCCTTATTGGTGTCAAAAATATGGTCCGATCTTCTATTTACTCAAGAAAAAATTGATAAGAAATTACAACCAGAAACTAAACAAGAGATCATACAACTAGTAAGACCAGAAGGAAGATCATCAATATGATGAACTTACCATACAATACAAACAATACACTGCTACACAAGAACAAATGTCATGGAGTCAATGAAACCCTAATTATAACAGGAAGAACTCTGGAGTGAAATGAGCGAGAGGAAACAAAATGATTGAATGATAGAAGCTACCATCTCTCTCTAGAGGTGCACAAATCCGGTATTCTCAATAACCGGTTCCGGTTCTTGGTTAAAAAACCGGAACCTATGTACCGGTTCCGGGTATTTTTAGAACCGGTTTTGACTAGAAATTTTGGAACCTATCAAGACCCTACGGGTAGGGTCGGTTCTGGTTCGATTCCGGAAGAACCAGTTTTCGGGAAGAACCGATTCCGGTTCCTTGGGCGGTTCCGGTTTTTTTTTTCACCTCTATCTCTCTCCTCCTTTTATAATATCCAGAACCAATATGGATAATCCATCATTGACCCATAACCTCCGTGTTATTTGGAGACCACCCAGGTAACTCTTCACTCATTAGCCCACATCCAGCCCAGCTCCAACAAATAGCTCCAACTTTTACACAGCCCAACATCAGTCCAAAAGCCCATACTATAAAATAAACAATAACATTAGAATTCTGAATCATTTGTTTTTTTTTTCTTATGAATTGTAATGAAGAACAATAGATCAATAGATTATTCGTTTTCAACACTTGGTAACATGTAAAAGTTAAAAGTTTTACATTTTTATCTCAAGAATTTGAAGTTCTAGTTTTAGGTCATAAATCTTTAATCATTTAACATCATTTTTTATAGCAGATGGGTTGTAATAGCTTCTTATCGTCCACATAAACTCATAAGATAGCAAAATTTATAGAATATATATTTTTAACAAGGGTTTTTTGGTGGGATTTTGTTTTTATTTTTTGAAGTAGTTTTGAAACCGCTTCAAAAAAATCTTTTTGACCGCCTTAAAAAATAGATTACTTAGTGTTTGAAAAAAGAATTGATGATAAAAAAAAAGCTAGTTATGAAGTGTTAATAATGCAATAAAAGCTTGAGACTAGTTAAATTTATCATTTCATTCGTTTTTAAGCTTTTTATGAATTACAATTGGGTGGATCGAGATATTTTTTGTATCGTGTAAATGTTCGATCTTTGTTTTGTATTGATATGATGAATGAATTTAAAACATTTTATAATTAAATGATCATGCATTTAGTATTTAGGGGGAGCTTCAAATAAAATGTGATTTTTCGCTAATAAATGATAAAAACATTAAGAAACGATATCGAACTCCGATTGAGCTCATTCCAGCGGCGTTGGAACCGTCTCGTCGAACTCTACCATATTAGCTTTATTTTAGCGTTGAATTTTATGATTTTAGCCTTAGTGTTTAGGTTTTTTTTTTGGAGTGGGGGTGGGGTGTATGGTATAGTTAGGTTTGCGCATGAAAATTGGTCTGAGAGTCGCTAGGCTGTTTTCAGCCAATTCCCGGAGGGTCGCTAGGCTGACCTATGCCAAATGTCTGAGAGAGTCGCTTTGTTTGAATAAGACGATCTCTAAGAGTCGCTAGGTCACTCTCGACGAGAATCGATAATCTGTTGATCGACTCTCTCCGGTTCCCTATATATACCTGGCCATTTTCATGGCATACTAACCTTCTTCTCCATATTTTCTCTGTCATTTTCATTTGTTTAGTTTGCTAAAGAGAATTTTTCTGTTTGTGAGATTTCCACCACCACGGGGGAGCTCACCCGTGGTGGATGGCGGTAGTAGATCGTTGTAATCATTCCAGGAACATATTGTGTTCATTATAGTGGAATTCTGATCAGTTTTGTCGGGTTTTTGTTCTTCTTTTTATACTCTTTTTCTTGCTTTTTCTCTTGATTTATCAATAACAGCTGATCTATAGCTGATTTGTTGATAAGTGTTTTTTGGAGGGTTTTTGTTGTGATTTTTTGAAGTAGTTTTGAAAACGCTTCAAAAAATAATATGAAATTTTGGAGGTATATTTTTTGACACGGTCATCAAACCGCTTCAAAAAAATCTTTTTGACCGCCTCAAAAAATAGATTACTTAGTATTAGAAGAAAGAATTGATGATAAAAAAAAAGCTAGTTATAAAGTGTTAATAATGCAATAAAAGCTTGAGACTAGTTAAATTTATCATTTCATTCGTTTTTAAGCTTTTTATGAATTACAATTGGGTGGATCGAGATATTTTTTGTATCGTGTAAATGTTCGATCTTTGTTTTGTATTAATATGATGAATGAATTTAAAACATTTTATAATTAAATGATGATGCATTTAGTATTTAGGGGGAACTTCAAATAAAAAATGATTTTTCGCTAATAAATCTAAGAAATGATAAAAACATTAAGAAACGATATCGAACTCCGATTGAGCTCATTCCAGCGGCGTTGGAACCGTCTCGTTGAACTCTACCATCTTAGCTTTATTTAGCGTTGAATTTTAGGATTTTAGCCTAGGTTTACATTTTATGATTTAGTTTTTTTTCGGGGGGTGGGGGGTAGGGTCTAGTTTGAGAATGATGTTAATCAATTCAAGCGATCACGAGAAGTTTAGGTTTGCGATAGTGAACAATCATGTCAACACAGTCACAAGAACAGAGACGAGATTTTACCTTAGGTGGAATCAGCTCAGTAGCAGTTTTACTGCATATACATCCTTGATTAGAGCCTCCATCGCCATTGGGTTGAGTTCTAATATCAACATTCTTTGGATCATTAACTCGATCCGTTGAACTGGAACTAGGATAAGTATCCTTCTTCTCATCAATCATCTTCACTGCTTCCTTGATCTTGATGTTGACATTCTTAGTCATGCTTCCTTCGGTGTCAATAACATGACTCTCAGTCCCCTGAATAGCAAATTACCTTAGGAGAGCAGCAGGTCCGATAGAGTCAGTGTTAACGATGATCCTTCTTAGCACCTCATTTTTTTTTTCAACTGGACTTGCTTCCATACCGTGAACCACAAACTGAGCAGATGAAGTGCTTGCCACTAGTGCCTTACACACCTCAACCTGAGCCTCTTCAATTTCATTGCTCCAATCAAAGTCATTCACTACCAATGCATTATCCGGTTCTTTAGCCTTTTCAGTTTGTTCTTTACCATCGGTAATTGCAACAATGGTAGGAAGAGGTATAGCATTGGTGATAGGATGGGGACATTCCCTCTTGAAGTGCCCAAGTTGCTTACAATTGTAGCATCTCAGTTTGGATTTATCAAAACCTGTCGACTTTCCACCAAGATGATTCTTTCCAGTCCTATCCATAAAACCTTTTGCTCTCAGAGTTAACATTTCCATCTGCCATTGCAAATCAACTTCTTCCATGTCAACCGGGGAAACTTGAAATACATCTTCAATATGGCTTACTCGTGCCTTTAATTCTCCTGAGACGAGTTCTTGACTGTTCACAAATAATCCGATTAGAGTCATGTGTTCATTTGATGGGTTTGGAGCAGAAGTTTTGTTTTGATTGGTGTTTAGCTCATTGCTTGACAAAATCTGCTGAGAGGTAGCAGGAGCGGAGACCATAGCAGGAATAGTTCTAGAAGTACCATCAGTATTGTTTGATGAATTTGGAGCAATAAAAGCAGCATTGGTTGGTGCCATGGTTTTGGTGTAGCCTGATTGATTCATTTGACGCTTTTCAATGTCCATTTCAAAGTACTTCAGGGTATTAATAATATCAGATAAGATGGAAGCTTCATTCACATACTGTCGTTTGATCAACATACACTTTATACTCCATTCTTGAGGCAGAGAGTTAAGCAGTTTCTTGATAAAGACTGAGTTTCTGATGACGACCTCGGCTTGCTTTAGTTTGCTTGAAATTTCCATGAACCTTAAGATATGCTTGGATAGGCCTTCACCCTTGATGTTGCCGAAGGTATCATATTGTTTCGGGAGCATGTCTTTCTTCCTTTCTTTCAAATAAGAGTTTCCCTTATAGAAATCACACAAAGCTTGCCAAAGGGTTTGAGCGGTTTTGTATTCCTCAAACATGTTCATGATGTCGGCTGGAAGAGCCATGTTAATAGCACCGAAAGCTTTATAATCTCTTAGGATCAGGAGTTTGTCATTTTCAGTATAAGCAGCGGGATCAGTTTGGGTAGCAACACCGTCAGCTCCAGTGGTCATTGGACAATGAGGACCGTTTATGGTCGAGATCCACTCACCAAAGTCAGTCACATAAAAGTAATCCTTCATGCGGTTCTTCCAATTTGGGAAATCATCGGTGGATAAGAGCTTGGAAGGTCTAGACATGGAGCCGGTCTCCAGATCAGCTTGTGTAATAGAAGTAACGGACATCTTGAAATAAGGAAATCACAAATGAACACACACAAAAAGTGAAAGATAAAAATCGGCACAGACAGTCGGCTCGGAAGAGTCGACTGCAAGACAAAGACTATCGGCACCACCTCAAGATGATCAAAAAAGCTCACACAAAGTATCGACTCAAATAAATGTCGCTACCTCACAAATTGTAGGTCCAGGCGATAGGGTCCCTATGCTATGATGATTCTAGTCAAGATCTGATCCACAAATCAGCTATAGATCAGCTGTTATTGATAAATCAAGAGAAAAAGCAAGAAAAAGAGTATAAAAAGAAGAACAAAAACCCAACAAAACTGATCAGAATTCCACTTTAATGAACACAATATGTTCCTGGAATGATTACAACGATCTACTACCGCCATCCACCACGGGTGAGCTCCCCCGTGGTGGTAGAAATCTCACAAACCAAAAAATTCTCTCTAGCAAACTAAACAAATGAAAATGACAGAGAAAATGTGGAGAAGAAGGTTAGTATGCCATGAAAATGTCCAGGTATATATAGGGAACCGGAGAGAGTCGATCAACAGATTATCGATTCTCATCGAGAGTCGGCCGGCAACCGACCTAGCGACTCTTAGAGAGTCGGCTTATTCAAACAAAGCGACTCTCTCAGACATTTGACATAGGTCAGCCTAGCGACCCTCGGGGAATTGGCTGAAAATAGCCTAGCGACTCTCAGACCAATTTTCATGCGCAAACCTAAACTTCTCGTGATCGCTTGAATTGCCTTGCCATTCTTGATCAAAATAAAAAGAGCGAGGTTACTCTCAAAATCAATTTGAACAAAGCTAATCAAGAAATCCAAACCCTAAAAGAGTTTGTCTATAGAAAAAAGTTTTTAATAACTGATTTAACAGAAAACTGACTTTTTCAAGAAGTGAAAATGTCAAATTACAAGTTACTATTGATAAATGGAACGTTAGAAAAAAGATACAAGATACCATGTTGGATTGTCAACACACTCCTAGTTATGTGAAAAAGGGGGTCGGATACTTAGATTCAAATGATTTTGAGAGGAAACTATTTCACCCTCCCACGCACGGTCATTATGATCCCATTCCATCTCCACACCCTGAAAATAATCTTGCAAAATTGTTTGTATCTGCTACTAATGTGAATATTGCAGGTTTAAAAGAACATGATAAGGATGTAAGGGATGATTGTGGTGCTGGATTGGGTCACAAGGAATGTTATCGAGAATTTGTTTTGTTTTCTTTTCTGAATTTAAATTCCCAAAATCTAGAGCTATGTAATTCGGGCTTTGTTGATAGTAGTAGTGAAACATGTTCTAGGATAATTAACTCAAGTAATGACTGTTATGAACACAATAGATGTAATGATTTATCTTCTATGAATGATGTTTTTTTTAATGATTCAATTGATACTGTGTCAAGAAATCAGTTTGAAAGATTTATGATAGAAGAAATTCCAGTTTTCATACCTACCTCAACAAGTCAATATGATAGTCAAAGTGACTCAGTGTATATGTCAAAAAGAAATAATGACGAAAATGTGTATGATTCGGATAGATCTATTGAAACATCAATTGAATCATACAACGAATCTGACGGTGATACTCCAAAAAGTGACAAGATTGAATCTGATCAAGGATCCTCAATCATGTCTAGTGATCAAACGCAAATAAAAGTGCCAGTTTAGCAACAATCATCCTCATCATCTTATCAACCGCCACATAAAAGAAAATCTTATAAACATGTGAATTATTTTAGTTGTGGGAAGGGTGGTCATACTTCTAGGCAATGCAGTAATGCATCTTCTCATAAAAATTGGGTCAAACCAGAGAGACATAAGATGCACATTGTGGGGAAGTATGAAAGAAATCAACAAGATAACAAACCTTTTTATCACAAAATCAACAAAATTCGTCAAAATGTAAATCATTTTTTGAAAGGAACATGTTGGTGGAAAGCCAGAACCAATAAAACTCTTAAAACTGATATCCTTCCCAAGTTGAAAAAGACTTGGGTTCCGGTTTCTCAATAAATTGTCTTGTGTGTGATAGGGGCTTCCCAGGAGGACTATTGATAATGCTCGGCATGTTGATATTGGGTGCTCTCGTCACATGACCAGGCTACAAGATCTATTCACTAACTTCAGAATTATAGATGGGGGATACGTCGCCTTTGCGGGTGATGAAAAAGTAGGAAAGATAACAGGACAAGGAACTGTTTGCAATGGAACTCTCACCTTGGAGAAAGTCAATCTCGTTCCAGAACTTTGCTCTAATCTCATAAGTGTATCACAAGTTTGTGATAAACATCTATATGTTCTGTTCAACAAATCCGAATGCCTGTTTCTCAAACTAGGAATCATTGTTCCAGAAGATCTAGTCCTGTTGAGGACTCCAAGAAGAAACGACACTTACATCGTCGACATGAATGATCCAGATACTAAAGCCTCTATGGCTTGTTCACTGTCAAAAGCATCTGACTCTAAATCACTGCTCTAGCATCGTCAACTTGGCCATGTGAATTTTAAAAACATAAATCGTTTAGTAAAACAAGACCTTGTGAGAGGTTTGTCCTCCAAGGATTTCAGTTTTTCTGAAAAATGCGTGGCATGTGCTAAAGGAAAACAGCATAAAAAGTCGCATAAGTCCAAAGTAGTGAATTCCATATCTGTTCCTCTTCAATTACTTCATATGGATCTTTTTGGTCCAGTCAGTGTTAAAAGCATCTCTAAAAACTCGTATTGTTTGGTTGTGACATATGATTTCTCTAGGTACTCTTGGGTTAATTTCTTAGCAACTAAAGATGAAACTGCTGAAGTATTGAAAATTCTTATTCTCAAAATTGAGAAAATCTGCAAGCGTTTAGTGATCTCTATCAGAAGCGACAATGGTACCGAGTTCAAAAATCATGTCTTGAATGACTTCTGCGAAAGAAAAGGGATTTCTCGACAATTCAATGCTGCCAGAAGCCCACAAAAAAATGGAGTTGCAGAAATAAAGAACCGAACCTGGTTCGAAGCTGCTAGAACAATGTTGATAGATTCTAAGCTTCCAATCATCTTTTGGGCAGAAGCAATTAGCACCGCCAATTATGTCCTGAATCGTGCTCTTGTGGTGAAGGTTCACAACAAAACTGCTTATGAGTTGTTTCATGGACGAAAGCCCTTGATTGAATTCTTCCAATCCTTTGGATGTTCATGTACTCTACTCAACACAGCTAAGAATCTTGCAAAGTTTGGAGCAGTCGGTGATGAATGTTATTTAATTGGTTATTTGTCATCTCAAAAAGCCTACTGTGTTTACAATAAAAGAATAAAGATCGTGCAAGAATCTTATTACGTTGACTAGCAAGAGGCTAATACTACAAATATAGGAACTGGTCCCGACTGGTTCTATGATGCAGATATTATCTTCAATAATTTCATACCTCTTGCACCACTCGTACCTGAACTATCTCCATCCAGCGAATCATCATTCATTCCATCCATCTAAGTAGATGATGAATTTATGCCTTTCTCAACAAGAATCACACCTATTGTCGCTGATCCTTTGAATGCTTCCATCAACAGTACAGTAACCTCGTCTCATTCTGAGGCTGCTGCTACTAATCTTGTAAATACTTCTGGTGATGTTAGTTCTGGTGATGTTACTTCCTGTAAATGATCCCTCTGTCGAATCTGACAGTGATTCTGATAATAATGATGAGCTACTTATTCCTGATGAAAATATAACCAACAACCTTCCTGCTCAAATCAATCGCTAGAGAATGTGATTGGGCCAATTACTAAAGGTGTTCGCACTCGAAGTTACTACACTCCCTACAATAAAAACCTTTGTGCTTGTTTCCTGTCACAAGACGTTCCGAAGAATATCTTCATGGCTTTGAAGGACTCAAGTTGGATTGATGCAATGCATGAGGAACTAGCTTAATTTAGAAAATTGAAAGTCTGGGATTTGGTCGATCTACCAAAGAATAACTATCCCGTGGGTACTCGGTGGGTCTTTAGAAACAAGACAGATGAAAGAAATGTAGTCATGAAGAATAAGGCATGATTAGTTGTGCAAGGGTTAGCTCAAGAAGAAGGGATTGATTATGAAGAATTTTTTGCACCCGTGGTTCGTTTGGAAGCATTAAGAATTTTCCTGGCTTATGCTTGTTAAAAGAATTTTAAGGTCTATCAAATGGACGTAAAAAGTGCGTTCTTATATGGGAAGGTCAAGGAGGAAGTATATGTGTGTCAAACTCCGGGGTTCGAAGATCCAGATTATCTGAGTCGAGTCTATAAACTAGACAAAGCTCTGTACGGACTTCATCAAGCTCCAAGAGCTTGGTATGATACTCTATCTTCTTATCGTCTACAGAATAGCTTTGAATGGGGGAAGATTGATATGACTTTATTCAAAAAGAGAATTGGAAAGGATATTATGCTTGTACAGATCTATGTGGACGACATCATTTTCGGATCAACCAACGAGAAGCTGTTTTGAGACTTTGAGGACGTTATGAAAGACAAATTTGAAATGAGAAAAATGGGTGAACTCACATTCTTTCTTGGATTTGAAGTAAAACAGTCACATGACGGAACACTAATTCATCAAGCCAAGTATATTCAAGATATGCTCAAGAAGTTCCAGATGACTGATTCCAAAGCAACATCAAAACCATTTGCTCCTCAAACTCTCATCTCTGTTGATCCAGAAGGCAAACCCGTTGACAAGCATCATTATTGTTCAATGATTGATTCTCTTACGAATCTCACCGCCAGCCGTCCAAATATCATGTTCGTTGTTTGCTACTGTGCCTGTTATCAGACAAATCCCAAAGAATCCCATAAAACCACCGTGAAAAGAATCTTCCGCTACCTAAATGGCTCTCCCAAGTCAGGGCTTTGATATCCCAAAGCCAGTAGCTTTGATTTGGTCGCCTACTCTGATAGTGATCATGACGGATGTCAAGTCGACAAAAAAGTCTGTATCGGGTGGATGCCAGTACTTGGGACACTGTCTGGTGTCATGGCAATGCAAGAAACAAACTTCAGTCTCCATTTCTTCTGCAGAAGCTGAGTATATTGATGCTTCCAATTGTTGCTCTCAAATCCAATGGATTCAACATCAAATAATGGATTATGGTATCAACTTGAAACAGACTCGAATGTTCATCGATAATTAAGCCAATGTGAAAATTGTGAAGAACCCGATCTATCATTCAAAAACAAAGCACATCGATGTGCGAGTTCATGCCATTAGAGATGCATATGAGAAAGAGTACATTTAAGTCCTTCATGTGAGCACAAATGATCAATAAGCTGATATTTTCACGAAGGCATTTGATAAATCCAAGTTTCTTAATCTCATATAGAAATTGGGTTTGTTGAACTTTGAGTAATATCTTCTATCTTTCTCTCACTTTGTGTATATATGTATTTTTTTTCTTCTTTCAAAAATCCAAAAATATTTTCTTAGACCAAGATGCTTTAATGATCGGGCTGCAAAAATATTTTTAACAAAAAGAAAATTTCATTTAAAGTAAATAAAATTTTCGAGGGAAAGTATCTGTGGTGAAAAGAAAAAGAAAAATGAACAAGAAAGTTATAAAAAAGGGAGAAACTAAAACATATCCTGTCTATCTTTGCATAACTGTTCTAGTGGGAAATGATAGTTAAACTGACATACTTGGTCTCTGTTTGAAAAAGGATCTAAAGGAGGAAGCAGTTATACTGGAGGACATGTTGATAGGCTCAACATTCAAACAATTAGACTACAACTCAGTGACAAAATATAATGACTGCTGAAAAGTGGATACCCACCTTGTCCAGGTCTGCACATAACCATAGTCCCATCACAAAGGGCTTGCGAGTATTTATTACATATATATATTAAAAAAAGAGAAAAGCAAAAATTCAAAAAGACACGCAATGACGTGCATAAGGAAATAAAAGTCTTGCAATGACATACAAATCTATGCAAAAGACACCAATGAAGTGCACTCTAGTACTAATTTGTCAATCTTGAGCTAAAAGACACTCAATGTTAGTGACGTGCAATAGAATCATATATGAAAGGTACAAAAAGATACACAATATTAGTGTGTACATATACATATACATATTTTTCTCTTTGGGTTCTTAATCAACCCATGCTAGTTATGCTCAAATAGATATCATCGATGATCAACTTATCTAAGTATGCGGTGGCATAGACCTGAAGCTCAGATCATCATACTCAAAAGACCATGAGGATGGGTAGGTTATACCAAGACAAGCGTGGGGAACACTGACTTCAATTCAATTACACCAAAACATGATAAAAACTCGCTAGTTGTATGTTGAAAAAATGATGCATGAGTTTTAGAGGACAAATATATCAACAGTCGTTCGTAGGCTGTGGACTTCCAAATGTAACAACAAAAGGTTTGGTGATACGTTTTGTCGGTAAGATTCCACAAAAACAGGTTTGCACGTTTTATATCGCTAAAATTGCCCAAGCCTTGTTTCTTGCTCTTTTGTGTGCTTTATAAGTAATAACTTTGATTAAATATCCCACGGATACCTCTCATGATAAAAAATCAGAATCAAGCTCGAAATTTAATATGATTTGGTCAAAATTTCAAAGATTGTTAAATTTATGCTCTAGCATCGGCCCTCCAAATTTTACCGAGTATATAAATTTCAAAAGGGGGAGAAACTTTTTTTTTTTATTACCAAAACCCTAAATTTACTTCTCTTCTCCGGTGATAATTGTTCCAGACCGTTCAAAACCATTGTTTCCGATCAAGTGATCTTAGAGTGAGTCTTGCACCAAATTGAGGTATTTTTATGATTATTAACATGTTTATTTACATTCTTGGGCAAATTAGATCTCTATTTATTTGCTAAAAGGTTTCCTTTAACTGATCATTTAAAACTGAAAGCGGGTGACTGTTCATATTCCTATTTGACGATTATCCAGACGATGAAGACGATCAGAGTCGGCTCGTGTATCCGATTCTCTTTTGATTAGTGTTCACTTGAGCGCAAGTTCAAAAAACGCCCTTCCTTCGATTTTTGGGTCGATTATTTTGAGAAACAACACAAAGGAACTATCGACTGTGTGTTTTCATGAGCCGACTGTCTCACCTGATGTCAGCCAACTCTTCTATATTCAGGGAAAATTCTTGTCCTAGTCTTGACCGACTCTATGTATCTGGTTATATTCTACTGGTCGACACTTTCTGGGCGACTGTCTTATATCAACAGGCGACTCTTAGCAAAATCTCATGACATTTCTTCTTGGTCGAATCTGATCGAGAAAATCACACTCCTTGTCGATTCTTGGACCGACACTCTCCTCTTATTATAAAAAATTAAACTTTAATTATTTTACTAATATGTTTTCTTATTTGCAGAAAAAATATGGACGACAATCATCTTGCAACCGATAACAGGCACAACATGGCAATACTATTTCCCGAACCTGTTCCCGATGAATTTAAAGATGTTGTGAGATGGATCCTTCGTAGTAAAATTGCATATGCTATTACATGGAATGAATATGTAAATAGAGATATGATCGAAGAATTCTGGATCAATGCTGAATACAAAATTCATTATGTTATAAAGAAGCCACATGTAAGATCAATCGTTCATGGAAGAGAAGTACTTATTCATGAAAGTACAGTTAGAAATGCACTGTAGCTAGGCGATGAATGTATGGTCCCAAAACTGGAGACCCGACTCGTTGGCATACACGTAAGCATAGTAGCAATTGACATCAAATAAACTCAATAAATGCAGCGGAAAACAAACAATCAACAGTGGTCCATGATCCATATCTCAAACACAATACAATCGGGTACTAATATCTAAATAGTTCAACACCACAAAGGAAAATAAATGTCATCACAACGATCACGGTAACCAAACGCCATCCAGAAACCGCCAGCTCACACTTTCTATTTACCTTAAATACATGCTAAAAGTCAGCTACGCTGAGTGAGTTCTATAGTAATTCATTCGGAAGTATTAAGTCTCGAACGTGTATTAAAAATTGTTTACGATATAACGGTTTTCTCATACAAATCATCGTTCAATCAAACATTATATTTTATCGACGCACGCGAAATCATGTCGACTAGTCCAAGGACACATATGATCATGACTCGTTAACTGATCACCGTCAGTCATAACAACTCACCTACTAACACCGACTTACTATCAAGCTTGCGCAACCCATTCCGTCTAGCTAACATCAGACAAATTTCCCGTCGACTAGTCATCAAATAACTCTTAATTAACAGTCACGACATTTAATTACGTGACACCAAATCCTACGCATACAAATATGATTATTATTTCACAACACATATATTATCGTGAAAAACCCTTTCACTTCGTGCCTTAGCTATATTGCACGTTGCATGTATTCACGTCCAAAACTACAAAACGTTTAAAAGAAGGCGATAGAAACTCACTTTTGCAAGACGCAACTCGATCTCTAGAACTCGCTAACTCCTAGTGGTCTCCCTTCGACCTCGCACCTATATTATACATAATTTACGAGTCAATAACATGACCTGAAATTTAAATTTCACCTACGCAATTAACTCTACGTCACGCAAGTCCGCATATACGTGCATGGCACCATGCATGGTGTTCATACGTTACGTAAACCACATGTACACGTACCGGACTTTCCAATGCTTCCCATACATCTTCTCTCATCATCGTACACACGTAACCTCGAATCCGGCATCTCGGTTCTCGCACTCGGCTACACTTTGCCCGAAGGGACCCAACCCAACCTTAAGCCGGGTTCCCCACGGATTCGAGCACCCTGCTGCCCCGTTTCAGCTGTGAACCACCTCCACGAAGGGCTGCCGTTACCTCCCCGCGTCCAAACAGCCGCGAGCAGTCCGGGACAAGGCTGCGATGGCCTACGGCCGACCTTCTCTTACCGCCGTCCCCTCCCTTTAGTTGCTGCTACTTACCGAGTTCACCACCGTTGCACGTCCGGCCGGAAAGTGCTCCCCTCGCTGCTGTCGCTTTCGGACCGTCCCTCCCCGGATCCTCCCTTCTCTCGCTTCTCGTCGCTAACCGCCGCTGCCGGCCCCTTCGGACTAGGCCGAACCATCTCGCCCCCATAAGTGGGTTTCACACGCTCGACAAACAAAAACACAAGAGGGTTAGCAATATAATACCTTTAAACTCGAATGATTCGTGCTAGTCGAATCACCAATGCGCTCGTCTTCTTCCTACGTTGTCTCCTTCGAAACCCTAAAATCGCAAAAACGATTTCCATGATCATCTGAGGATTAAAACACATAACAAATGATTAGGGATTGAGATTATACCCTTGATCCGCACAAGAACACATTGAACAAACTCCTCTCTCCTTCTCCTTGATCTCGGTAGCCGTAAACTCGCAAATGGGGGTTTCCCATTTGCGCTGAGCACCTAAAGGGTTGACACCCTTGGACTGGACTTCTGCCTTTACGCGAGTTCGACCCTCACCCGGGCTTAACTAGTCTCGAAGCTTTTACAAAACTCTCCCTTAGGTCTCAACAGTTACATTTTAATCGTCGACTAAATATCTATATAAATGATAATGTATTTCACCCGTCGAATCTTCTATACTGGCGAACAATTATATACAATAATTACAAACCCGTTTTCTAAAAGAAAAACCGGGATGTTACAAGTGTTCCCCCCTAAAAGAGGTTTCGTCCTCGAAACCTGTGTCATATGGAAACAAATGCGGATAACGTTCATGCATATATGCTTCCGGCCCCCAAGTAGCTTCGGATCCCTTGCGATGCTTCCATTGCACTTTAACAATAGGGATCACCTTCCTTCGTAGACTCTTTTCCTTTCTGTCCAGAATAGCCACTGGTTCCTCTACATAATTTAGCTTGTCGTCCACCACAATATCGTCTAACGGGACGTGTTCTGTAGCATCTGCCAAACAATTCCATAAATGGGACACATGGAACGTTGGGTGTATCCCTACCAATTCATCTGGCAACAGCAGTCGGTAGGCAACACTACCAACACGTTCCTCTATCATAAATGGTCTAATATATCTCGAACTAAGTTTTCCCCGTTTCTAGAAATGAATAATGCCCTTCCTGGGCGACACCTTAAGCATCACATAATCCCCTGCATTGAACTCTATGGGTCATCGTCTTTTGTCAGCGTAGGACTTATGCCGATCCTAAGCGGCTTTCATCCTTTGCTTCATAAGTTCGAACATCTCGGAAGTTGCTTTTACAACATCTAAACCCCCAACTCTTTATGTCCAATCTCTCCCCAGCACACTGGTGTCCTACACCTTCTCCCATAAAGCATCTCTTACGGCGGCATTCTAATAGTAGCATGATAACTATTTTATAGGAGAACTCCGCCAACGGTAGGTGACCATCCCATGCACCTACGAAATCAATCACACATGCATGTAACATGTCCTCCAATGTTTGTATCGTCCTCTCTGACTGTCCGTCAGTCTGAGGGTGATACACGGTGCTAATGTGCAACCTTGTCCCCATAGCTTCATTGAACCTCTTCCAAAACTTCGACGCGAATCTCGTATCCCGGTCGGATACAATAGAAATTGGCACTCCGTGCCTAGCAACGATCTTATTAACAGACACTTCGAATACCCTTTCCGATGAGAAGGTCTCCTTAATAGGTAGAAAATAAGCGCTTTTGGTTAACCGATCCACTACTACCCAAATTGTATCGTGCCCCTTCACCGTCTTGGGCAACTTTGTAATAAAATCCATGGTGATGTGTTCCCACTTCCACTTCGGAAACTCTAAAGGTTGGATTTTGCCATAATGCTTCTAATGCTCTGCTTTACCTTACAAGCATGTCAAACACTTGCTTACATACTCGATAACATCATGTTTCATCCCCGGCCACCAATAGCTGCCCTTCATGTCCTGATACATCTTTGTCGTTCTCGGATGTATCCAGTACCTTGACTTTTGCGACTCGTCAAGTACTTGCTCTCTAAATCCCCCAAACCTTATTATCCAGATACGGTCATCCTTGACCCACACCCCTTGACCGTTCTCTGTCAGCAATTCATGTTGTCCAAAAATCATTTCTTCTTTTAGCCTTTCATATCTCAAGGCTTCCGTTTGCACGTCCTTTAATAACGTCGGGAAATCTGGCGTTACTACCAGTTGGCACGCTTTAACTCTAATGTCGTGTGTTCATCCTTACGGCTTAAATCGTCGGTAACCATGTTTGCCTTACCCGGATGGTAAAGGATCTCACAGTCGTAGTCCTTGATTAGCTCTAACCACCTCCTCTGCTTCATGTTAAACTCCTTTTGCTCGACGAAGTACTTCAAGCTCTTATGATCCGTGTAGATTGTGCACGTGATTCCGTACAAGTAGTGTCTCCACAACTTGAGTGCAAACACCACTGCCGCTAACTCTAAATCATGGGTAGGGTAATTCACCTCATGCGTCTTCAATTGTCTTGATGCATACGCTATCACTTTCCCTCGTTGCATTAATACTCAACCTAGCCCCAAATAAGACGCGTACGAATACACCACTAAGTCGTCTATCCCATCCGGTAATGTTAACACCGGTGCTTCAGTCAATCTTTTCTTTCGCTCTTGAAACACACGCTCTTGATCCGCTCCCCAAGCAAACTCACCCCTTTTCGAGTCAATCTAGTTAATGGTGTTGCCAGCTTGGAGAAGTCCTTGATGAACTACCTGTAATAATCGGCTAACCCCAAGAAGCTACGCACCTCCGTTGTAGTCTTATGAGCGTTCCACTTCACTACCGCTTCAACCTTTGCGGGATCCACCATGATCCCTTATGGGTTAATAATATGCCCCAGAAACTGCACTTCTCGTAGCCAAATTGCACACTTTGAGAATTTAGTGTAAAGCTTTTCTTGTCTCAACGTCTCTAATACTTCTCGCAGATGATCTCCATGCTCCTCCTCACTCTTAGAGTAGATTAGAATATCATCGATAAACACAATCACCGATCTATCCAACATCGGCCGGCACACACGGTTCATTAAGTCCATGAATGCTGCCGGAGCATTGGTCAATCCAAAGGACATAATCAGGAATTCATAGTGTCCATAACGTGTCGGAAATGCAGTCTTTGAAATATCCTCTTCCCTAACCTTCAGTTGGTGATACACGGACCTCAGATATATACGTGAAAACCACTTTGCTCCTTGTAGTTGATCGAACAAGTCATCGATAAGCGGTAACGGATACTTGTTCTTAATCGTCAACTTATTGAGCTCCTGGTAGTCGATGCACATACGAATGCTACCATCCTTCTTCTTCACAAACAAGACCGGTGCACCCCATGGTGAGATACTTGGTCTTATAAACCCCTTGTCTAACAAGTCCTGAAGTTGCTTCATGATCTCCCTTTCCAATGGTACTCCCGTCAAGTCATCAAGGAAGACATCCGAAAACTCCTGTACCACTGGAACCTCTGACAAGTCCATGCTTTTCGCTTCAGTGTTGGTGACATAAGCTAAGTACGCCCCGCACCCATGTCTCAATGACTTCACCGCCTTCATCATAGAGATAACTCTCGGTAAAGAGCTCACTCTCTCGCCGTAAATCATCACTACCATTCCTTCTAAGGATTTCAACCTTATCATTTTCTGTCGGCAAACAATGTCCGCATCGAACGCGGTCAACCAATCAATTCCCAACACAACGTCAAAACCCCCTATAGCAATAATAAATAATCTAACAGGGAAACTATGACCCTCTAGATCAATAAAGCAGTCATCTAACGCTTCAATGACTCTGGAGGGTGATCCCACCGCGGTCTCAACACTAAACGGGTTTTAAATCTTCCTAGCCGTCCTACACAAACTCTTGCAAAAAGATGGGGCTACAAAGCTCTTACATGCCCCCGAATCGAATAAAACAGAAGCTGGTACATTATTAATGAGAAAAGTACCTGAAACCACATCAGGATCAGTCTTGGCTTCAGCTGCAGTCATGGTGAAGGCTCTCGCTTTTGCCTTAGACTTTTCGTCTTCTTTCTTCACTGGGACGGCTTCTTTGCTCGACCCCACACCCTGTCCCGCCTTACAATCTTTCGCTATATGGCCAAAAACGCCACACTGATAACACTTAGGACCGCGCGGGCAATCCCTAGCAATATGCCCTGCTTTACCGCATCTATAACAAGAACCTGCATCAGCCCTGCACTCACCCGAGTGCATTTTTCCACACTTGCGACACGAGTCCGGACCATCGGACCTAGTCTTCTTCACAAACGGAACCTTTAGATCTTTACCGAACCTCTTGAGGGGTACGGTCCACTTCTTTTCCTCTGGTTTCTTTTCTTTCACCTCAACCCCCATAACATCATCATACAACGTCCCACTAAGCTCCACCACATCGTCCATGCTCGAAGGTAGCTGAGCCTTGACTAAATGCCTAACACGGTCCGGTAGATCGGCTACATACAACTTCATCCATCGCTCATCATTTCCAGCTAAGTGTGGCACCAGACGTGCCATCTCTATGAACTTCGACGTATACTCATGATGAGTCGACTTGAGAGTCAGAAACTCTCTTTCTAGCCTTTCAAGCTCTCCCGGAGCACAAAAATTCTTCCTAACCAAACCCTTTAGATCCTCCGAAGTCATAGTTTCTAACTCTTGAGTAGTCTTTCTTTCCTTCACCGAGTTCCACCAGTGCAAAGCCTCAGCAGAGAAAGAGTGAGAAACGAACTTCACTATCTGCTCCGGCTTGCACTCGCTGATAGAGATGGTGGACTCCATCTCGGTAAGGCAGTGGTACGTGGCCACTGCATCCTTCAACCCTTCGAACCTAGGCAGATCGCACTTCTTAAAGTGTCCGTAGTCACAGTTTCCGCCAGTTCCAGTCCTCTTCTTCTTTTTCTCCACATCCACTAGACACTCTCGTCTCTAGCTCCTCAAACGCTACCTTCACGATATCAGGCATGTACTCGTGAATCATCTCAACCACTTCTTTCTTAACTGACTCACGAACCTCTGGCTCGAACTGGAACCCTTCATTGTGCTTAGAATGCACCAAAGGTTCAGCACGCACTGACGGTTCAGTATGAACTGACACCTCATCATGATTAGTATTCTCATCATGAGCGTTCTCACGACGCCGTCTACCACCAACATTAGCAGCAATTTGTCTTCTAGGTGCCATTAGTTACTGAAAATAATAACAAACAGAGCAATACTTAGGTATCATTTAAAACAATTCGAGCGGTGCAATTAGTTAATGACGGTAGCCAATCGCCACTACCCTTTCGCCTTGCCTTTCAGGTTTAAAACCATCCCTATACTGTATCTTGGCATAACGCCCCTATCTTATCCTACTAATACACACACATATACACTAACTCATACCTGGCGCTTCTAGCTCTTGGTTACGAGTGATGACATTCCCTACGCATTGGTCCCATTCTCAGTCTAAGTATAGGCATCGAGGACGCCTAGATTATTTAAACCACCGCTATGATACCAACTTGTAAGGCCCCAAAACCAGAGACCCGATTCATTGGCATACACGTAAGCACATTAGCAATTGACATCAAATAAACTCAATAAATGCATCGGAAAACAAACAGTCAAAAGTGGTCCATGACCCATATCTCAAACACAATTCAATCAGGTACTAATATCTAAATAGTTCAACATCATAGCGAAAAATAAATGTCATCACAACGATCACGGTAACCAAACACCATCCAGAAGCCGCCAGCTCACACTTTCTCTTTACCTGAAATACATGCTAAAAGTCAGTTACGCCGACTGAGTTCTATAGTAATTCATTCGGAAGTATTAAGTCCCGAACATGTATTAAAAATGGTTTACGATATAACGGTTTTCTCATACAAATCATCGTTCAATCAAACATTATAATTTATCGACGTACGCGAAATCATGTCGACTAGTCCAAGGACACATACGATCATGACTCGTTAACTGATCACCGTCAGTCAGAACAACTCACCGACTAACACCGACTTACTATCAAGCTTGAGTAACCCATTCCGTCTGGATAACATCAGACAAATTTCCCGTCGACTAGTGTCGACCCGTCATCAAATAACTCTTAATTAACAGTCACAACATTTAATTACGTAACACCAAATCCTACGCATACAGATATGATTATTATTTCACAACACATATATTAACGTCAAAAACCCTTTCATTTCGTGCCTTCGCTATATTGCACATTGCATGTATTCACACCTAAAACTACAAAACATTTAAAAGAGGGTGATAGAAACTCACTTTTGCTAGACGCAACTCGATCTCTAGAACCCGCTAATTCCTCGTGCTCGCCCTTCGACCTCGCACCTATATTATACACAATTTACGAGTCAATAACATGACCTGACATTAAACTTACACCTACGTAATTAACTCTACGTCGCTGAATTTCGCATATACGTACATGGCACCATGCATGGTGTTCATGCGTTACGTGAACCACATGTACACGTACTCGACCTTCCAATGCTTTCCGTACATCTTCTCTCATCATCGTACACACGCAACCTCGAATCCGGCATCTCGGTTCTCGTACTCGTCTACACTTTGCCCGAACGGACCCAACCCAACCCTAAGGCTGGTTCCCTACGGCTTCGAGCACCCCGCTGCCCCGTTTCAGCTGTGAACCACCTCCACGAAGGACTGCCACTACCTCCCCACGTCCAAACAACCGCGAGCACTCCGGGACAAGGCTTCCATGGCCTACGGCCGGCCTTCTCTCGCCGTCGTCCCCTCCCTTTCGCTGCTGCTACTTACCGAGGTCACCACTGTCGCACGTCCGGCCCGCGAGTGCTCCCCTCTCTGTTGTCGCTGTCGGACCAGCCCTCCCCAGATCCTCCCTTCTCTCGCTTCTCGTCGCTAACCACCGCAATCGGCCCCTGGTGTCTCGGCCCAACCATCTCGCATCCATAAGTGGGTTTCATACGCTCGACAAATAAAAACACAAGAGGGTTAGCGATACAATACTTTTAAACTCGAATGAGTCGTGCTAGTTGAATCACCGATGCGCTCGTCTCCTTCCCACGCTGTCTCCTTCGAAACCCTAAAATCATATAAAAAGGATTTCCACGATCATTCGAGGATTAAAACACATAACAAATGATTAGGCATTGTGATTATACCCTTGATCCGCACAAGAACACGTCGAACGAACTCCTCTCTCTTTCTCCTTGATCTCGGCAGCCGTAAACTCGCAAATGGGGATTTCCCATTTGCGCCGAGAACCTAAAGGGTTGACACCCTTGGACCGGGCTTCGACCTTTAAGCGAATTCGACCCTCACCCGCGCTTAGCCTGTCTCGAAGCTTTTACAAAACTCTTCCTTAGGTCTCAACAGTTACATTTTAATCCCCGACTAATTATCTATATAAATGATAACGTATTTCACCCGTCGAATCTTCTATACTCACGAACAATTATATACAATAATTACAAACCCTTTTTCTAAATGAAAAACTGGGATATTACAATGAACGTCAAGACCCAAAAGTTATCAATGAAGAAGACGCAAGAACCAGATTTGTTCAAGAATTAGGGTATGAGGGACCATTCAGGAAGAACAAAATACAAAAGATATTCTTATCAAGAGACTGGAAGGTCATCATGTATGTGTTTACACACTCTTTGTCCCATAGAATAGGAGGTTATGATGCATTAAGCATGTACTAGTGTGCTGTTCTACTGAAGATCTGTGGTGAAGAAAAATTCAATCTATCACACCGTATATTCAAACAGATAATCAGTCGAGCAAAAGACAACAAGTGGTTGTTTTATCCTCGTTTCATCCGAATGATCCTTAATTATCTTCTGAAAGACCTTCCACCATGTGGTCTTCCCATGACCTTTGCTAAAGTAGAAATTCGTATCTACACCGATGTCTTAAGGGTATATGAAAAGTTTTCTGGGAAATGGACTCCGATGTTTGATAATATGTACCGGGAGGAACGATTACCTACAATCAAAATTTCTCTTAAAACCATCAAAGAAAAGAAAGTTGAGAAAGATAAGAAGGATGAAAAGGTAAAAGCCAGTGAAAAGAAGAGAAAAAGAAAAGGAACTATCAATTGATGATGAAGAGAGTATCAAGAAAAGGAAAGATAAAGGGAAAACCATTAACCTTGAGACTAGAAAGAAAAAGAAACAAAAACCTGTAGGTGATGGTGAAGGTTTCATGAGATCCGCACGAGATAGTTATATTCGTCAGCAAAGAAGTCCTTCCGGACTTAAAACTCCTCCTCCCATTAGTATTACAGGAGAAGAAATAGAAGCAGATCGCTTAGCCCATGACGCTCTAGAAACCGAAGGACATCCTCCGTCCAGGCAGACATAAGGCACATCGGGAACAAGACACTCTCCTCCACCACAATCTGAACCTATTCCACCTACCAGCTCTGCCAAAAGATTAAAGTCAATGGCCAAAAGAAAAACAAGGCCATCGGGAAAACTTGTTCCTCCTCCTATCAAATATACCTTGGATCTTGAGTTGATCAAGAATGTCGGTATTGAAGCAGCAAAACTGATGAGATGGATGACTAGTCAGATTGAGGCATCAAAGTCAAGAGAAGATGATAGAGATTTAGAAATTGAACAACTAAAGGAAACAATGGGTAAGCTGAAGTTTCAACTAGAGAATCAAGCCTCTCTCAACAGAAAAATGCATATTAACAAGAACTATATGGGTAAAGCTTTGCTGATATTAAGAAGAGGAAGCCGTACTCTGATCACAGAAGTGAATAGGTTACGAGAACGCCTAAATGAAGATCCTCTAGTATTTGATGATGTCTTTGATCCATCCATCATCAATGAATCAGTTATCTTTGTCTTGGATCTAGATGATGAGAAGAAAGAGAAAGATGAAAAATCCATGGATCCTGAACCCAACAACGTATCTCAAAGTAAAGGAATTGATGATGATGATGACGAAGGTCACAATGATGGTCTAGGAAAGGGTGGTAAAGGCTTTGCTACACCTATAGTTCAAACCATTGATGATGAAGACAAACCAGATGATAACAGTGATGAGGCTTCAAAAAATCCTGAGTTAGAAGCAGGCAAAGAAGATGACATGACAGTTGATGATGAAGAAGAAATGCCTGAAGAATTCATTGAAGAAGATTTGGAGGAACCAACTTCGTATGAAACTGTTTTTGGAGAATCAATTAATTTGACTCACGACTAGCCTCTTGACAAGTCGAGTTGGTTCAAAGCTCCAAAACCGATCCCTCGTCCTCTTCATCAAAACATTGAGGTGAATCGTAAAGCATCTGACTGAAAGATCATTACTTTGGCATATGATGGTCTAAGCAAATGTTCGTTATCAAAAGAAGGATGGGAGAGCTCCAGTACTTCCAAAATGAGCGCGATCTTCAATCTCTACCATCCTAGGACATCTATGCTCTAGAAAAGCTAAATATGATCAATCATGGCAATCATATAGAAGGTACCAATGTTGAGAAGATCATAGTCTCCCAATATCACAAACGATTTCCAAATTTCAAGCCACAACAACCTAAGAAAAGGAAATCACAGAACGATGTGGATTCGGTTAACAAACATCCAAAGATAATCATGCTTGTTCAACCGGCAAAATTAGTGAACAGGGTTATCATTCCTCCTGGAAGAGAAACTTGCCTTCATCAAATGGTACTACGATAATCTTACAGGAGAAGCTGTAATCTGCAGAAATGGAACTCTGGTGAACGACATCCGTGTTCTTGATCCAATGGATATGTTCTCTTTCTCAATACCTGATCTTGAAATCCTGTTTAAAAACAACATCCGAAGGGGTGCTGGACATGCAACAGAAGAAGAAGCAATGCTATTTCGCCATGTAGTCACCCGAGCTTTGGAACTTAAGAAGAAAATGGCCGAACTTAAAGCCAGCATTGAATCTAAAGAGACAGAAGACAGCCAAGAGGAGGAGAGGCCCAAGGAACATGAAAGAATCAGGGATGCAACGATTTCGGGGGGAAATTGTTGGAACCTAAGAATCCGTTGTATTCTTGATAATCTATAGGGGCTAATTTGTAACTTTTGTATATAGGTTTTTGGGTCAAAAGTCGCTAGCGACTCTTGATGAGTCGCTATGTCGGTTGTTGGCCGACTGTCGACTGTCGGCAATCTGCACGACGAATCTTGCTATACCTCTCTATAAATAGCAACCCAAAAACCTAATTTTGTAGCTCTTGCACAATACGTCGTTACTATAGACAAATAGAGAGCCAGTAGGTGGTGTTGGTGGTGTTTATTGTAATTCCAGGTGCTTATTGTAAATAGAATCGTGTCTTTTATGTTCTTATTTGTGTTGCTCTTCATCTTGATCATTAACAAAATAGCTTCTCTATAGTTAAATTGTTGATTGTTTCCTGTTTAGAATCATTCTAGCACATGGACCCTATCGTCAGGACCTACATGGGGGTTTAGGTTTTTATGGGGTAGGGGTGTTGGTTTTAGGCTTTTCGGGATGGGTTTGGAGGGGGGGTTTAGGTTTTTGGGTCCGGGTTAAGGTTCGATAAGACGGTTCCAACGCCACTGGAATGAGCTAAATCGGAGTTCGTTTGACCCACTTCTTAACATTTTTAACGAAAACCCATTTTTTTAGTGGAACCTTCCCCTTAGTATTTAATATAAAATATAATACATATAAACAACATTTAACTATTTTAGTTAGATTTTTTAAGATCCTGATTTTATGAAGTTGAAAACAATTCTAACTATTTTACTTATTTATTCATGGTATAAATGTTAAATCTTCATTAAACTTTTATTATTCCCTTTTCTTAGTTTAGGCACTTTTATAAATATAAATTAGCAATTGTAAAGAAATTGCGGATATTCTAATTTTAGGGTTTTTTTACATATATTACCCTATTAAATTTATAAATTACATATATCTCTAACCCTAACTTTAATTACATATTTTCTCAATTAACTAAAAATTACCCAATTGCCCCTCCCAAATAATTAATAACTACATGTAAATAGTATTTTAATTGGTTCACTAAGGGTAAAATGATAATAAAACAAGTTATTTTAAATGAATTAGATAAATATGTAATATATAGGTTGTAGAAAGGAGAAATATGTAATTAAATTTTAGTGTTAGGTAAATATATAATAAAGTAACTTATGAAGGAGATATATGTCCTTAATTTTAATCCACTTTTACTTGAAGTTTGAACAACAAATTTTCATTTATTAAAATTATAAATGTTATTTAGTTCTATTAAATTGATATTCAAAGCTTTGGTATTCATGATAACTAATTTAACATTTTTTAAGTTATTGTCTTTTTAAACATAACATATATTTATATAAGTTTAAAATTTATAGAAAACACAAAGGAAATTATAAATTAACCCAGATATCACTAGTGGCCTTAAATTATATATAAATAAAGTTTAAAGCCACATAAAAATGAGCAAAAACACAGTGAATGGAAGTGAGTGAAGCAATCTTCTCAATATATCTGCTTTTCACCCAAGACATACAAGATCTTTTCAAGTTAGCTTTGGCTTGGTCTACCAACCCTTTGCCTTTTGAAAATATTAATATAATCCTATTTGTAAATATCATACTATTTGATTATCTCATGATTCTATACATATTCTAAATTATCATATAAGCTTTACATTTGTTCAATAATGAAAGGATTTGTATATGAGATGATCAATTAAAATCATTAAATAATTAAAAATTTAATGGACTTCTTTTTAGCTATTAGACCATATCTAAATAGATAATTGAGATATTTTATTCTTATGTTTGTTTCGCTTCACCAATCGATGTAATTCTCTCCTTATGGTTTTTATAAATCTTAGAAACTGTATTACATTTCAGTTTTTTAACATTGTAGTTTTTTTAACACCATTATCTAGATTTTTCTATGATGTAAAGTGGTGTACTTTATAACCAAAAGATTGAAGTTTCAAATCCTACATAACCGGTTGTGATGTCCTATTGAGGAGAGTTTTCAACATGTAGTTGAATGCAAGAAGACTTGTATTGTGTCTACACCACAATACTATTTCTTGATACGAATTTCCACCAAAATGGGTCAATAATAGTGTCATTGAGGCGTGACGAATCTTTATTGAACTAACAAGTAGATTTATATGAAACAACCATATATGGACCAAGATATGGAGGGGCGGAGTATAGTGAGCCCCCCCCCCCCCCCCCCGGTGATTTTTCGCTCAATAGTGTTAATTTATACGTATTCGGACGCAAATTATATAGTTCCGGCCCCCCGACAGGGAAAAAATCTCAGCCCCCTGCGTTTTTCTTCAAGGTTCGCCACTGAAGATATAGAGAGAAAGATGTCGAATCGTCTATAGAAACTAGAGAAAAGATTTCGAGATACTATCTATAGCAAGAGTGTAATGTTCTATTTTCAAATAAATTTTTCAAAACTTTATATTAAAACGTACATATGTTGGTATAATCACAAAACCAAAACATTCATAAAATGTGTACAAAACCAGACATCCAAGTAGTGGGGGTATGCAAATTAGCATAAGATGCACATAAACTATGATATGTTTTTCAACTTTTAAACTTATGCACAGTGAAAATCCTTGAAACTTTTTTCACTAGGTCACTAAGTTTTAGTAGGGCTTCTATCAACTCGACTTGCATAGTTTTCAGTTTGGATTGAACTAGATTGATCAGATCACTAAGTTTTGGAGTAAAGCCTCTAAATCCCCCAATTTTTAGCACCTCCTAGAACGCAAACCGACTATGAATCCATACTGAAATTCAAAAGCAATGCCACACATTTAACTTTTTTTTAACAAAAATTTTTTTACTTCTAAAAGATCATCTAAACCTGTACTTGTAAGATTTAAACTCATACATATCACTTTTGTGAGGAACAATCACCAATACTAGGGCATGGTCACACATTTAACTAGATCATCAACATGATTTGAAAGCATGATTGCAACCCGTTGAAGACAATGAAAAACAAAAGTGGTAACAATAATCATTGATACCAGTAATAAACCCTGTTGGATCGCTCCCCCTTCAAACTATTAGTTAAATACTAATTAATCAACTATTTTCGAATCACCCCTTCAACTTTTACGTTCTTACAAACCGACCCCTCTTTATTTCGTAAAATCAATATTAACTACTTCCTTCTCCCCTTTAATCTTGATTTGGACTTGCTTCTTGTTCTTTCCACATTTTTCTTCCTTGAAAACTTCGAGAACTTATAGTTGCAATTTCGACTTTGAACTCTCCGGATACTATTTGATCAAGATTGAAGTGGGGTTAGTGTCGTCATAATCGAAATTGAAACTCTTCCTTCTTTCCTTCATTTTTTTCCTACTTTACCTTCTTTTTTCAAGATCTGGCTCTTTACTAACTTCTTTCTTCAAGATCTGGCTCTTCACTAGCTTTCAAGATCTGAATCTTGATTGCCTTCTTTCTTTCTTCGAGAACTGGCTCTTGATTGCCTTCTTTCTTTTTTCAAGAATTGACTTTTGACTGCCCTCTTTCTCATACTTCTTCGAAACTCCAAGAACAGGAGTCCTTGATAGCCTTCTTAACAAGATAAATCTTGTTCTTCTTACTCCTCTCAATCAAAATGAGGTCCAAGAACACGAACACGGAATTTGATCTCAACAACCGATTGACTTTTTCTCTTTATTACTTCTTGACTTACAATTACATTGACCCTAATTATCTATTTATAATAAATAAATCATACTAATCCTACTCAAACTCTACTATCAATTATAATCTAATACTTACTCTTACTAAACAATAGATAAACATAAATAACTTTATCTAAACATTCAAACTATTAGTTAAATACAATGTAATCAAGTATTTTCGAATCACCCCTTCAACTTTCACGTTCTTCCAAACCGACCCCTCTTTCTTTCGTAAAATCAAGACTAACTTCTTCAATATCTACTTTGTAGTCCACATATATTACTAGTTGCGATAAATTTATGGAAATAAAGCAAAAGGTAAAATTGTTCATTAAGAATATGATATAGCATAAAAGTCATCAATAATGAAAAAAATACACAAAAAATGCTTTGACTAGGGTTTGAATTCGTGTCTTTGATCAAGGGAAGATGGAGTTTAACACTCCTTTATGTATTAACCTTGATTTTATTTTTCCTCAATTTTTTATAGGGGTTATTATCCAAAATCTATAGCGTCAATCGACTTTTGGTAAAACATATTACATATAAAAAAACGACAGGGTCAAGTACATCGGTTCCATCTACATAAGTTGATCTGCCCTTACTTCTACAGGAGATCATTGTCTTTGTTATCATCACATGACTTCAACTGGAAGCAACACTTGAGCCCAAGCCGGAGCTTAGAGACCCCCAAGTCACGGCATACATACACACAAACACACACGAGAAGAGGCTGGAGCTAGTGGTAACCCTGAGATGCGGGGTTGGGCTTGATGAGAACTTGAGCTGCGGCTGAGAGCCTTGAGTCACGACTAAGGCTTGGAAGTACTTGAGTTGTCAAGTTTTGTTCAAGTCGGTTCAAGATTGAAGTTGAGTTAAAGTTTGTTACGCATATGAAGATGTAAGGCCCCTTTCCCGGGTAACCTCACTTGTTGGATTTACTCATAAACATAGTCATAAATACTGAGCTTAAATTTAAAACATTCAGAAGTAGCGGAAGCAAACATCATTCATATTACATGACGTAACAGCGGAAGTCTTAACAATTAAATACAAAACATTGTCTTAACATATAAATATGGGATGTCAGTCTTGTGCCGGGTAACCTTCACGCCATCGCACGACCTTTTCTTCCTTTACCTGAAATGTATACTAAAAGTCAGCTAACGCTGGTGAGTTCTAGTTTAAAACTATTAAGTATGATCTTTCTTTTCTTTATAAGTATACATAATTATATACATATATTTCTATAAATACGTATTCATAACTTTTGCTTTTCTTTCATCTTTCTTTTGTGATTACATATTTATATTCATTCACATTTTCTTTTCTTAACTTTCATGGGTTACACACATAAGGGTGATCAACCCGTCATTTGTTTGCGAATGTCACAAAGACAAGCGCCACGGTCCATCGTCATGGCCCACCATTCTTACAACCGTCCGGCAACTGGTGTCCGTCCGTAATTTTATTCTTACAACCGTCCGGCAACTTGTGTCCGTCCGTCATGACTTACAACCGTCCTACCGTCGTAGGCCGTAATTCGCCCGTTTACCCGAAAGTATCTGTTTCCCATGCGACTATTATTTATGCAACCGTTCTACTATTCATAATATGCCATTTGCTTCGACCGTCCATTAATGGCTTTCGCACGTCCTAGCTGATGAAGGAATGTACTTGTCCAGATTGCAAAATAGTCACGTGGTCGTCCGTGAACCGAAGTAGCCGTTATCATCGAAGCGTCCATAACTTTTTCTTATACTTGGCAAGCAATATATACATGGATATAAAGCAAGATTTCATTCTTACACATTGTGTTATTCTTTCATTCATTCTATATAATCATACGATTCATTATTTGTGCATAATTTATTTTTGTATTGTAAGGCCCCAAACCCGGGAGGCCCCACTTATTGGATTTACTCATTCACAAACAGTTCTTAAACATGAATATCAAATAACGCAGCGGAAAACTTCATTCATTCATTATAATTAAAACTTGTTCATACATGCGGAAGCGTAAACATAGTTTAAAACATATTTACATCATAACTAAACATAACAGGATGCCAGTCTTCAAAGCAGTCGGGTAACTCTTCATCTCTAGCCAAGCATCACCGTCATTCATCATAACCTACCTTAACCTGAATGTGCACACTTAAAAACGTCAGCTACGCTGGTGAGTTCTAGTTTTAACATAAAACCTTTACTTCAAATAAATTGCCAAAAACATCACTTCATACTTCATTTAATAAAAAGCGTACGTAAATAATGCAATAACAAACATAACACTTCATAAGTCAACAAACATATAGAATCTGCGCCATCTCGTAACCGTCAAATCCAAACGTTACATACTGGTTGAATAACTTAAGGATCACCACCACTAGGCCCATCATCACCGTACTGTCCTTCGGGTGAGGAACTCCTAGGGCCCGATACTTAGGTCATCCAACCCTTCAAGCACGGCGTCCCAAAGGATAGCGCGTACCAAACTTCAAGCACTGCGCCCCGTCGGGCGCAAGTACCAAACTTCAAGCACGACTACCCCGTAAGGTATATCGTACCAAACTTCAAGGATCACGATAATCCCCTTGGTGACCGTCATCACCCCAGTTGTACAACAGTTGGCCAGCCACAGAGGCCCCTAAAAGGTAAAGGCCCATAACATACTTCCCATCCCTTAACCTTCATTCCCTAAGGAATATTGACAGATTCGTTCGTTTGTGACTTTCGTAAACCTTCGCTTCTTTTACTTCAAAAACTTCAGTTAAAGCATTCGTACGTTTTATTAAAAACATTCTCATTCGTTAAAACACTTCGTAAACTTCTTTTGGCAAAATATTTCATAAACACTTCCTTCATAAACCTTCCTTCTAAAACATCCTTCATAAACATCATTTTATAAAACGTTACATACATCCTTCGTAAACATCGTTTCATAACATCGTTTTATAAAATCATCACGTGTGCACACCAGCCCAAAAACATTATTAAAACATTTAAAAGAGGGCTTCTAGAACTCACCTTATAAGCTAGTCTCGGTTGTCCTAACAAAGGTCCAACAACTTCACTTCCGATCTGAATTGATTAGTTAAATGCACATCAGACCAATACCGACTCTAACGGTTTAACCATTCTAACATACTGACTTTACTTAATCAGTTCTGATGTCTGCGCACTTAGCAAGTGCGCAGACCCTGCTGCCTGCGCACTTAGCAAGTGCGCAGACCATGCTTCCTGCGCACTTAGCAAGTGCGCAGGTCCTTCCTCCTGCGCACTTAGCAAGTGCGCAGGTTCCTCTTCCTGCGCACTTAGCAAGTGCGCAGGTCCCTCCTCCTGCGCACTTAGCAAGTGCGCAGGTCCCTCCTCCTGCGCACTTAGCAAGTGCGCAGGACCTGCTCCGTGCGCACTTAGCAAGTGCGCACGACCTGTTCTTCACGAAAACCCTAACTTTCGCATTCGGGTCTGATCATGTCAAGATCCCGAACCTGTTGCATTCAAAACGTTCGTTTTCCATTAAGGAACTTAAATCTATACTCATCTTCCAGTTTCATCTGTTCAAACATAACCTTTTTACCCAAAACCCGAAAAACCCAAAAACGAACAAAAACTCAGATTTAGGTCAGATCGTTACCTGAATCGAGCTTCTGATCCGGAGGTTCTTCTCACGAGTTATGGAGCAACACACTTCTCAAATCTCGGGTCGATCCGACAACTTTCTCTCTCTACGGTTTCTCTCTCTAGAAGTTACAAATGAGAGAAATGGGTTGTAACCTTGGCTATTTTTAGGGGAGGCTCCCCTTCTAGCCCATCTGACCCGACCCGACATACCTCGTTCGTTTATTTCGTCATTTTAACCGTCGTTTTATTTTTGAGATGTTACATGTATATAAGTATATATATATATATATATATTTGTATACCACGTATGATCACATTGACATTTATAACATTTACTCATTTAGTGTATACACTTCAGCCCCAAAACATTTAAAATGATTTGCACATAACCTAGAAGGGGGCACATAGAACTCACCTGATAAGCTAGTCTTGGTTGTCCTAAACAAAGGTCCAACAACGTCACGTACGATCTGAATTAGGTAGTTTAAATACACATCAGACCCAACCCCGACTCTAATGGTTTAATCATTCTAAACATACTGACTTTTCTTACTGGTCTGCTACCTGCGCACTTAGTAAGTGCGCAGGGCCTTGCTCATGCGCACTTGACAAGTACGCATGATCTTTCTCCTGCGTACTTGGTAAGTACGCATGATCTTTCTCCTGCGTACTTGGTAAGTACGCATGATCCTTCTCTTGCGTACTTGGTAAGTACGCAGGACGTCCTTCCTGCGTACTTGATAAGTACGCAGCACATGTTTCCTGGAGAAGTCCGAAATTCTTGCATTTTAATCCGATCATGCTAATCTTACAATTTTCTTTGATCAAAAGGTGCGGTTTTCACTCTAGATGCTAGTTCTAAACTTATTTTTAGGTTTCATTCTTAAAAACGTCTCCTATTTAGCTAAAACCCGAGAAACCCTAAAATGAACAAAAACTCAGTTTAAGGTCGAATCGTTACCTGGGTTGTGATTCTGATTCGGAGGTTTTGCTCACGAGCTCAGTATTAACGTGCTCCTTCAATTTCGTGTCGATCCGTCGACTTTCTCTCTCTAGACCCGACTCTCCTTTCTCTCTCTAGCTTGCAAGTGTTGGTGAAAAATGAGAGCTTCAAGGCTGTTTTGACCCTTATATACTTGGGCTTCCCTCAGCCCGTTGGAGCCGAGGCCAATGTAACATCCAAGATTTTTCTAATACTACATTATTTTACTTTATACAGTAACGACACTCCTAATGAACCCCATACTTGTTCAAAACAATATGTCACTTTAATTATTATTTTAACATCTATCAATTTAGATTTTTGATCTTACATTTAAATATTACCCTCCTATTATATATATAACATATGTATGTACATTCATATATATATATATATTTATATATGATTATATCAAATAAATCAATTATACAACTTTTGATATAGGACTTATACATCTTTAATCACGTTTTTACATATTGTTCTATATAGATATAGGAATCTAATTATAAATATGTATATATGATATATGTATTTGATGTTATTAAATTAATCATCTATACAAATTGTAAGTTTTAAAATTTATGAGCATTAATCAAGAGTTTACATTTTCTAAATGTATGTATTTAATTTTAAATAAAAATGTAAACATATATCTATTTTAGTAAACCATTTACACAAATTGTAGTCTTTATAAAAATGAAAGACATTTTTTTATAAACATTTGTAATTAAACAAGTAACATATTTTTTATAAACTTTATAAAAAAAATTTTAAATATGAATTATGGAGTCAAACATAGCATTAATGAGCATTAAATACTATTCTTCACCTTTTGCAATCCTAGTCCTTATCAACAAATTGATTTTTACGAATAAGTCCCTTAGTCTCACCTATAAATATAGCCTTAAACCTCATTCATTTTCACACCTCAACAATCCTCTAGGGCTCTCTAGCAACTAAAGGTTGTTCTTCTCATCTTTTAGAAGATTCTAGTTTAAATCCTTCCATTCTAAGTAAGTTCTTCTTATGTTCTTACTTGTTCATACTTTTCTTTTTAAAAGTTCATCATAACTAGCTAGATCTATTATCCATAACATGTTTATGTTATAATCATAGATCTATCCAAGATCAAAAGCCTTATTTTAATTAAACTTGTTCAAACTTTATTTAAAAACTTGGTTTTGATCTTTATATTCCTTTCAATTTCAAAAAATCATGTTTTTACCAAAACTCCTTATTTTTAAAACCCTTTAATATTCAATTAAATTTATTTCTATCTTTACTAAACTCATATTTTCACTTTAGACCTTATACTTTCCAAGCTTACCAAACTCACCCTAAACTTGGTTAAGTATGCAAATAGAGTAACTTTCAAACCAGTATGTAGTTATCTGACAAACATTAAAGTTCTGGCTAGGAAAAGACGGGGTTCTGATCCGGCCAACTCTTTCCTAGGAACTTTTCTGTTGGAGGTACTACTCTGGAATGATAACCACTCTAGTGTACAACAACCACTTTCAACTAATTACACTGTCAACCCCTTGACTATCCATAACGTGTTTCTAACGTAATAAACTTAACTTAGGCAATCCTTAAGGCATTGAATCCAAGTTACTACAAGTTTAAGTTCAACCCTATAAACTTGCAAGGTGAGTTTACATAGCCCCTTTTTTCTCATTTACATATTTGGGGTGAAACATGATTACATTCAAACTCTATTTGCAATTACTCATGTACAATTCTACAATGTGATCATATGTGTTTATTTATGCTTTATGCTTGAATGCTAATTGTTAAGGCTACATATACATATTACACTTGTGCAATCATTAACACATTACATCAGGATAACATTTGTTGTTATGCCTTACATTTACATCAGGATAACATGTGTTGTTATGCCCTACGTTTACATCAGGATAACATGTGTTGTTATGCCCTACATTAGGATAACATGTGTTGTTATGCCCTTCAATTACAAAGTTTCATTTGTGCAACTAGCTTAACTTAGAATCTCCATAAATGCTTTATAAACCATGCATCATATGAATTGTACACAAAACACTTGAACTTTACTTGTGGTGTCAAAACCTATGTATGCTCACCAACTATTTATAGTTGACCCTCTCATTTTATCATGTTTCAGGTACAGTTATTTGAGTTATGATTCAAGCTACTTCACTTTGGGTTGAGGACCTAGTCTTAAATTTTAATATGGAGATTCATGTATTCTTAAATTCTTGTAAATGATGTAAATGATTACTTGAGTTATGAAATGAAATTTATTGTCTAATTATTACAACTTTAGCAAACCATGAGCTTATGAACAGTCTACATGTCCCGACCCGACGTTTCCGTCGTCGGTTGGGGTGTGACAGATTGGTATCAGAGCCTTGGTTATAGGGAATTAGGTTATTAGACACTTTGACCTAGACTATAACCTTAGGACATCCATCAAATGCCATGCTCTATGTTATATGATTTTTACCACATTTCTACGTGTTACATGTTCACTACTATGTGTAATCTTCTTACATGTTATTCTAAGTGTTACTTCACATGATACAATACATGATAGTTTATATGCTACACTACTTGATAACTCGTATTCTTAAAAACATTGCTACCTATATAATACTTTCTTTACCACTTCTTGATTACATGTTGCTTATTTGAGGCCCTTAAATGCTATCCTTAGTCTTATCACACACCTATTCACATATAACCCTTTATGCACCCTCATTCTTGCACTCATGTCATCATCATCGTTTGTGAACAAAATTTTAAACTCTTAGGCCTAAAGCCTATTAAGATTTTAAAATCCCGTCAAAGTTTTGAATTCTGAAAATTTGTAAAGAACATGTGCAATCCGGAAGGGTGAATGCCTGTACTTTGGGTCTTCTGTCTAGGAAAGCATTTCATATAAATCCAAATCAACCGAAGGATTCATATGCTTTCCTGGAAATTCTCGAAATGAGTGTTCACCTATAGGCTAAAGCATGTCTTCTTGAAAATATAAGAATTTGGATCACTTTGATTTGTCAAAATATCCATTTGATTATATTATCAAATGCGTACAATCTAAACACCATCGTTTCGTTTATTACAATTTACTACACGTACCTAAGCTTTCTTTGTAACTAATCATTTTATTATCTGAATTAAACAACATCGTTATTTTGTTCAAACAAAACATTTATCAAACCTTTAGATAGTATCAGAAATAGACATTTTCTATTAACATTTTCACCTTGTAATGAAACTTAATACAACTTGTTTCATAAAAACATTATCTTAATTAATAATTATTTATGACTTTTATTTCGTTAAATTAACTTTTATTAAACTGTTGCTTAATTATTAGATAACTTAGCCATTATTTTCCCTTGAAACATTCTTTTTACGATGATTAAAAATTTAATAAAAAGTTTTTATTTATTTATCCATCTATCTAGTTAATCAACTTATTATTTTCACTATTTTATTAATTTACAAACAAGAACAAATTGCAATTACTTGTTTATTTACAAACAAAGAACACAAATTAGTTATTCATTAGCACACTACTCTGAATATCTACACAACCTTCTCGTTATCTTACACATTCGAAAATGTATACTAGGCACTACAAGGAGATGAATCATTTCGCGTAGGCGTTAACCAACCATATAAACCTCAACAAGATTGAAAAAAAAATTATAACCCAACTACCCGCATTATACATAAACGTCAAGCAACACGCTTGTCCGCAACACTCGAACACCTACAAAATTTGATAGTTTACGTTACACAAGAGATTCAATAACTTACATATGAACATTCACAATATGCATGATACTTGATTGATCACATGATAAATGAAACTTGTTTGTTTGCAATATACATAATACTAGATTAATCACATGAAACTTATTTACAAAATACATTGTACTAAATTGTTTACATTATACATGAAAACTTATTTATTTACAAAATACATTATACTAAATTGTTTACATTATATATGTTTATTTACAAAATATATAATACTAAATTGTTTGCATCATACCTGAAAACTTATTTGTTTACAAAATACATTATACTAAATTGTTTACATTATACATGAAAACTTATTGATACTAAATTGTTTACATTATACATGAAAACTTATTTATTTACAAAATACATTATACATGAAAACTTATTGATACTAAATTGTTTACATTATACATAAAAACTTATTTATTTACAAAATACGTTATACTAAATTGTTTACATTATACATGAAAACGTATTTATTTACAAGATACATTATACTAAATTGTTTACATTATATATGTTTATTTACAAAATATATAATACTAAATTGTTTGCATCATACCTGAAAACTTATTTGTTTACAAAATACGTTATACTAAATAGTTTACATTATACATGAAAACTTATTGATACTAAATTGTTTACATTATACATGAAAACTTATTTATTTACAAAATACATTATACTAAATAGTTTACATTATACATGAAAACTTATTGATACTAAATTGTTTACATTATACATGAAAACTTATTTATTTACAAAATACGTTATACTAAATTGTTTACATTATACATAATTATTTACAAAATACATAATACTAAAATTGTTCGCATTATATATGAAACTTATTTATTTACGATATATATGATACTACATTTATACATGATACTAAAATTGTTCGCATTATACATGAAATTTATTTATTTACGATATATATGATACTACATTTATACATGATATTAAACACATAATACTAAAATTGTTCGCGTTATATATGAAACTTATTTATTTACGATATATATGATACTACATTTATACATGATGCTAAACACATGATACTACATTGCTCACATTATACATGAAACTTATTTGGTTACAATATACTTGATACTAAATTGCTTACAGTATACATAAAGCCCATTTGTTTACAATGTACATGACAGTAGATCATACATGAACTTGAGTGCTTACATTATACACAGAACTAGATTGTTTACATTGTGACAATTGATTAAGTCCATCATACACAAGGCATGATTATTCACCTTATCCATGAAAGCTACTCGGTGTTTGACGTAGTCTTGTTCAAACACGAGGAATGCTATGGGATCCTAAATTATGCCACGTTATTACTCTTTAGTATTTGATTGACTCAAGCATCTATGGACATAGTTATTCGTTAGCAACACATACGTGAAAGCAATAGTTACGGATTAAGTGTTTTTGTGTTACCCCCTGGACCCCACACACAATGGGATAAACTATGTGGACCATGCGACGATTTGGATAATTACGGGTGCACACGTAATTATAAAGATCAGCACATGGAAGACATAGTGAAATCTGTCGTGTGTTATGACATGAAACCTATCGTGGTACATAGTAACAAAAACTAATGGGATATGATAAGGACATGGTGGATACGCCGCTGGTACTTCCTATATATAAGTGTTCATGTCATAAAATCAGAAGTAGCGTTATTCTTGCCACGTAAAGTTTTATGTTGTTTGACAGGGCCAATGTTTGTGAAATCCTTTATACATTGATAATCCTTGAACGTATTCGATTACATCTCAACAAACCTTGATCATCTAGTTCCCATCAATTCCATTCTAAGTAATACATTCCATCTGTAGAATCCAAAATAGTCTTCAACAGTTTTCCCCTTAATTTCATTCAAACTAAACCCACTACCACCATCTATGCCTGACACGATGACCAGACTTGAACCTTGACATCAGCTATACTCCTCAAACCGACAATCCAAGCTCACCTCCTTCTTGATTCAGTAGTCTCCAAACAATTGAATTTCGGGACAAAATTCCATCAACTTGGGGATACTGTAACATCCAAGATTTTTCTAATACTACATTATTTTACTTTATACAGTAACGACACTCCTAATGAACCCCATACTTGTTCAAAACAATATGTCACTTTAATTATTATTTTAACATCTATCAATTTAGATTTTTGATCTTACATTTAAATATTACCCTCCTATTATATATAACATATGTATGTACATTCATATATATATATTTATATATGATTATATCAAATAAATCAATTATACAACTTTTGATATAGGACTTATACATCTTTAATCACGTTTTTACATATTGTTCTATATAGATATATGAATCTAATTATAAATATGTATATATGATATATGTATTTGATGTTATTAAATTAATCATCTATACAAATTGTAAGTTTTAAAATTTATGAGCATTAATCAAGAGTTTACATTTTCTAAATGTATGTATTTAATTTTAAATAAATATGTAAACATATATCTATTTTAGTAAACCATTTACACAAATTGTAGTCTTTATAAAAATGAAAGACATTTTTTTTACAAACATTTGTAATTAAACAAGTAACATATTTAAAATTTTATAAACTTTATAAAAACAATTTTAAATATGAATTATGGAGTCAAACATAGCATTAATGAGCATTAAATACTATTCTTCACCTTTTGCAATCCTAGTCCTTATCAACAAATTGATTTTTGCGAATAAGTCCTTTAGTCTCACCTATAAATAGAGCCTTAAACCTCATTCATTTTCATACCTCAATAATCCTCTAGGGCTCTCTAGCAACTAAAGGTTGTTCTTCTCATCTTTTAGAAAATTCTAGTTTAAATCCTTCCATTCTAAGTAAGTTCTTCTTATGTTCTTACTTGTTCATACTTTTCTTTTTAAAAGTTCATCATAACTAGCTAGATCTATGATCCATAACATGTTTATGTTATAATCATAGATCTATCCAAGATCAAAAGCCTTATTTTAATTAAACTTGTTCAAACTTTATTTAAAAACTTGGTTTTGATCTTTATATTCCTTTCAATTTCAAAAAAATCATGTTTTTACCAAAACTCCTTATTTTTAAAACCCTTTAATATTCAATTAATATTCAATTAAATTTATTTCTATCTTTACTAAACTCATATTTTCACTTTAGCCCTTATACTTTCCAAGCTTACCAAACTCACCCTAAACTTGGTTAAGTATGCAAATAGAGTAACTTTCAAACCAGTATGTAGTTATCTGACAAACATTAAAGTTCTGGCTAGGAAAAGACGGGGTTCTGATCCGGCCAACTCTTTCCTAGGAACTTTTCTGTTGGAGGTACTACTCTGGAATGATAACCACTCTAGTGTACAACAACCACTTTCAACTAATTACACTGTCAACCCCTTGACTATCCATAACGTGTTTCTAACGTAACAAACTTAACTTAGGCAATCCTTAAGGCATTGAATCCAAGTTACTACAAATTCAAGTTCAACCCTATAAACTTGCAAGGTGAGTTTACATAGCCCCTTTTTTCTCATTTACATATTTGGGGTGAAACATGATTACATTCAAACTCTATTTGTAATTAGTCATGTACAATTCTTCAATGTGATCATATGTGTTTATTTATGCTTTATGCTTGAATGCTAATTGTTAAGGCTACATATACATATTACACTTGTGCAATCATTAACACATTACATCAGGATAACATTTGTTGTTATGCCCTACATTACATCAGGATAACATGTGTTGTTATGCCCTACATTTACATCAGGATAACATGTATTGTTATGCCCTACATTAGGATAACATGTGTTGTTATGCCCTACATTTACATCAGGATAACATGTGTTGTTATGCCTTACATCAGGATAACATGTGTTGTTATGCCCTACATTAGGATAACATGTGTTGTTATGCCCTTCAATTACAAAGTTTCATTTGTGCAACTAGCTTAACTTAGATTCTCCATAAATGCTTTATAAACCATGCATCATATGAATTGTACACAAAACACTTGAACTTTACTTGTGGTGTCAAAACCTATGTATGCTCACCAACTATTTATAGTTGACCCTCTCATTTTATCATGTTTCAGGTACAATTGTTTGAGTTATGATTCAAGCTACTTCACTTAGGGTTGAAGACCTAGTCTTAAATTTTAATACGGAGATTCATGTATTCTTAAATTCTTGTAAATGATGTAAATGATTACTTGAGTTATGAAATGAAATTTACTGTCTAATTATTACAACTTTAGCAAACCATGAGCTTATGAACAGTCTACATGTCCCGCCCCGACGTTTCCGCCGTCGGTTGGGGTGTGACACCCAAGCCCATCCATTTTTCTTTCATTTTTGACGATTAAATCTCTATCGCGTTATTAATTACTTATTTACTATTTTTGGGATGTTACAAGTCTACCCTCCTTAAAGAGGTTTCGTCCTCGAAACTGCTTATACGCTAAACAATTGAGGGTATAGTCCCCTCATCTCGTCTTCTTTTTCCCATGTCGCTTCTGACCCTCTCCAATGCTTCCATTATACTTTAACTAAATGGATCGACTTATTGTGTAGTCATTTCTCAACTCGGTCAAGAATGGCTATTGGTTCCTCCACATAATTCAGACTGTTATCCACTTCGATCTCGTCGTAGGGTATGTGAGCTGTGTCGTCAGCTAGGCACTTGCGTAAGTGCGACATGTGGAATGTAGGGTGTAAACCACTAAGTTCAACGGGTAGGTCGAGTCTGTAAGCAACTTGACCCACTGTCACTAAAATCTTGAAAGGTCCGACAAACCTTGGACTTAGTTTGCCACGTTTTCTGAATCGGATGATTCCTTTCCATGGTGATACCTTTAACAGTACCATGTCCCTCACTTGAAACTCTAAATCCCTTCTTCTCTTATCCGCGTATGATTTATGTCTGTCCTTTGTGGCTTTCATTCGAGCCTTGATTTGATCAAACTTCTCGGAAGTAGCTTTGACCACTTCGAGACTTGCAAAATATTTTTGTCCAATTTCCCCCCAACAAACCGGGGCCCTACATTTCCTTCCATACAACATTTCAAATGGCGGTATGCCAATAGTCGAGTGATAGCTGTTGTTGTATGAAAATTCTGCCAATGGTAGATGGCTGTCCCAGCTCCCACCGAAGTCAATGATACAGGCCCGGAGCATGTCCTCCAAGGTCTGAATGGTCCTTTTCGATTGTCCATCGGTTTGGGGTGGTAAGCGGTGCTGATGTTCAGCCTAGTGCCCATTGCTTCATTGAATTTCTTCCAAAACCTTGACGTGAATCTAGTATCCCTGTCGGACACAATCGACAGCGGCATACCATGTCTGCTCACAACTTCCTTGATAAATACTTCTGCTAGTCTTTCTGACGAAGAAGTCTCACGTATTGGCAACAAGTGAGCACTTTTCGTCAAGCGGTCGACGATCACCCAAATGGTATCATTGCCTTTAGCTGTTCGCGGTAGCTTGGTAATGAAGTCCATAGTGATCTCCTCCCACTTCCATTCCGGTATTGGTAGAGGTTGCATTTTACCGCATGGTTTTTGGTGCTCGACCTTAACTAGTGAGCACGTTAGGCACTTGTTCACGTACTCGGTCACATCATTTTTCATGCCAGGCCACCAGTACTCTTTCTTCAAGTCTTGATACATTTTTTTGTCCCGGGGTGGATAGAATAGCGAGACTTATGGGCCTCATCGAGTATTTTGGCTCTAAGCTCGCCAATCTTAGGTATCCACATTCGGCCAAACCTAGTTCGTACACCGTATGCATTTGCATCCAAATTCCCTTGTTGTCCTACTATTCTTTCCCGTTTTATATTTCTTTCTAATAGTGCTTCATCTTGTGCCTTTGATATCTCACTCATCAAATCTGGTGTTATAATCAGCTGACACGCTTTGATCCGTATAGGTTCCGATTCTTCCTTTCTGCTTAAAGCGTCAGCCACCACGTTTGCCTTGCCTGGATGGTACAATATCTCACAGTAATAGTCCTTCAGTAACTCTAACCACCTCCTTTGCCTCATGTTTAATTCCTTTTGACCGAAAAAGTACTCCAGGCTTTTGTGATCTAAGTAGATGGTGCATTTGACTCCATACAGATAGTGCCTCCATATTTTCAACGCGAAAACTACTGCTGCTAACTCTAGATCATGTGTTGGGTAGTTAACCTCGTGAATCTTTAGTTGTCGCGAGGCGTAAGCAATTACCTTTCCTCGTTGCATAAGTACGCAACCTAAACCCTGACCCGAAGCGTCAGAGTAGACTACTAAGTCTTCATTTCTCTCAGGTAGTGCCAAGACTGGAGATTTGGTTAATCGTGCCTTAAGTTCCTCAAACGCGTTGTTTTAGGTTGGACCCCATTCATATCACTTCCTTCCGTGTCAACTTAGTTAGTGGCGAGGCTATTCTTGAAAAATCTTGAATGAACCTTCGATAGTAGCCTGCCAATCCCAGAAAGCTTCGTATCTCTGTTGTTGTCTTTGGGACGTTCCATTCCTTTACTGTCTCGATCTTTGCAGGATCCACCATAATGCCGTTTGGGTTTATTACATGACCTAGGAATTGGACTTCCCTAAGCCAGAACGCGCATTTGGAGAATTTTGCGTACAACTTTTCCTGCTTTAGCACCTCCAGAACCTCTCTTAGGTGACAGTGGTGATCACCCTCGCTTTTCGAATATACCAGTATGTCGTCTATAAAAACTATCACTGATCGATCCAACATGGGTCGACATACTCTATTCATCAAATCCATGAACGCTGCTGGTGCGTTGGTCAATCCGAAGGACATCACGAGAAATTCATAATGCCCATAACGCGTGTGAAACGCGGTCTTTGGTACGTCTTCTTCTCTTACTTTCAACTGATGGTAACCCGACCTAAGATCGATCTTTGAGAACCAACTTGCACCTTGCAGTTGATCAAAAAGGTCGTCTATTCTAGGCAGTGGGTATTTGTTCTTTACTGTCCTCTTGTTCAACTCGTGGTAGTCAATGCACATGCGCATGCTGCCGTCCTTCTTCTTTCCAAATAGTACCGGATCGCCCCACGGTGAGATGCTCGGTCTAATAAATCCTTTTTTCTATTAGTTCCTCTAGTTGAGACATCATTTCTTTCATTTCTAACGGAGCCAATCGGTAGGGGGCTTTGGCAATGGGCTCTGCTCCTGGCAATAAGTCAATCTGAAATTCTATTTCCCGATCGGGTGGTAACCCAGGTAGATCCTCAGGGAATACTTTCGGAAAGTTGCACACCACGGGTACATTCTTGAGTTCATTCATCCTCATTCTATCATCAATAACATATGCCAAATAAGCTTCGCAACCACGCCTCATGTAACTTTCAGCCTTGATCATCGAGATGATGTTCGGCATCGTGCAATTCCAATCCCCATAAACCGTAATTGGACTGCCACTACGAGCTTTGAGCTGTATCCTCTTACGTTTACATATGATTTGAGCTTCATTGGCAGCTAGCCAATCCATACCCAATACTATATCGAATCCTCCTAAGGTAAGAAGGAACAATCTAGAAGGGAACTTATGACCCTCTATTTCTATGATGCAATCCTCTGTTACTTGAAATACTGCCGAATTTTTACCAATGGCAGTTTGTACGCTAAAGGCCTTTACTATGGTGTTGATAGTGCATCCTAGTTTACGACTAAATGCATTGGATATAAAACTTTTACTAGCACTAGAGTCAAATAAAATAGCAGCATGTTCGTTATTAACTAGGAACGTACCTGACACAACATCAGGGTTTCCCCTTGCTTCCTCCTCAGTTAGGGCGTAGGCTCGAGTCCTAGCCTGCGGCTGTTCCTTTTCCCTCTCTTTTCCCGAACCAGATTGGCCGTCCTTCCTGCAGTTCTCTATGAGATGTCCAAACAATCCACATACTTGACACTTGACTTTTTTACGCATTCTCGGGAGAAGTGACCCGGCTTCCCGCACTTATAGCATGTGGTGGTGCCGATTCGACACTCGCCAAGATGTTGCCTTCCACATTTCCTGCAAGTTTCATATTCATCCGACCTTGGTTTCTTAACTTCAGTTGCTACATTCCCTTTTCTGGTGCCTCTAGACGGGTTCTCCCACTTCCTCTTTTGTGTCTCAGGTGTCGGGTCCTCATTGGCATAATCATCGTAGACGATTCCGCTCAGATTCACTACTGACTCGAAGGTCGAGGGTAGGTTAGCTTTCACATGGACCCGGACCTTTTGCGGCAGACCCTTGACATAGTATTTGATCAGACGGTCTTCAGTTTCCATCAAGTGTGGTACTAGTTGGGCCAGCTCGTTGAATCTTGAGGTATACTGGCGATGAGTCTTGTTGTCAGCCTTGAAGTTTAGGAACTCGTTCTCCACACGATCAATCTCGTTCTGTGGGCAGAACTTTTGGATTATATGCTTCTTCAGGTCTTCCCATGTCATTCTGGCGAGAGCGTTTGGCGACTTTGTTCTCTGAATGTTTCTCCACCAACCTAGTGCTTCATTGGTGAAAAAATGAGCAACATATTTAACCGCCTGGTCCGGTCGACATTCGCTGATGTTGATTACAACGTTCATCCTCTCGATCCATTCGAACGTAGCCACTGAATCTTTGTTCCCATCGAACTTGGGTGGGTCTCCGTCCTTGAAACCTTTGTAAGTACACCCATGATTGCTTGATCTCACGTTCACTTCATCCCCATCACTGTCATACACTTTCTCTTCATGGTCTCCTTCATCCTCCTCTTTACTTTTCTTTAGTGCCTCTGATAGTAGATCAGGCAATACTTTCTTCAGGGTGAGTACAACTTCACGGGCAACAGCATCCCTGACCTTTGGTTCTAACTGTAGAGGCCCTTGACTGTTGTTCCCAGTCGGGGTCACCTCTGTTTCGTGCACACTCTCAGTGTGTTCTGCGTGCACACTCTCTTCCTCCTCATGTCTTTGATTCAATGGAGGTCTACCGACTCAGCCAGTACGACCGCCTCAGCGTCTAGTTCTTCCTCCACCAGCCATAGTTCCTAGTTTCCAGATAGTTTTAAAGGGAATACATCAATGCCATTCCTTAAGATCATAGTTTTAGAACTGTACGAGCAAGGTAAATTGTTAATTACAGTGACCGGTTTATGATTACTAATTTACATTGCTTTTCGGGTTCAAAACTCTTCAAATCGGTTGTGACTTTGACATCTATTTGTTCTAAGTTAAGGTATCTATTGTTATCCAAGTGCATTAACTTTAGTACTTACTTACCGTGCTTGCGTTGGCGTTGGTTACCCATACTGACATCCATGCGTTGGTCCCATTATCAGTTTGAGTCCAGACATTTAGGGATGCCTGAATCTCTCAAACTATTGCTCTGATACCAACTTGTAAGGCCCCTTTCCCGGGTAACCTCGCTTGTTGGATTTACTCATAAACATAGTCATAAATACTGAGCTTAAATTTAAAACATTCAGAAGTAGCTGAAGCAAACATCATTCATATTACATGACGTAACACTGAAAGTCTTAACAATTAAATACAAAACATTGTCTTAACATATAAATATGGGATGTCAGTCTTGTGCCGGGTAACCTTCAAGCCATCGCACGACCTTTTCTTCCTTTACCTGAAATGTATACTAAAAGTCAGCTAACGCTGGTGAGTTCTAGTTTAAAACTATTAAGTATGATCTTTCTTTTCTTTATAAGTATACATAATTATATACATACATTTCTATAAATACGTATTCATAACTTTTGCTTTTCTTTCATCTTTCTTTTGTGATTACATATTTATATGCATTCACCTTTTCTTTTCTTAACTTTCATGGGTCACACACATAAGGGTGATCAACCCGTTATTTGTTTGCGAATGTCACAAAGACAAGCGCCACGGTCCATCGTCATGGCCCGCCATTCTTACAACCTTCCGGCAACTGGTGTCCGTTCGTAATTTTATTCTTACAACCGTCCGGCAACTTGTGTCCGTCCGTCAACCGTCCTACCGTCGTAGGCCGTAATTCGCCCGTCTACCCGAAAGTATCCGTTTCCCATGTGACTATTATTTATGCAACCGTTCTACTATTCATAATATGCCATTTGCTTTGACCGTCCATTAATGGCTTTCGCACGTCCTAGCTGATGAAGGAACGTACTTGTCCCGGTTGTAAAATAGTCACGTGGTCGTCCGTCTACCGAAGTAGCCGTTATCATCGAATCGTCCATAACTTTTTCTTATACTTGGCAGGCAATATATACATGGATATAAAGCAAGATTTCATTCTTACACATTGTGTTATTCTTTCATTCATTCTATATAATCATACGATTCATTGTTTGTGCATAATTTATTTTTGTATATAAGTATATATATATATATATATATATATATATGTGTATATGTTTGTATACCACGTATGATCACATTGACATTTATAACATTTACTCATTTAGTGTATACACTTCAGCCCCAAAACATTTAAAATGATTTGCACATAACCTACAAGGGGGCACATAGAACTCACCTGATAAGCTAGTCTTGGTTGTCCTAAACAAAGGTCCAACAACGTCACGTACGATCTGAATTAGGTAGTTTAAATACACATCAGACCCAACCCCGACTCTAATGGTTTAATCATTCTAAACATACTGACTTTTCTTACTGGTCTGCTACCTGCGCACTTAGTAAGTGCGCAGGGCCTTGCTCATGCGCACTTGACAAGTACGCATGATCTTTCTCCTGCGTACTTGGTAAGTACGCATGATCTTTCTCCTGCGTACTTGGTAAGTACGCATGATCCTTCTCTTGCGTACTTGGTAAGTACGCAGGACGTCCTTCCTGCGTACTTGATAAGTACGCAGCACCTGTTTCCTGGACAAGTCTGAAATTCTTGCATGTTAATCCGATTATGCTAATCTTACAATTTTCTTTGATCAAAAGGTGCGGTTTTCACTCTAGATGCTAGTTCTAAGCTTATTTTCAAGTTTTATCCATAAAAACGTCTCCTATTTAGCTAAAACCCCCAGAAACCCCAAAATGAACAAAAACTCAGTTTAAGGTCGAATCGTTACCTGGATTGTGATTCTGATTTGGAGGTTTTGCTCACGAGCTCAGTAGTAACGTGCTCCTTCAATTTCGTGTCGATCCGTCGACTTTCTCTCTCTAGACCCGACTCTCCTTTCTCTCTCTAGCTTGCAAGTGTTGGTGAAAATGAGAGCTTCAAGGCTGTCTTGGCCCTTATATACTTGGGCTTCCCTCGGCCCGTTGGAGCCGAGCCCAACGCATCCATTTTCTTTCATTTTTGATGATTAAATCTCTATCGCGTTATTAATTACTTATTTACTATTTTTGGGATGTTACCGAAGATAAGGATGCGAGATGAAGATAAAGTTTAAGTTAGTTAGTTTACTTCGTATTCAAGTCAAATAAGGAGCCAAATAAGTCAAGTTAGAGTTAGTATAAATAGACGTATTTAGTTTTCGTTTGAGTTGTACTCTTGTATTCGTTTGAATTTATTAATAAAAAGAGTCGCACTAGTTGCAAATCTTCTATGATCATTCCATAGTTACAGCTTGAATAGAGTCGCATCCTTGGTCGAGTTCAGTCACATCCTAGCGTACCCATTATTAATATTCAACAAGTGGTATCAGAGCCTCTCACCTATGTTGGATCATTAGGTTGTCGGTGGAGTCAAGAAACTTAACAACCAAAAGTATGCCACATGGTCAGTGTGTATGAAGTTATATTCACAAGTGAAAGACTTATGGGAGGTTGTTAACGGGACAGAGACAACACAACCAAGAATTAATATGAATAGGGCCATACACAAGTGGTAGGTCAAGGTTGGGAAGGCGAGTTCGTCTTGAAGAACCTGGTGGAAGAAGAGTTTATATAGCACTTTCGAGACGAAGAAACTCCTAAAGCGGCTTGGGGTATCCTTGCTAAGCTATTCAAAGAACGCTACCAAACTACCACTTTTGGAGAATGAATTACTATCAGTGGCTCAACGAGAGATGAATATAACCCAATACTTTCACAAGGTGAAAACTCTATGTCGAGAGAATAGGGATTTGTATCAAAAAACCAAGATTGGCGAACCTAGGATGAAAAGAATAATCATCCATAGGTTGAAGCTGGACTTTCATAACTTATTTGTAACTGCAATTCAGGGTTGGCCTACTCAGCCAACACATGGTGAGTTAGAAAACTTGCTTATAGGACAAGAAGCCCTTACAAAGCAAAATGGAAGGTGCAACGATGAAAAAAAATACGGGAAAGCCTTGTATGCTGAGAAGAGAAAAGGCAAAGGTCATTCCATGTAAGTCGTTTGGAGAAAAGAAGGGCCGGTAATTCAATATATAAGTGCTTTTCATACAAGTGCTACAACTGTTATCGTGGGGGTCACATGTCAAAGGATTGTCGAAAGCCACAGTCATAAGAAGTTAACATAGCACAACCAAGGAAGAAGAGGCCCGGGACGCTAAAACCATGATCCCCAGGTAAAGGATGTTACATCCTTGTCAGCAACTACCGAACCTTGTATCAATAAGTTTGATGAGTGGATCATTTTATTCTGCGTGCTCAAACCACATGACTGGAGAGAAAAGGAGGTTTAACAACCTGGTGAAGTATAATGGTAGTCGTGTCGTGGTAATCGCTGATAACTCCAAGCACCCATTTACACACGTAGAATATGCGAAATTTCCATCAGAAAAGACACAAGATGGAGCTCATGGTGAAGGACTTCTACCATGTTCCTAGAATGAGAAAGAACTTGTTCTCAGTTCCACAGATAACTTCATCATACCAGTATGTTATCTTGGGCTAGAAGATGTCAGAATCTTTGATGTCACATCCCGGTTTCAAGACACCCCAAGCTCCATTTGTTTTTATTCATGTAGAGTTATCTTCCTTGCTTAAGGAGTCGACATCCATTAGCACATAACCCTGTCAAAATCTTTATATATATTTATACGACTATCCCGTAGGTTTAGCCTTACAGATAATCATTGATTACCTGAAAACATTTTGGAAACTAAAACGTTAATGCGAACGCTGGTGAACATGTTCATCATGACCCAAATTCGTTTGGAAAATATAGTATCAAAACATTTAATCATGATGTGGGTACAATCTACCATTTAGCCGAACTATTTCATTCGAGTGTACACACCACGGTATATACCGGTAATTTTAGTAAGAGGATTGTTGGCATTACCAGGCTTACTTACTGCGCTGTCTCATAACCGGGACCCCATCTTACGACCAATTATAGACAATTACCAGCCCCCTTATGGGAATTTCATCCATAAAGCGTGTATCCCTTGATCAAGTTTTACGCATACTTATGGCCTAAATGTTTCCCATAGATGCCCTTATGCATCAAACTTTTGAATACTTGTATTGCCACTTCGTAAACGTAAAACATTTCAAGATTTTGAAAAGCGGATAAACATATTCACCTTAATTACAGAGGGTTAAAATCATCGTTCGCCATGATGACACGCGTTGGTTCGCCATGATGACACGCGTTAAAATCTTCGGCTGAGTAACTAGACACGTGGCAAATCAAAAAATTGCGGCCCGATTGCGGAGCGGACCGTTACGCGCACGGATGCAGTCCGCCACCCAGTTATATTTAATCCTAGTGGACCTCCATGACCAGGAGTCCCTAGCGGACCGCTAAGGGTCTGGTAGCGGTTCACTACCCTCCCAAATTCAGAAATTTTCATTTTTAACCCTTTGAACTTTGGACGTTGACAATTCCAACCCCTAGGGGTTTAAATTGGCAAAAGAGGACCTCCGAAGTGACCTGGTATTACATTGACAAGTTTGAAACCCCTTCAAAGCCAATTTTTCAAGGACGAAGGCAAGATACTCTACGTGCCCTTTCAGCTGAATCATCATAGGCAAAGAAGACAAACAAGAATCAAAATGTAGACATATAGCATCTTCGTCTAAGCCATGTGGGGTATGACAAACTAGACTTGGTGATGAAGAAGAAGCTAGTTCTTGGTCTACCTCGACATGAAATGAATAAAGGGATAGTTTGAGTCGGATGTCAGTTTGGCAAGTCTCATCAACTACCCTTTGAGAGTTTAATTTACCAAGCCAAATCACCTCTATAACTTGTACACTCAGACATTTTTGGTTAGTGAAACAACCATTAGTGAAAGGTATGAGGTATATGTTAACGTTCATAGATATTTACTCACGTTTTGTTTGGGTTGACTTTATGAAGGAGAAATATGAGGTGTTTAAGAAATTCAAGATGTTCAAAGCTGAAGTAGAGAGAACAACGAGTCAAGTTATTAAGTGTTTACGATTAGACAATGGTGGTGAGTATCTAGCGGCGGATTTCTCAAGATACCTTAAATCAGGATGCAACTTACTTGCCCAAACACACCGCAACAAATGGCGTCTCTGAACGAAAGAATATGCATTTAGATAAGGCATATCGAAGCAATGAATATCGCTGCCTATGATACATTAGAAGAATGTGCATGGACGCTTCTTGGGCTGAAGCAATGAAGACCGCTGCCTATGTCATCAACCGAATACCTCAGCAAAGTCAAGGCTCTCTATCACCAAATGCGAAGTTGTTCTGGGTGAAACCCAATGTGAGTCACCAAGTGAGAAGCTATTCACATGAAGCAGTCAAGAGGGTTTGAAAGTGTGACTTACACGAACCGTGTGTGCAAGCTACGAAAAGCAATCTATGGGCTAAAACAGTCACCAAGATCCTGTTTGGAAAAATAAGCGAGTTCCTTTAGCATAATGGTTTCTCTATGAAGATGGCAGATGCTAGCTTGTTTGTAAAAGCGGTCGATACTAAGGTGGTCATCGTTCTACTCTATGTTGAGTACTTGATAATCACATGTGATATTGAAGAAACCATACTGCAACAGAAATAGAACTTATGTCTCCGTTTCCATATGAAAGATCTTGGGAACTTGAGTCACTTCCTAGGACTTGAGGTGAACTATGAAGATGGTAATATTACTCTCATCAGCATAAGTATTCAATTGACTTATTGCTACTGTTTGGAATGTTGGACTATAAACCAGCAGTGATTCCAATTGAAACAAATGTGAAGTTGTGTGTTGATAAAATGAGAGAGCTTGAAGACCCTACCGTGTACAGAAAGATAATAAGGAGTCTCATCTACCAAACTTTAACAAAACCATATATTGCCTTTGTAGTCGGAGTACTTAGCAGTACATGCAAAACCAATGAAACCTCACTTGGATGCGGTTCGAAGAGTGCTTAGGTATGTTAAGGCAACACGGATTATGGAGTAAAGTTTAACAGGAAATCCAATATGTGTATTAGAGAAATCAAATAAAAAATATTAATTTTTTTACATTAAGTTAAATAAATTAGTAAACAAAATATAAATAAATGGTAAAATTACTTATTGAAGTTTAACAGATTGATTTTTTTAATTGTGTTTGAAAGGTGAGGTGATATGGTATTCTGGTTGGTAGACTTAAGTTATTTTATCTTCACCCTTCCTATTCCTTTAAAACTTAAAAACTCAAATAATACTTAAATTTAATATTGAGCTCTGGGTAAACTTTTAAAAGACCCACCACATATTAGTTTAGGTTAGCCGGTTAGGTTTTCTATTTCCTCGTTATCTACAAACAATAGTGTCTCAACTAAACACTTACTAAGATTCATGTAAAATGAATTACAAATTAATGAAAATTGTTTGATAAAGTTATTCAAAGCACACCATGGAAATTGTGTTTAAACTAGTAACTTGTCGGCGTGCGTTGCAGCATGATAATGCACGATAAACCATGTAAAGAATTAACGCCATTGAAAGTCTATAAAAGTTTGAAACGCTAATTAAGCGCATGAGGTTACTGCGTCCTGGTTTTAAAGAACAGTAACACACGCGCGTTACGGCTTAAGCGTTGAACCGTGAAAAATGTGTGTAGGCATATTGATAAAAATAAGTACGTAAAAAAAGATATAAAATATGTTTTTCAATCTGTTTAAGAAAAATATAAAACACAGAAAATTAAAGAATATTAGAACTGGTATATCAATATAGATTAGCATGAAAATTTTAAAATATTTATTAAATAAACCATGATAAGAGGTTTTATTGATAAAACATTAAAACTTGAAAAGGTAAAAATAAAGCATAGAGATGGTTCTAAATAACGTTTAATTGATGACATCTCCTTCACCTCTCTTGTGAGTTGAGATGGATGCCATTTATTCTAAGACTATCTGTAGTGGTTTCAAGTTAACGTATGCCACGTCAATTGTCACACCCCCAGATTTATTTACTTAATGAATAAATAAATAAATACAGGTTGCAACGATTGGTTCATTACACGATAGCGGAAGCTGTAATAGTGATTTCTAAGACATGATTACATATACAATTACTAAAATTAAGTAATACTATGATCTAAGTTCTTCTATATCAACGACAGACTTGAGACTTGATATTCTACGTCCTTCCAGCTACTAGGAAATGATCCAACATAGCTAGCCTACTCCAACCGTGCCATGGCTATGAATTACCTGAAAAACATACTTAAAAATGTCAACACAAAGGTTGGTGAGTTCACAGGTTTGATTATTGCAATGTAAAGTGATTTTCCTTGAAAACATTGATATTGTGCACATGGCCATGATACGAAACTGTTTTCCTTGAAAACATTGAAAATATGTACACGAGTTTAATGTAAGGTTGTTTTCCTCGAAAACATGTGATGACTTCATAGTCATAAAATAAGTCATTTTTCCTGAAAATATTGATAATGTGTACATAGCCATAATATGAAACTGTTTTCCTTGAAAACATTGATTAAAACATTTCCACGTAAACGAATGGCAAAACCATTGGTGTATAAGTGATTGGCAGATCCATCTGCACGAAAACGTTTCAATGAATATGATAACAAAACAAGTAATGTTGACCCATTTGTAGACTAGCTAGGAATACAAATAATATGTACATACATGAGGCATAACCAAACCATGACACAGGTGTTTTGCCCCTCGCTCATACCTCACGAGCAATGTTTGAACACTATGCGGTCATTTGGCCAGAGGGACCCATGGTTAGCGCGACTAACCATGACCGGGGGTGTCAGACCCAATAGTACTATCCATAGAATCCCAGGCTATCCTTAGCTAATGGTTATAAAATATGATGGTCAGGGTACTTTACGAGCTCCAAACGTGTTCACTCATGCAAACATAAAGGTCGGGTCTTGTTTTCTTGTTACCATATGAAAATGTTTATAAGTACGTGTTCCATGTTTTCTAAGATGTATCGAGTAATGATGTTTCGTGTTTTCAAACGTGTTATGCAAGTATGTTTCTCCCCCGATGTTTCTAAAACATTAAAAGTTAAAAGGGGACAGTGAACTCACCTTGAGTTTGTGTATGTTAGCAACGATAATTGCTCCAGTCAAACTTGACTATTCGTACCCTAATTACAAAAAGGGTAATTCGTGTTATGACCGAATGTCTCCTATGCAAATTGTTCACCGACTTAGCAAATCTGATTGCTTTTGTTTAAATATCTTTTTAGTTTTTCAACACTTGTTTCGTTATAAAATAGTTCTAAGTTACTGCCCCATGGGACTGATGAACAGGTATCGAAACTTTCTTAGTTTCGATTGAACAGAACAGATATCGAAACTTCCTAGTTTCGATTGAACAAAACAGGTATCAAAACTACCTAGTTTCGATTAAGTAATAGGTATCGAAACTACCTAGTTTCGATTGAGTAAACAGGTATCGAAACTACCTAGTTTCGATTGAGTAATAGGTATCGAAACTATAGTTTCGATTATTGAACTTTTGATTGACAGAATCAATCCTGCCTATTTTTATGTTTTAATCTTGAATTTGATACACTTTTCTGGTTATTTTTCTTACGTTCGAGTAAACTGTATGTTTAGCTACGGTTTTAAAGAAAATAATATGGATGGTATCGAGTTTTTACCTCTGAACAGAGATGATGATTTTTGAGAGAAACAGAGAATGATATTGACTTCTCCTGCTAAAAACCTTTGAGAAAACACTTAGAACTCTCCTTATAATACCGAAATAAAGGATTCGAGTCTTCGATCATGGAAGAACACCAAAAGAAAGATGAAAATGGTGGTGGTGTTATTGCCGTATGATAGAAAGAAAATAGATGGAGTGTGGGTTTGAATAGTAAGGTGATAGATATGATGGGAGATGAAAGTCTTTATCTAGCTTGGGAAGGAAAAGGGTATGGTACAAAAACTAAACAATTAGAATGTGGAAAAATGGATTGAGGGGTGGGTCCTCTTTGAGGCTCTCGGCCGAGAAAAGAAAAAGGAAAAGGGTATGGGTTGGTTAATTTATAAATTAAGTAGAATTAGGTGAATATATTTTAGGTTGTTAGTTGTTTAAATCTCGGTTACGATAATAAACGGTAAATTAATTCGGTATAGGTTCTCAACGATATTAGAATTTTAATTTAATTAGTCAAAGGCTCGTTAACGAAAGATATTGAAATCTTGGATTGTATAATTCGTTGAGGTGATTATTTGTAGGTATGAGTACCTAAAGGTGGCGCTACATAGTAACGTCTTCGAAAGGTTCATTATTTTACTTTTACGTATATTATATGATTTAGTCTTAAAAATAAATTATAGTTCAACGTAAATTTTGTGTAATATATATATATATATATATTTCTAGTTATTTAATTTAACCACTAGTGTTCGTATTTAGTCGGGTTATTCTGGTACGTGAACCGGTAACTCTTAGAATTACCAAATATGAATAACACGTACGGATATTGACCTGAAATGTCGGGTGTCACATTCTCCCCATGTTAAAAGAATTTCGTCCCGAAATTCAATTTGCGTCCTCTTGAACTGGTGTATCCTTAAACAAGGATGGGTATTTTGTTTTCATTTGATTCTCTCGTTCCCATGTATACTCAGGACCACACTTTGAATTCCAACGTACTTTAAACAGTTTGATTCGACTACGCCTTGTTTTCTGAACCTTCCAATCTGAGACTTCAATGGGTTCCTCAACGAAGTGTTGTTTGTTATCTATGTGAATCTCACCAGGCGGTATAATTAATGTCTCGTCTGATAAGCACTTCTTGAGATTTGATACATGAAACGTATCATGTACATTGCTTAGATCTTGTGGCGACTTAAGCTTGTATGCCACAGGGCCAACCCTAGTCAAAATTTCAAATGGTTCAACGTACCTAGGGTTAAGCTTGCCACGGTTGTCAAATCTTGCAATTCCTTTCCAAGATGAGACCTTTAACATGACTTTGTCTCCCACTTGGAATTTTAATGGCTTTCGCCTGTCGCTAGCACAACTATCTTTCGTCTGCATTGAGTGGTTTTCAGACGATCTTTGATTTTGACGATCTTATCAATGGTTTCCTAGCCAGTATCAGGACCAGTCAAATGCTTTTCGCCAACCTTTACCCAACATAGCGATGAGCGACACTTACAACCATACAAAGCCTCAACGGAGCGGCTTTAATGCTGGTGTGGTAGTTGGTATTATATGAAAACTCAGCCAACGGTGGTGAGTATCCCAATTTCCTCCGAAATCGATTACACACGCACGGAGCACATCTTTTAAAGTTGGATGGTCCTTTTTACCTTGACCGTTCTTCTAGGGATGATATGCAGTGCTCATGTCAAGGCGTGTGCCCAAGGCTTCTTGTACTGACTGCCAGGTTCTTGACATGATTTGACTGTCCCTATTAGAGAAAATGAAAATTGGCATACCATGCCTAGCCTCAATTTCCTTAATATTTAGCCTCGCACGCTTCTTACTTTTATCTGTCTCCTTTATTGGTAGGGAGTGAGCGGATTTCGTCAAACGACTCACGATTACCCATATAGTATCATAGCCGTTAGGTGTTCTGGGTAGATTTGTAATGAAACCTATGGAATTCTCCTCCCATTTCCATTGAGGAATCTGCGGTTTTTGCGTTCACTCAGGTGATTCCTAACATTCTGCTTTTACTGTCGGTTATCTCCCAACATAGATAGCAATTTCTCCCTTCATGTTTTGCCACATAATGGAGTTCCTCGGGATCCTTATACGTTTTATTCGATTCTGGATGAATGGAGTACTTGGGCTTATGGACTTCATCCATAACCTTCCACATAGGCTACCGATACCTGGTACCCAAATTCTATCTGTATCATCCAACTTAGGTTTCAATTGTTTGATTCCATTTACTTGGTAGTCGGTATTCGAAAGCAAAGCGAATACTTCCCCGACTAACTATATTAAACGTGCAAGAACCACTTTATTTGATTACCCTCAATATGGTAGGGTTATGTGATGCTCATTCCTGGTAATGAAAGGAATGGTGCCTGCGAATCTTGAGCGTATGTTGACACATACCCTCTATTCATCTACGCACTTTGTCACAAAAGCAGATCTCTATAGATCTTAGGAAAGAATTACTCGACGAGGTGTCTAGGTTTTAGTTGAATACTGGGTAGTAATGACACAGTACGGAAATGAAACTTTATGTTTGTCCCTCTTATGCTTTTCGAAAGCATTTTCTCGGACTAAGACTTTATTCTTAATTCAGGTTTCGTGTTATCTATGATCTTCCTTTAAAATGGGTCATAATTGATTTAATATTTCAAGATTCTTTGTGTGCTCTCACTAGCAAAGTTCGAGTCTAATCACCACTTTACCCGTTGCTTGTACCACCCTTCTGAGGCAGACTAGCCTTTGGGTTGTAGCGTCCTGATCTGTAAACTCATGTCTCGACTATCATACCTTCAAAGTATATAAGCCATACGAAGTTCGATGTTTGTTTGGAATATTCACCTTCCGTCTAGCTGAGGGAATGAATAGTAATACTGTGAGAATGGTCTCATCGAATTAGTGCTTTCCCCAAAATGGGCTATGGGTTTGTCAACCCATTAAGTTGGCAGAAAGGGTTGATAGCCAACTATTTGTCATACAGTGTGTATGCACTTCCTTAGTGTTTGAATGGTGCTTTGGTGACTTACTGTTACGCATTCCACTCATATAGGTTATAGCCTCAAAATCCTTAGCACAAGGATAAAATTAAGGTAATGAGTGTTAAACGTCGAGACTTTTGTATTCTAACTGAGTCTACTCCAAGAGATCATTTCTTAACAATAGATGCTCTAGAGCTTCCCAATTATAGAAAACTAGGAGTGAAAGATGCAATCACACCTCTCTTCTAGGCTACATCTGGGATCCATCCATCAAGATGAACCTTTGGGAAGTGCAAGTACAAAAGAGTAATGAATTATTCTTCTCAGCTCTTTGTGGACAGTGGCCTGTTGTGAATAGCTCGAGCTTACGCCCCTTATGCATATCATGAGCTAATGAGATTAGCATGAAATTCCGCATTTGGGACTCCTTTAAGAGTTTTGCATGTCGTTTTCCGGTTAGTGCGACAATAGTCGTTAGTCCACACTTAGGTTTCTTTGGCATTCGCTTGAGCATTAACCCCGGCTTATCCATTGCAGAGAGAATAGTCAGACTTAAAGGTATATTGAATGCCAATGGCTGCGAGAGCAATCCTGTTTGACCGACATTCTGAAATGTCCGATTTCCTACTTGTCTCATGTCGAGCTTCCACAATATCCATAGGTGCCATGTGTATGCGGGTCAGAATAATATCCTGCCCTATTACTGAAGTTAGTGCATAACACACTTGGCGTAACTTTCAAGCAATTGTGAGATTGAACTGTATGATGGATCCTGATATTGCGCTATAATCTCCCACAATAGTTGTGCAATTACTGTAAGTGTTAGTTGTGGTAACGCTCAATTTGAAGCATTCCTGACAAGTAGAATCTCAAAGAATGAATGTGCGAATTCTTTCGTCGTTCAGGATTTACTAAGGACTGGTTGAATTCAATTTGAATTTCTCTCGTTCCTCCAAAACTAGGAGAATGCTTTATGAGCACCTAATTGAGAAGTCTGATTTGTTAAGATCTAATCCTTAATCAAGTGATTGAGAACATGGGTTGATCATTAGCTTAGACAGTAAGACTCACTAAAGTTCCCATGCACTGCAAATTATGATTACGTGTGCACCCGTAATGATAATTTGCCTTGCCTGATCCCTATAGTGTTTCTTCTATCCCTAGCTTTTAATCAAAAGGGATTTGAAATAATCATTAGATTGCGTTTGCACATTTGTACAGAAGTGTGTATTGTTTTATCAGATTACTCTTAATTATGAGTACCAATGCTCATGACTCTGCCGAATATGGCTGTTGTCAGATGAGGCTAATGGTAGAGAGGCACCACCAGTGTCTCTTTAAAATAAAATGTGCATGATGAAATTCAGGCACTATGTGTTGGGCAGAGATCCTCAAATGAGTGTCGAGCAACTCGTGCTCCAAGTCTGTATATATGCATGGATCCACATGATCCTGATGTATGTCTGGGTCTTCTAACCCTTGGAGTTCTCTCCCATTTAGTCTTGAATTCCCTTCTGTCTGGGCAACCATGTCTGCCATATATCATGGCGAGAGTCTAGGCATCCGATCCGACAACTTATGAAGTAGAGTATTTATACCGTACATACGTTAGGAAGATAGTTGCCTCCATGGCCGGAGTAGTTGTGGTGCAGGTATGGGTACAGATGCTGGTACGGGTTCAGCCTATTGTGATACCAAGATCGGTAACTGACAATCGCCGCCGTCGTCGTTCAAGCTCAGTTCGTAACTCGATCTTCTATGGTTGCAGTATGCTGAGTACCCGCTATTCTTGACTCGTAATCCGAACAGTAACATATTGTAAGTGTTTATTATTTCCACATTGTTGTATGTGTTTAGGTGTTCATTACATGTGCCATGTAATTGTATTAGTGTAGCTAATGGTACCCTAGTGTAACTCCATACACTAATAGTCTACACAAATTGTTCGGCAACGGTTGGAATTCCTATACTCAAGTCTTGGGTATTTTTAGTGTGATGCAAGTCTTAGAAATCTTGGTCCCTAAATGAGTCCGGTTAGAGCCTAGGTATCACTAAGGAAACCTAATTCGCTAAAACCATTGCTCTGATATCAATCTGTCACACCCCCAGATTTATTTACTTAATGAATAAATAAATAAATACAGGTTTTAACGATTGGTTCATTACACGATAGCGGAAGCTGTAATAGTGATTTCTAAGACATGATTACATATACAATTACTAAAATTAAGTAATACTATGATCTAGGTTCTTCTATATCAACGACAGACTTGAGACTTGATATTCTACGTCCTTCCAGCTACTAGGAAATGATCCAACATAGCTAGCCTATTCCAACCGTGCCATGGCTATGAATTACCTGAAAAACATACTTAAATATGTCAACACAAAGGTTGGTGAGTTCACAGGTTTGATTGTTGCAATGTAAAGTGATTTTCCTTGAAAACATTGATATTGTGCACATGGCCATGATACGAAACTGTTTTCCTTGAAAACATTAAAAATATGTACACGAGTTTAATGTAAGGTTGTTTTCCTCGAAAACATGTGATGACTTCATAGTCATAAAATAAGTCATTTTTCCTGAAAACATTGATACTGTGTACATGGACATAATATGAAACTGTTTTCCTTGAAAACATTGATAAAAACATTTCCACGTAAACGAATGGCAAAACCATTGGTGTATAAGTGATTGGCAGATCCATCTGCACGAAAACGTTTCAATGAATATGATAACAAAACAAGTAATGTTGACCCATTTGTAGACTAGCTAGGAATACAAATAATATGTACATACATGAGGCATAACCAAACCATGACACAGGTGTTTTGCCCCTCGCTCATACCTCACGAGCAATGTTTGAACACTATGCGGTCATTTGGCCACCATGACCGGGGCTGTCAGACCCAATAGTACTATCCATAGAATCCCAGGCTATCCTTAGTTAATGGTTATAAAATATGATGGTCAGGGGACTTTACGAGCTCCAAACGTGTTCACTCATGCAAACATAAAGGTCGGGTCTTGTTTTCTTGTTACCATATGAAAATATTTATAAGTACGTGTTCCATGTTTTCTAAGATGTATCGAGTAATGATGTTTCGTGTTTTCAAACGTGTTATGCAAGTATGTTTCTCCCCCGATGTTTCTAAAACATTAAAAGTTAAAAGGGGACAGTGAACTCACCTTGAGTTTGTGTATGTTAGCAACGATAATTGCTCCAGTCAAACTTGACTATTCGTACCCTAATTACAAAAAGGGTAATTCGTGTTATGACCGAATGTCTCCTATGCAAATTGTTCACCGACTTAGCAAATCTGATTGCTTTTGTTTAAATATCTTTTTAGTTTTTCAACACTTGTTTCGTTATAAAATAGTTCTAAGTTACTGCCCCATGGGACTGATGAACAGGTATCGAAACTTTCTTAGTTTCGATTGAACAGAACAGATATCGAAACTTCCTAGTTTCGATTGAGCAAAACAGGTATCGAAACTACCTAGTTTCGATTGAGTAAACAGGTATCGAAACTACCTAGTTTCGATTGAGTAACAGGTATCGAAACTATAGTTTCGATTACTGAACTTTTGATTGACATAATCAGTCGTGCCTATTTTTATGTTTTAATCTTGAATTTGATACACTTTTCTGGTTATTTTTCTTACGTTCGAGTAAACTGTATGTTTAGCTACGGTTTTAAAGAAAATAATATGGATGGTATCGAGTTTTTACCTCTGGACAGAGATGATTATTTTTTAGAGAAACAGAGAATGATCTTGACTTCTCCTGCTAAAAACCTTTGAGAAAACACTTGGAACTCTCCTTATAATACCAAAATAAAGGATTCAAGTCTTCGATTATGGAAGAACACCAAAAGAAAGATGAAAATGGTGGTGGTGTTATTGCTGTATGATAGAAAGAAAATAGATGGAGTGTGGGTTTGAATGGTAAGGTGATAGATATGATGGGAGATGAAAGTCTTTATCTAGCTTGGGAAGGAAAAGGGTATGGTACAAAAACTAAACAATTAGAATGTGGAAAAATGGATTGAGGGGTGGGTCCTCTTTGAGGCTCTCGGCCGAGGAAAGAAAAAGGAAAAGGGTATGGGTTGGTTAATTTATAAATTAAGTAGAATTAGGTGAAGATATTTTAGGGTGTTAGTTGTTTAAATCTCGGTTACGATAATAAACGGTAAATTAATTCGGTATAGGTTCTCAACGATATTAGAATTTTAATTTAATTAGTCAAAGGCTTGTTAACGAAAGATATTGAAATCTTGGATTGTATAATTCGTTGAGGTGATTATTTGTAGGTATGAGTACCTAAAGGTGGCGCTACATAGTAACGTCTTCGAAAGGTTCATTATTTTACTTTTACGTATATTATATGATTTAGTCTTAAAAATAAATTATAGTTCAACGTAAATTTTGTGTAATATATATATATATATATATATATATATATATATATATATATTTTCTAGTTATTTAATTTAACCACTAGTGTTCGTATTTAGTCGGGTTATTCTGGTACGTGAACCGGTAACTCCTAGAATTACCAAATATGAATAACACGTACGGATATTGACCTGAAATGTCGGGTGTCACATCAACGCCACATTAACATGGGGCAATCACTAAACCAATCAGTAAATTGCGTAGTGGTTTCAATATCCACTCATATATATATATATATATATATATATATATATATATATATATATATATATATATATATATATATATATATATATATATATATATATATATATACACATACATATCACACACACCCAATTAATTCGCTTAGAGCCTCACGCCCATGAATTTTTCTACTCATTCACGAGTCTCGGTGGATCATGCACCCAATCATGTTACAATTACGGATAACCTAAAAGGAGAAAACACATGTAAAAGAGAGGAAAAGAAAAAAAAATAATTAAAGAATTAATGAGCATGCATAGTAATATGTATGCTCAATAGTAAAATGTACACTATGCATTAAGTCTCTTTTATATGGCTTTTGTATGTATTTAAATTTGTCCTCATGAAGACTTAAATATATAAAAAACCTTAAATTTAACCCCTTCCCCTTTGAGATTTAGCTTAATTAATCTATCTTTTAACAAAATTTTCATTAATATAAAATGAGCGTTTCAATGGTTGGGTCTAAGTTGTATCTGCCTCTGTATGAAGGCTTTATGAATATATGTGTATTTATAGATAGCATTCAACTCTCACGCTAAGTTTAAAGCACAACGTCCATGAACAGTAACATATCCATCTAAGGCTGTAAACGAACTGAACGTTCAGCGAACAGTTCATGAACTGTTCGGCGGGAAGTTCGTTTATGTTCGATTAACTAAATGAACGAACATGAACAGAGGCTCGTTCGTTCAAATGTGTTCGTGAACGTCGGTAAGATGTTCGTGAACGTTCGTTCATTTACGTTCGTTTATGTTTGTTCATTTTCGTTTGTTTAAGATGTTCATTACGATTTTTGTATATTTCTGTTTTATTTTATCTAAACATTTTATATTCTTTAATTTTTAAAATTTTTTATTACCCTTACAATTAACTAAGTAAAGTAGGAAACCATATTCTCATTTATGAGTCATTTCCCTATCCACTATTACTCGATTAAGGCTTCTAAGTTATCAATCATAAATAACGTAGGCTTCTCTCAATCCTAAATCATGTAAGCATTAGGGTTGACATCAAAAGTCCTAAACAACGCGTCGTTCGGTGACGTTCGTGAACAAACCCATTTCCTTAATGAATGAACACGAACATGAAATTTCGTTCGGTTAGTGTTCGTGAACCGTTCGTGAACAAGTTCAATGCTTAACGAACGAACACGAACAATGCTTCGTTCGGTTTACGGCCATACATCCACCCACCCTTATACTATATATAATATACGATTTTAACCCGTTTCATTTTTTGTTAATTTTGTTTTCATTTAATAACTTTCCTTTGTTGACTTTTTTCAGAATACATAGAACGCGGTTGTTTTTAGTTTTTTTTGTCAACATTCCGATATATTTTTTTTAAAAACGGAGTTGTATTCAAAATCGAGTTTTTTTATATCATTACCTATATCGAGTGTCTTAACCGTTGTGGTACCGTGACGAACATAACTTGTTATGAGCGAACAACATTGTTGTCGGTATTGGTATTATTGGAACCCGTATTTGTATTCGCTTTAATTGTTTTCGACGACCCGAACCGGTAATAATTTAAAATTTTATTAAAATAGTAAAATAAAAAAAGGAAATAGTGGATATGATGTGCATTTTGGTCAGTCGAACTAATAACGACCAACTGTGTGACACTGGAGAAAAACGACCAAACACCCGTCGCGAAGCGATGGTCAAAAGAACTAGTTTAAAGAACAACCATAATGAACAGTAAGTCCCCCAATGTGAGAGTGTCACGTGACTATTTTAACCTTATAGTATGTATATAATATATGTTTTTAACCCGTTTTATTTTCTATTAATTTCATTTTGTTTAATAAGTTTCGTTCGTTAACTTTTTTTCAAAATACTAAAATTAAAACGTAATATAAAAAAAACAATATAACATTTAAAAAAGAACATAATATTAAAAAAAACCAACATAATACTAAAAAAACATAATATTAAAAAGAAAAAACAACATAATACTAAAAAAGCCAACTAAACTACATATTATATTTTTCTTCAATTTGTTTCTTCAATTTAACAAATTTCTCTCGCTCGTCGCCGACCAAATGATCGACGTTCATGAAATAAAGTCTCATATCGCTCGCCTTTTGTTTTTCCTCCTTTATTTTGAGCTTCTTATCGGATATCTCGTTGAACTTGGCCATCCGGTCGGATATGGTGTCTATACTCTCCTTGTACTCGTTGGTTTGGGTTGATGACGATGATGCCGCTCGTTTTGTATTGTCTCTTCCGATAGGGCGGGCGGCTTCTTCGGAAAACTTATCGGCCGAGTCGTTGAGATTAATGCTACGCCTATCCGAATTAGATTGGCTAACATCATGGCCGGATGCGCTTTTTGAACGTTTAGACGATTATTGACCCATTAACGGGACTGGTTCAAACTTCGTGCACTTTCTCAATAGTTCCCAAAGTGGAACCATTTTAAACACCGACCCATTATTATCTTCGTTATACGCTTCTAACGCGTCTTGAAAGATATCAAGGTCACTTTGACCGCTCCGGCGGTTGTTTAACTTGTTTTTGCAGTTTTCAGAAAACTTGCCAACCTTCAACCGGATATCCCTCCACTTGTCACTTACCATGTCCTCCGTACGGTATCCGCCTTTATCCATTGCTTCACAAAATTGTTCGTATATTTTTTTCCAAAAAATTCCGGCCTTTTGATTACGTCCTATAAAATTAAATAACATACCATTTAATAAAAAACATTACAAAAATAATATTACTTCTAATAACAATACGTACCAACTATTGGATCCTCCGACACGTTGATCCACGCTTTCACCAAAGCTAGCTCCTCATCCGGCGACCACTTTTCGGAACGCCCTTTAACCGTACCCGCTTCGGGTGTAGAAGTAGTGGCTTTCTTTTTATATGCTTTTTTTTTGTTTGTGGTGGCGGTTGAGTTTCAGGTACAATGTTGTGTGACGGTTGAGTCTCTGTTACAATGTCAAATGACTGTTGTGGGTTTACGTAGTCTTGCATATAGTCAGATAAAAAATCGGTTGTGGGTGTAGACGGATTTGAAATCGGGAAATGAGGCGGGTAATGACTCCAATTTGCAAACGTTAACAAAGGGATTGCCTCCAGGGATTGTAGAATGTACCCCCCCATAGGGTTGTTCGGGTGATTCGGGTTGTTCGGGCGGTTCGGGTGGTTTGGGTTGTTTACAAATTGCCATGGAAACATTTTTGAAATTTTTATAAAAATATAGAGAGAAGAATGAAGAAATATTGTGTAAAAATTTAGTTGTTTAGGTTGATATTTATATAAGGTAAAAAAAATAAAAATTAAATGGTCTCAAACGGTAACATTGTGGTTCCAACGGTCAAAAAATTGAATGTCCCTCCACTCTCACGCCGGTGAACACCACCACCCGCCCCTCACCACGCCCCCTTCACCCCCACCCGGCGCGGTGTTCCATACCCGAGGTGAGTGAGGTGGCACCACGCCCCTGCCCATTACGCTTAGTCTAAATCGAGATGTGCTAGGCCTAGCACGTGTAGTAGAAATTAAACATCGGTAAAATTGTGATCAATTGAAGCTTGAAAAACTGTTCTAACGGTGAATAGGCATGAATCAGAAAACCGTTAGGATGAAAGACCAATTTCATAATTGGGCTAATTGCTTATTAGAACTTAGAAGTGGTACATCTATCTATCTAATAAATAAAAGATTTTAACATTACGTGTCGTTTTCACATTCATTGTTATTATTTTTTTTCGATTCACTCTCTTATTAAATACACATCTAACTTTTAATAATAATACTTTTAAAATAAAATACTAATTATAATAATAAATAACATTTATTTTAAATTACTTTTATTATAAAAAGTTTTAAAATCTGATTATGTAACTTTTATTTTCAATCAAATAGTAATGAAAATCAAATTACATTAAATAGTAATTAATGTACTTTCGAAACCCAATTATATATATATATATACATATATATATATATTAACTTTTACATATTTTGAATTTTGTTATCTATGTTTAATATACGTAATACATTTTTACACCTCTAAAGTATATATACAAAGATTTAAGAGTTTTAGGTATTGATATTTTTCACCATGTGTGTATTACACGGGTTCTAAGCTAGTAAACCAATATACCATGGCCGAAACCCAACACAAATCCATCCCTTAAAATTGTTAAACGATCCATCAAAATGGGCTAATTTTTTATTTGAAGATAGGTTTTTGAAATGATGTTATTTGGTTATTGTAGTTGATAAATCTAGAAATTCGGTATGTTGATCACGATGTGTGCAAGTAGATTTTTATATTTAATTGACCTAATAGTTTTAATATTAATAAGATCAGATCTAGATTGCTTGAATGAGTGATTCCTTTGAGTATTACTATTTATAGAATTTTCAATATTCGAATCAGATTTGAAAAAACCTAAAATTTATATTCTGATTTTGATTTCAAATTTGGTTTTCGGTTTTCCAATTAGTTTAGAGAGCAATTTTAGTTCGAGTTACGAATATCTAGATAACATATGATGGTTTGATCAGTGGTGGTATGACCAATAGGAGGGAGGGTAAGAAGAAGGTTGTTTTAAGTTTAGGTCGGGTGGGACCCACCACTTTTGTCACACCCCAATGTTCCGAGGGAGTCGGGCGAAACGTCAGGATCGAGGGACATTGATTTTGCAGCGGAGAGTAACATGGAATTTGGTAGGCTAAAATAGTAGTAAAAGTTATTCTCTCTTTATTATGAGAGAATTCTAAGTTTAGAAAGTTTACATCACAAGAGCTTAAAAGTTGTCCTACTTGTCTTAGTTATTATATAGTTTAATAAACCATAATAGCTACATCCACACCATCATGTTTGAATTATAAACACATTGAACTTCACGTATAGCAAATCCATCAAACACATAGCAAGAGTAGTGCAGACTAATCAACATTCTTAACCTGAAACAAAAGTATACACAAAACGAGTCAACAAATAATGTTGGTGAGTCTATAGGTTTGAGTTCGAGAAAAAAACTGTATAAATGTTTGTATTTAAGGTTTATAGCAATAAACAAAATATGCTCATAATGATTGGTCCAACTATATTGACTAAGGAAATATTCAATGATATGTCCAAGACATAATGTATCAACTGTAGTGTATCGTGTCATTGTATAGTAAGTGTATAACCCTGTATCTGGTACCCAATACGTTCATCGAATCTCTGAATACAAATAAATAGATACCACACTTGCTAAATGTTCACATATGTGTGAGTAAGTTTATACACATGAGAAGTAATATGGCGTGTAACCTACAAGTCACTCGAGTACTCATAAATTTCAGTGGAGCTTCCCAACTGTGCGCGAGAAATTCACAAGTAGTACTACCCATACACCTGTTGGCTCACACTAGAGTTAATGGCTATGTAACAACAAGTGGGAAAAATGTATTCATACTGCCTTACTTATGTTCATATACAAGATGAATTTCATTTCTCGAAAATCACACCAATCTTTTGATTTATTTAAGCTTTGTTGTTTGTATTGCCATTTGGAGCGTTTTATTCAATTATATCGCTTGAGGACAAGCAAAGTTCAAGTGTGGGGAGGTTTGATGTGCACTAAATTAGTCATATATTTCACATCAATTGATTCCAGATTTTGGCTATTTTTTATGTAAACTTATATGAATCATTACTTAATTATTTCATATTTGAATTTGTAGGCCATTAACCTTCCGGAAGAACAAAATGAAGAAAAAGTGAAAAAAAAGAAACAAAGAATGAAGAGAAACGACCCTACGACCGTCAGAATTTGTTTTTTACTTTCCAGCTTCGTTACAACTCGAAATTGAGCCCCGTTTTCTCCCACGGATCCAATTTTCAGTCCTCTACATGTTAATGGAAACAAGGGTGAAGCACGGGCCGTGCTTAACTAGGCACGGGCCGTGCTTCCTTCCAAGCGTTCAGAAATATGCTTTTTCGAAGTCAGGGCCGTGTCCAATAAAGCACGGGGCCGTGTCCCATGAAGCACGGGTCGTGCCTTACTAAGCATGTCCCGTGGTCAACCAGGAAAAGTACAACATTACCTTTGTCTCCCAACCAAGTGCAACACGAGGTCGTGCCCTACTAGGCACGCCCCCGTGTCCGGTACATGTGCAGTACGATCGTGACAAAAACAAAAACGGTTACTCCGTGGTCCCAGCACGGGGTCGTGACTCCTTGCCCAGACAATATAAATAGAGGCCTTTGGCTCATTTGTTGAGAGGGGTTCTTGGGAGGAAATACCCAATATTTACTCTTGGGAACCAGACATTTGAAGGCGTTTGGAGGTCTTGGAAAGTCCATTTATCACAAAGAAGAAGCTCTTGCATCACTAGACGTTCCTAGCTTGGACTTTTGGTTAGATCTTTTGGTTTTATCATGAGTTCCTTGCTATCTTGCTATTTTGGTGTAATGTGCAAGCTCATTATGAGCTAAACATCTTTTATCATCCTAGTTAGATCAAGCTTTACTACTTTATGTTGAAACTATGAATTTGTCAAATACTATATTAATGTTATGATAATATTATGGTAGTCTCTTGATGGATATGCATGCTTTAGTGTTGATGGAATGATCAATGTTTTATAAATGTGAAATCATATAAGTTGAAAAACTTATGAGATTAACATTTATTCATGATTTTATAACCTCATGTTTAATGTCATGGCTAAGTATTAAGAATAATCTTTGAAAGCATAATTAATGAAATCAACACTTAATCATGCATCCCGTTGACTCATGTTTGAAAAACTTTGATATCTTTTGTAATATTTCTTTAACAAAGTTTATGCTAATTAAAGTATTGATTACTCGAGCTTATGATTTTCATAAATTTATCTAAGAGTTTTATAAGTCAAGAGAATACCTAATATTTATCTATTTACACTAGCTTTAGATGGATGCTATGTAAAACACGTATCAATGTCTTTCCTAATAGCTATGGAGTTAGTGACCTTGACAGGAATCTAATTCGATCACTTAAATGAATATTAATATAATTATAAAATTGCCATTCATATGTTTCATCGTAAGTGGATTCCAAACTAGGATGATAGCTTTCCTTATCTTGTTATTTGAAACATTTTTATTTACGTGTTTTCAGTTGTTAATTATCACTCAAGTTAAGTTTCCAAAACCAAAAACAAAATCTATTTTAACTCACTCGGCTTAATTAATCACAAGGATCAAGTAGTGAAGTCGTGTCCACGGATTGATACTCGGTTCTTATCAACTCTATATTACCACTCGAGATGTACACTTGCCTTTGTGTGTGTAGTCTATTTAAGTGAAAACCATTTTAAAACTCATATTTGTGTGAAAATCTCTATTAAAAATATATATAGTTCACGCACATCAAGTTTTTGACGCCGTTGCCGGGGATACGGTTATTTCACGAACTGTCCGAATTTTTAATTAAGCCATTTGTTCATATTTGTAAATATTTTTAATTGTCTTTATTTGTAGCTTTATTTTATTCCCCTCTTTAAAAAAATAAAAAATTAAAAAAAATTAAAAAGTTAAAAAACAATGTCTTATTGTTTTCTTAGGTGATGTATGCCCACCATATTTGGTCCTGAGCTTGTTTCAATACTTTCGGAGCCCGAACTACATTTTCTTAATAGATTATGAGAGCGGACATGGACCGTAGCTGAAGCGATCGCATGTGAGACTTTGGAGGATTTCACGCCTAGAAGACAATATGGCGGACGCAGAAGGAAAAAGGAACATGATGTACTACGCCAAACTGTCACTTGTTGGTTATGAGTCTAGTGTAGCCCAACCGGCGATTCCAGCCAATAATTTCGAGATAAAATCTAGCATCATTCATTTGGTGGAGAATTATGTGCAATTCAACGGTCTACCTTGCGAGGATCCTAATGCTCACATCACGCGGTTCTTACGAATTTGTGCAACTTTTAAGATCCATAATTGTTCAGATGACGCCATTAGACTTAGGCTTTTCCCATTTTCACTTCGCGGTCGAGCCATACACCGGCTAGACGCACTGCCGACGACCGGATCTATTACGACATGGGCCGAGATGGCCGAGCAGTTTCTGTTGAAATACTTTCCGCCTGATAAAACTGCCAAATTCAGATCGAGCATTACCGGTTTTCGTCAAGATGACGATGAGTCACTGCAGCAGCATGGGAGAGATACAAAGGCCTCCTGAGAAGATACCCTCATCATGGGCTTGATATTTGGCTTCAATGCCAAAGATTCTATGACGCTATCTCTGGAGCACAAGCAAGCCGCCGACCAGTATGCTGCAGGAGATTTCAGGGGAGCTACCCCAACCGAGGCATTCCAAGCATTGGAGAAAGCGACGACAAAGAGTTTTTCTTACAACCCTCTAAGAGCCAAATCACCTCAGAAGGGTATTCACCATGTTGATTCTGACACCCTCGTTGCAGCACAACTTGAAGCACTTACAAAGAAGTTCGATCAAATGCAGGACGAGCTGACAAAAGCACAAACTCGTTGCGACATGTGTGGCGGGTCACACAAGACGAATAGGTGTCAGCAGACCATGATGGTGGAAGATTTCGATCACGTGGGAGGTCCAAGAAATGAATACGGAGACAATTGCGCCTCAAATTGGAGAAACAACTCAAACTTCAAGGAAGTAAACAGTAACCAACAACCCCATTAGTTCAACAAAAGGCCACCATTTCAGCAACAAAATCAATCTTTCCTACCAAAACCACAATATCAAGGTCCGAGCAGCAACAATCAAGTTGGTGGAGAATCCAACATGGAGGACCTGTTACAGCAACTCTTAGCAAGTACAGAAACTGCAAATAATTTAGTCGAGCAACAGAACCAACAAAACGAAGAGCGTTTCCAAAATCATGAGGCGGAGATGAGAAGTCAGAAAGCGTCTTTACAGATCATTGAGAATCAAGTGGGACATATAGCCCAACTGCTTTCTAATAAACAACATGTCGGTTTTCCTAGTAATATTGAGCCTAATCCAATCGCTCATGTGAAAGCCATCACACTAATGAATGGGGAAACCACTGAGAAAGAATCAACACCTATACCACAACCAATTGTTGAGAAAGAAGAGATTCCTACTATGGTGTACGAATAGCGAGTTCCAGCAAATGCGACACGACCCAAAGAACTAACAAGGACATACGTACCACCAATCCCATATCCATGTCATCTGAAGATGGATAGGATGGAAATACAACATGGTACGTTTTTAGGACTCTTCAAACAACCGCATGTTAATCTACCATGCGTCGAAGCTTTTGCTGAAAATGACAAACTCAAGAAAGAAGCGGAAGAAGCCATGCTTAGAAAGCAAGAAGAAGAAGCAAAACAAAGAGAAGAAGTGAGTTTTGCCCTCTGTGTCAGCAAGCTGCTAATTCAAGAGGTAACACCTGAGGAGGAGCCTTCCTACTTCACAAATGTGGATAAAGTGGAAGTAACTACCACTGATCCAGAGAAGTTGGTTGTTAACTTACAACCATTTCTTGACCCTTCTGATAAGGAGCCAATTCAGGAAAACTTAGCAGCATGGTTAGTCGGAGAGTGAAGAACACGTGGTCGAAGCTGAGTTAATGGAGGTTCCTGATATGGAGGCACAAGAAGAATGGTCTGATCAGACTGGAATTCCTACTACACCAGAAAGTACCGCACAAGTTACACCTCTTGTTCATTTTATTCCTTCTTGGGAGAATGAGTTTAGGGATGAGTTGTTGGGTGTACCATTGGTGGAAGTGAATGGAGAACAGATTGATCTGATTGGCGATCTTGATGAATTGGAAGCATTGTTGTTTGAAAAACAAATCATGGTAATCAAGAAAGAACTGCATCATGAGATGGAGTTGCAAGTGGATAGATTCACCAACAAACAAATGACTAAGGTGATAGCCGTTCCATGGTACTATATCAAAGAAAGTTTGCCCGCAATCAAGCATGACGCCGATTCCACACGTGAATCGTACATACCTTGGGAGAGGACACACCGCCATACGAGCCATATAACTTTAGAGGAGCGACAATGTTCCAACAAACATTTTAATACTACAAAACATTGTCGGGATGACCACCTCCTTCACTACATGATCGATATAAAGTTTGGTTCAGGAAAGTTTAAGTGTTGGTGGCATGACCCATTGATCGTTTGAGTCTAGCCAAAGACTCGTAAATAAACGTGGCGCTTCCGGGAGGCAGCCCAAGGATTTGTTTAAGTTTTCCTATTATTTTCCTTTTTAGTAGTATATGATTTAGTGGCAGATGACAATTTTGATAATCACACTTTTGGGAACTAACTTAGTCCTCACAAGTTCGCTCATCTGCACTAATCACCTATCGGCTTTATATTTTCTTATTTTGTGGTAGAGTGGTTTGTAGGTCTTGCAATTGTTGAATCTCTTGGGACTATGGCATTTCACACGACATTGCAGGCGGTTGTGGGCACCAGTCACACATTTTCGACACACCGACGTTCAGGGGAGTTCTTGTTTCCTTTCCTCCATTTACACTTTATAATTGTTTACTTCTTTGTACATTGAGGACAATGTGAGTTTCAAGTGTAGGGAGGGGGGTTCACTTACTTGAACTTGGTCTTGTCAAGGAAAATCATTTTAAGTAAAACACTCCATTTTTAAAAATTTTGTGACATCAACAATCATAAAGGTTCACCAAATTTTTATAAAGCCAAAGGAAAACATGTATTTTCAGAAAGCACTTAATTTAAATAAAGCCGTCGAGTAAAATGAAACAAAAATATCTGTAAGAGTGGTTTGTAAAAAGAAATAAAAAGGCATGCAAAGTTCTTACACTTTTATCCAAATCCATCCGTTTTCATGAGCATATTTTTGAGACTTTACAGCTTTGCTTTACCGCACTATGCTTTTGTTTTTATCGGATTATGGAGGGTGCCACATGTTTCGTGTAAATCAGAACTTGTTTTGGGTACACGTTTCAAGACCATGAAATGAAAATGATTGCATAAAAATGATCTAGGGATTAGGATACTCACTTTGTTAGCCTTTTCCTTTCGTTTTCCTCACCCAAATACAACCACTAGTTAGCCCCGTTGAGCCTCATCCCATATCGTTCCATTCATAACCTACACTGTCATCATTTTTTTTAAAGACATGATCTTTTAAAAAAACCGATATGAAAGATGCCCAAATTGTGGAAGTTGGTCTCATGAAGAAAAATGTAGTAAAAAGCCAAATGACCTCCGAGTATAAGTATACAGAGTTGATCGAATTGGTTGATATTAGGATTAAAGTCGAACAATCATAAGGAAAGATAGCTATGTGTATTTCAATCTCAAAGAGGAAGCAAGGTTTCTAAATATGAGATTCGGTCTTGACAATCTGACCATAAACGAGTCACCGAGTTAGTTATACCCCTTCTAACCCTAGTATTGTAGAGGGATATCCTTAGAAACCATTTAACTCAATCCAATAAGCCATGGTCGGTGTCTTTAGTATAAGCTACATTCTCAAATAATCCATACCCTTACCCTAATCCAAGTTATAACCCATTCAAAGACCTTTTGATTTATGCAAACAAATCCTATAAATGGTGGAGATTAGATCCCTTAACAAGCATATGATTTTCACACGTTTCATATTTGGTAATTGAGTGTTCTATACATACATCATTACACGTATGATTATATATATTTAGCCAAGTGTGTGTGAACATTTTGAGTAGTGTTAAGTTTTGCATGTCAAAAATTTCATAAAACAAACCATTGTTTATTAGGGTATCACTTCATAAGCTCATGTTTGCTCGGGTAGCTTCAGTTTGCTTGTGTCTTTTCGGAAATCACACCAATATTTTGATTTATTTAAGCATTGTTGTGTGTATTGCCATTTGGAGGTTTTTATTTAATTATATTGCTTGAGGACAAGCAAAGTTCAAGTGTGAGGAGGTTTGATGTGCACTAAATTAGTAATATATTTCACATCAATTGATTTCCGATTTTGACTATTTTTTATGTAAAATTATATGAATCATTAATTAATTATTTCATATTTGAATTTGTAGGCCACTAATCTTCTGGAAGAACAAAATGAAGAAAAAGTGAGAAATAAACAAAGAATGAAGAGAAACGACCCTTCGTTCGTCAAAACTTGTTTTTCACTTTCCCGATTCGTTACAACTCGAAATTGAGCCCCGTTTTTGCTCACGGATCCTATTTTCAGTACTCTACATGTTAATGGAAACAAGGGTGAAGCACGGGCCGTGCTTAACTAGGCACGGGCCGTGCTTCCTTCCAAGCGTTTAGAAATATGCTTTTTCGAAGTCAGGGATGTGTCTAATAAAGCACAGGTTCGTGTCCCATGAAGCACGGTCCATGCCTTACTAAGCACGCCTCGTGGTCAACCAGGAAAATTATAACAATACCTTTGTCTCCCAACCGGGTGCAACACGGGGCCCTGCCCTACTAGGCACGCCCCCGTGTCCGGTACATGTGCAGTACGATCGTGAAAAAAACAAAAACTGTTACTCCGTGGTCCCAGAACGGGGTCGTGCCTTTAACTCATTTGTTGAGAGGGGTTCTTGGGAGGAAATGCCGAATATTTACTTTCGGGAACCAGGCATTTGGAGGTCTTGGAAGGTCCATTTATCACAAATAAGAAGCTTTTGCATCACTAGACGTTCCTAGCTTGGACTTTTGGTTAGATATTTTGGTTTTATCATGAGTTCCTTGCTATCTTGCTACTTTGTTGTAATGTGATCATCCTAGTTAGATCAAGCTTTACTACATTATGTTGAAACTATGAATTTGTCAAATACTATATTAATGCTATGATAATATTATGGTAGTATTTTGATGGATATGCATGCTTTAGTGTTGATGGAATGATCAATGTTTTATAAATGTGAAATTATATAAGCTGAAAAAACTTATGAGATTAACATTTATTCATGATTTTATAACCACATGTTTAACGTCATGGCTAAGTGCAAGGAATAATCTTTGAAAGCATAATTAATGAAATCAACACTTATGCATGCATCCCGTTGGCTCATGTTTACAAAAACTACGATATATGTTGTAATATTTATTTGACAAAGTTTATGCTAATTAAAGTATTGATTAATCGAGCTTATGATTTTCATAAATTTATCTAAGAGTTTTATAAGTCAAGAGAATACCTAATATTTATCTATTTACACTAGCTCTAGATGGATGTTATATAAAACACTCATCGATGTCTTTCTTAATAGCTATGGAGTTAGTGACCTTGACAAGAATCTAATTCTATCTCTTAAACGAATATTAATATAATTATAAAATGGCCATTCATATGTTTCATTGTAATTAGTAAAGTGGATTCCAAACTAGGATGATAGCCTTCCTTATCTTGTTATTTGAAACATTTTTATTTGCGTGTTTTCAGTTGTTAATTATCACTCAAGTTAAGTTTCCAAAACCAAAAACAAAATCTATTTTAACTCACTCGGCCTAATTAACCACAAGGATCAAGTAGTGAAGTCGTGTTCACGGATTGATACTCGGTTCTTATCAACTTTATATTACCACTCGACAGGTACACTTGCCTTTGTGTGTGTAGTCTAGTTTAGGTGAAAACTATTTTAAAACTCATATTTGTGTAAAAATCTCTATTAAAAATATATATAGTTAACGCACATCAGTCACACACAAAAAAAATCAATCTTGAATGATGATGAACAAGTCTGCATCCTCTGTCGGAAAAAAGAAAAACGAGGCGGCTTCTGTGACTTCTTCTTCGAAAAACGCAAGCTAACCTTCCCTGGCTAATCATACAAAACCCGCATCGAATCAGACACAAATCAGGTCTTGCAAGCAGATCCCATCCTCTCATCCTCCCCATCCGATCTCCGATGAGTTTGTTTTTCCGTCTCCTCCCAGCGAAAACAAAATTGAAACTCGCCTCCATAGCCGTCTATTTTAGATTCAGGCCACCATCAGACCACCAAACCGCTAGTCGTCGGAGAGGTTGCCGGTGATGGCGGTGACGGTTTACGTGTTGGCAAAAATTAAGGTCGTCACATCTGGGAAATGGGTTAGGAGTTAAAAGTTTTTAAAGAAACTTAAACTAGGTTTTAAAATATGAAGAATAGGATAGGGGTTGTGGAGGTGGAGGTGGAGGGAGGAAGTGGTGGTTGTTAACCCAAGATCACTCACCGAACACAACGATTTACACACAAACACATGAATTCTTATTCACAATAATAGCAGGGATTGTCCCTGACCAGCACCGAACACAATGACTGTTTCGTTCTATTTAACCTAATTGAACAGACGCGTTCTTTTGTTATATTATAAACACACATGGAATTAGGAAATTATATTCATAATTCCTCCTTAATTTTTTTATCCATGCCTTCACCACTTTGACATCTTCATTCCAGTTTATCACATGCAGCATGTAAAAAATCAATGTCTCTGAACTTCGATTTTCTGCCTTGCTAATAGAAGTTCTCCTCTTTGACAATAACTCCTTGAGTTGTAGCTTTATCTTTATCTTGAACATGAACATCCACTTATATGACTTCACAGCTTTTTTGAGTATCATCATCATCTCTAACCTGTACATCGTTATTTTGAATTTTGACTGGTTCACCTTTGACCGATAAATCATGAGTTGCCTCTAGTCTTCTTTTCTTATACGGTAACTCGAAATTCTTAATAATCTTTCTACCAGGTGACAACACAGCATTTGATGACGTCTCTATCTCTCCCTTGCATTCCTTTTCTATATCTAACAATGCTCTTCCCTTTGCCATTTTGGTTCTTCATTAAAGTATTTAGCTAATGAGAACCACATATTGTTTTCTTTCTCATTTGAAGAAGTCTCTGCATACTTCTCTTTCTCTCCGGTAATAGCCATCAAGAGAGTCGGTTCCTCATCCTCTTGTACTAAATTTAACTCCTCTTGTGCTTGCTCTTTGTGAGACATTCTTTCGCATAATGTCCAAATTTCCGACAGTTGTAACATTTCACATCTCTCATACCCATTTTATCTCTCGGGTAATCTCTACTCCTTTTAAAGCTATCATACGAAGGACCTCCTTCTCTTTTTCCTTGTTTAATCTTTTCATCACACCAATTGCCTCGAGATGAATTAAATCTTCCTTGTCCATGATTTCCAAAACGTTTTCCATGATCCGACTTATTGTCATGTCTTGTGAACAAGAGCTTATCTTGACTATCCACTATGCCTTCATTCAACAGATTTGTTCTTTCCTCAAAAGCTTTCACTCACCCAATTATTTCATCTAGAGTAGTTGTCTCTAGATTAGCAAATTGTTCAATGGTAGCAACAATTTGAACGAACCGCTTTGACACGGAATTTAGAAGTTTCCGCACTAAAGTAGGTTGATCAAACGTTGATCCAAGTCCACTTGCCCTCATAACAATACCATTAAGCTTTGTTGTGAATGAATCAATAGTGTCTTCCTCCTTCATTCTCAGCAATTCTAATTCATCTCCTCACCAACGTGTCTTCTATACTTGACCCACACCAACGTGTCTTGTCTTGAGTGCATCACATATCTCTTTTGCACTCTTACAACTCGCAACTTGTAATATCATCTCCTCTGGTAGTGCTTGAAACAAATACACAGTTGTAGACATGTCTTTCTTTTCATCCGGTTGCGTATCAGCTTTTGGTTCTATCATTTCCCACAGACCATTTTTCCTAAGTATGGTTTTCATATGAATTGCTCATACCGTGTAATTTGTAGACTTTAGTACAGGACATTGGAAATGAGGAACTGAACTACCCTCTTTATGTATTACAACAATCTCTTTATTCTTATTATCCCCTTCTGATTCTGGCATCGCTTCTCTCTTCTCAACCACTAAGTTTAATCAGGAATAATATAACTATGTTCTCTAAACCACAATAATCCCAAAAGTTCACGCGAACGTTTCTTTCGGGAATCACAACTTAATCTACACCTAATCTCCTCTAGGTATATACAAACTAAAATAAATTTCAGGTTTAAATTCGAACGAAAAACCTAGAAATTTTCTTGAATCCTCTCGCTTTAGAGGTGCACAAACAAACCGAATCCGGATCCGATCCGAAAGATAATCCGAAACCGTATCCGACCCTAACCGGATAAAAAAGAACCGGACCGGATTTTTTAGGATCCGCCGGATCTAGAACCGGTTCCAAGGTTTTATCCGGACCGGATAAAAATCGGACAAAATGGAACCGGACAAAATCGGACACCAAAAAATCCAGATCCAATCGGATAAAATCAGATATTTAGTCAGATCCGGTTCCAAATAGGTTCCACCTCTCCACTCCCAAAACCGGATCCGATCCGGAACCGGTTCCCTCGTGTCCGGTCGTTGACGGATCCGGATCCGAAAAAATCTGGTTTGTGCACCTCTACTCTCGCTTGATTCTGACTTTTGATCACCAATCTTTTTCGCTTTGATACTTGACCCGTATGGTCTTCCGCCTCTTTCACGCACACACCAATAACACACCTTTGTGTTTTACACTTGTTTCAATACAACAAACCCAAATGCCAAAACTTTTGCTTTAGTTCCTTCCTGCCTTCGATGACAGAACAACCACACAAAACAAATTCGTGTTTTCCTTTCGAATTCACAACAACCTTTTATGGCCTTTTGGCTTGAAAAGTCAAACACCCAATTTTTGTTTCTTCTCTGAGGTAACAAAGAAAACAAAGCAATTGTGATTTTGTTTCTTGACTTTTGATTGACAAACCCACCAAGTTTGACCCTTTTATGCAACAAACCACACAACAGTACTTTCTTTACCCTTTTTTTCCGAACAGTAAATCCAACACCAATAGAAACACAAACCTGTTTCGGATTCTGTACACTTTCAATTTCGTCCCTCAACGCAACATCAATTTTGAACGAAAACACCAATTAAATCACCACTGTTAATTTCGTCCTCCGATTCCGCTGAATGGAACACCAACTTTTTCTTCAATTCGTTATCAACTTAACGGATTTAATCGCACACAACACCAAACGGTTTCTTCTCTCTGTCACCTCCAATCCAAATTGAACGGCACACCCTTTCTCTGAATTCCTCTCCGAATCCTTCAACCTGATCGCACACACGGCAATCTTGACCACTCCTCTGTGATCGTTCACTCCGATTAACCACACATGATGTCTAGTTTAAGAAAAAAGAGTGAGGCTATCGGACTCACATGATGTCTAGTTTAAGAAAAATTGCACGTATGGAATTCAAATCTTAAATTAAGTGCATTCACGTAAGTTTACAAAGATTATCACAAATGATGTTCACAAGTCAAGTCTTTAATTACATGTATATGATTGATAAGGATATTTTGTCAAGTTTGATGAATTGATAGTTTTAGTCGTTCTAGTTTTAAAGTTGTCACTTTTAGTCCCTTAAGTTTCACTAATCGTCATTACAAATAATTAATGACTTTTAACGTCAGTATGATTTATATTTTCATTAATCATGAACATACATATGTGATATTTAAATTTAAACAAAAGAATGCATATAAAACACCCAATTTTCTTAACCTTACCTTGTGTCGTGACAACCCTCAAGAACTCTTAAGCTTGTTGAGTTTGGTCTGAAAATCTCAAGAACAAGATGAAGATTGAGAGAGAACTTGAGAGGAAATGAAGGGTTGAAAGATTTTGCATGTAGTTTGAGTGTGGGTTTGGGTTTGTGGGAGGGTCTCGGCCGAACAAAGAGAAGAAAGAGAGAGTGAAAAGATTAGTTTGTGTAGGTGTTGGTTTCTCATGGTGGGCACTTCTCAAGACCTTATGTCATCATACTTGATGACCAATGAATTTTTATAAAAGTTAGATGTAGGCTTCTATATAAATTAGTTGAGTGTTATAAAATGGTAAGTTAGTGGGTTTGGTTTCCATAGAAACCGATTTTTATTGAGTGTTAATCCATTAACTTGTTTTAAATAGGTCAATGTTTATAAAATAAATTCAAATGTTTAAACTACAAAACTTTATTAACAATGTCTCATGTTTTTATAAAATAAAGTCTTTAAATATTATTTTCATGTGAATCCATGTTTAGTGTATGGTGTATCTCTTTAAATTTTGTTATATGTATGTATATGTATATCTAATGAGCATTATAAGTATAGGCTATACATATTTTATGTAAATACTAGGGTTTTCATGTATTAAATAGTGGTATAACTAAGGTTCAAATAACCTAGTATACATGTATGTTTCTAGTCATGTTTGATAATGTATTCTTAGATAACCGATCATGACATAATGTTTAGAATATTGACCTTGATTTTTCATGGATGTCACAATTTTAACATATTATTTTAATTTTTTGTTTTATATTTTTAATATTCAGAGGTATTTTTGTCATTTCATATGCTCTTAACAACCAAAGTTAAAGTCCATCCATTTTAGGGGCCAGTTGTGTTACAACTTGTATAGTTATGGTCCGATCATGTAATTTCCCAAAGTTAGGGGCCAAAAGTGAAATCAGAGCATACCACAAGGACCATATGTGTAATTAACTATATATTTTATTTAATTATTTTTATTATAATTATTATTATGTAAATATATAATATAAAAAATATATAAATAAAAAAGCTCGTTTACGCTTGATATATGAAGCTCGGACTCGAGCTCGTTTGTTAAATGAGCCTCAATACTAGCTCGAGCTCGTTTATTGAATGACCCCATTATGAGATTGAGCTCGTTAAAGCTTTGACTTCTGTAGTTCACGGATGGCACGACTCGTTTAGACCCATACTTTTAAGCAAACACCGTTCTTATGTGGCTAATTATCTTTTGAGTAAACTGTCATTTTCCTCCATGTAATTTTGTCACTTTCGTCCAAAAGATTTATTTTTCCCCTGCGTATCCCCGTGTTTTACAAAGCTTGCCATTTTCATCCAATTGGTTAACCCTATCCATTTTTAACGTTAAATGAGGAGTATTTTTGTCTTTTTATATACTTGTTTATTTTATTCATTTTTAAACCCTTAATTATTCCCCTCATTTAACGTTATAAAAAGACAAAAATATACCCCTCATTTAACGTTAAAAATGGATGGGGTTAACCAGTTGGATGAAAATGACAAGTTTTGGAGAGCACGAGGATACACAAGAGAAAAAATAAACCTTTTGGATGAAAGTGACCAAACGTTAAAAAATGGATGGGGTTAACCAATTGGATAAAAATGACAAACTTTTGGAAAGCAGGAGGATACGCAGGAGAAAAATAAACCTTTTGGATAAAAGTGACAAAAGTGACTAAACCACATGGACGAAAAATGACAGTTTACCCTTATCTTTTAAAGACGAATATGCACAGGGTGTTAACATTACACTCACTCTACAAGATGAAGCAACCAAGATAAGATGTTATAATTATAAATACAATGACCCATATGATTAAAAATGCACAGAAACAAATCATCTTCAAGATTTGATTAAAACACAAACCACTAAAGTAAACATCAGTAACTCAGTTCACTAAAAGAATCTAGGAAACCTTATTTCACATAAATCATCAATCTCTAAAACATTCTTGATGTTCTTGTTCCACTTTAACTTCTATCTCCTTTCACTGCCTCACTGATTCAGGTTTTTGACGCGCAAAACCTGGCTGAAAAATATAAATTATACATCAAAACATTAGTCTCATAATACTAAGGCTAATTGGATTTTAATAATCAAAACTAATGACCTATTGGCGATCATAACAATTTGACCTATGACACTCCTAACTTTCACTTTATTTGTCAAGGACAATCCAATAGCATAATCATCATAGATTTACACTTAATTTTCACTTGCAAGTTTCGCCATTTCGTCCATAATTATCATTGTCAGCGAAATAGAGTGAAAATCAAGTGTAAATCTTTGCCCAATACTTGACATAAACATGGTAAACGACTAATAAAACATCATTAACAACATTATCAAACCTGAAGAAGCATGGAAGGAGCTGCTGCAGGTTCTTTAACAATATGGCTTCTGGTTTTTCTTCCGTTTAGTGTAACAACAGACGGGCTATTAGCAGTTGTTATATCCCAAAAGCTTCGTTTCTTATCTCTGACAGCTGGCGACATAAAGCGCGCGCTTGGACTCTTCAACTCGCCCGTTACAGTTTCTTTTGGTCTCAAAGTTCCCTTCATCGCAGATCTAATTCCACCCTTCTGTGAGATTTCCCGAATCAAATCATCTTTTTGTTTTATTTGCAGCCCATGGTCTTTCTTCATTTTCTCCATAGCTGCCTCTAGCATCTTTATAGTTTGTTTAAGCTCTTTAACGGTTTCTTCGGGTCCTTTTTTCTTTGATTCTGATGTGAAACAGTTTCTGGGTAAGAAAGATTTTGGTTTTCGTTCTTTTTGTCTGCATGAAGTTGGTGGGGTTGTTAAAATGGATGATATTGTTGAAGGGGTTGGTGATGCTGTTGCTAAAGATTGTGCTTGAACCATTAATAACTTCTGTTGTTGGAGGGCTAATTGGGCTCTTAGATCATGGTTTTCTTTTTGCAATTCGAGTAGCAGTTTTGCCTGATCTGTTTCTGAATTGGGTACTTTTGTAATTTCCTCATTCGCCTCATATGCCTAGAAATCAAGCCGAACGACGAGCACAACATTTCAAGCGCTATATGATATTGAATAATAAGAAACATATATTCAACTGTAATAGAACGAGTTGTAGAAGATACTGTTTGGACGTGTTTCTACTGTTAAAGTTGTAATAATTAGATAACAAGATTATAAGAAACCAATTATTACTTGAATATTTAGTTTATTTATTTATTTTTTGTTTTCTAATAATAAAGGGTATTTTAGTCATTTTATAAAACTTAACAGGTTTTATAATTCCTGTTAGCGCTAGAGACCGTCTTTGTTACCAACAAGTGATAGTGGGGACTATCCTGATACTTGGGGACTAAACATGCAATACATGTAAATTACAGGATCATCAGTGTAATTAACTCCAGAATTTATATATAAAACACAAATCCAAAATCAGTAAGACCAAGGGTATTATGGGAACAAACCTTAGTGCGGATCTCCTTAGCTCTATCGGCCCAATGAAGAGTATTTTGGGTTTCACCAAACGAGAGGTTACACGGGCTAATGTTTGCAATCATAACAGTATTACAAGGCCCGCCAAGAGAATCTTTAAGCAGTTGAGTGAGTTTTGAGTTCCTATAAGGAACATGTTTCTTCCCTTCAACAAGAGCATTAATGCAACTACTAAGAGCAAGTAATGACCGATTAATGTTGGCGCCCTCAAGTGATCTAAGTGTTCTTTGATCAGTTGCATGCGCCCGCTCTGAGCCCGCTAAGTCAATCAATGACAATTTTCCTACTCTGCTCACAATATTGTTACACTCATCTTTGACTCTGTACTCAACCATAACCTGATACAAAATTTACGTTTTCGGTTAGCAAGATCACAAAGTTTGACTTTTTAAGGTCAAACCAAACTTTTCAGATTAGAGTTGAGAAGCAAATGATTTCCCATGTCTAATATTCATGTTCATAACAAAAGCACAGTTTGACTTCCTACGGTCAAACTAAACTTTAAAGATTAAAGTCGAGACAGAAATGGAAGTGGTTAGAAACTTAGAGAATGATTTCCCATGTCTAGTTGTTTGTGATATAGATGTTCATAACTAAATTTCTTAGAAAATTAATGAATTTGTTACTTTACTCAAGTTGGACACTAGTTTTGTTTGACCTGACAAGTCAAAGTCAAAAATCAGTAAATGTACCTGCAGAATGGCATGGGAGCGAGAAGATGTTTCATTGGCTCGAGTTGGTTCTGTAGTTCGATTACGGTTTCCTTGTTGAAGCAACATCATAACCTACAACAGAAATCAAGAAAATTCAGAAAATCCGAATTATACAGAAATTAAAATAAGTCTTGTTGACTTCATAAAAATCACCTCATCAGTTGAATAAGCTCGATATTGAGTGAGTCCTGCTGCCACGATCCCCTGAAAAACAAATCAAATTTACACAATCTTTACAAAAAGATCACCAACACAAACAACAAATGTGTAATCAAAGACTTAAAATTTTAAAACAAAATATAAACCTGTTTATCTTCTCTAAGGATCAAAGGGCGTCCAGGAGAAAGCAAATCTCTTACAGTTTCATTATAAACCTCCAAATACGACAAATGAACCACATGATTCCCATCAATACTCCTTTTTCTTACTTTAGTAAACAAATCCTTTATGGCTAACACCATTACACCAGGATTTTCAACCGTTCCTAGCATTGTGAAAGTTTTACCAGCACCCGTTGCTCCATAGCAGAAAACCGAACCGTTTCTTCCTTGTAAAACTGCTTCAACAAGCTCAGATGTTCTGTAGAGTTCAGAAAGATTTTAAGATTATGAATAGGCCTGTTAAACGAGTAAACTTTATACGAACCTGGACACGACACTAACCTTAAAATCGTGTCACACACATGAACTCGAACACTACACGTGTATTCACGGGTTGACATGAACATGATGTATTTAACCCAAAAAAAAATTGTTCAATTTATTTTTGTATATTAATACTTTAAAATTACATATATATATATATATATATATATATATATATATATATATATATATTTAAGCAATAAGGTTTAAACTACGCCAATTTGTATTTAAACCTTTAAATTTTAGCCCGAACCCATTTAACCCAAATCCACGAATTTCATGTTAGGTTCATGTCATGTTTTCGTGTCATGTCAGAAATTCACACACCTAAACTGATGATGAAATGTGATGCAAAAATGAAATTTTGAGACGATTTTGTATACTTACGAAGTGGAATAAACTTCAAGCTGGGAAGATGAATCGGGGAAAGCTGCATCGAATGTGAAATGGCGACCACGAAGTCTTTTGAGTCGTAGATAATCGTTCTCATTCGCGAATTCAGTCAAGTAAACTTCTTTTTGGTTCACAATTCTAACACAAGATCTTGAACCACCTTCTTTTTCTTTCTTACTCAATGGCCTCAGCCTTACAAAAACAAGAATCCTACTACCTGCATTTGCCAATCTCACTGTCACACCCTCAGATTCTGTTACATTCTTAACCACCCCGGCCCAACGACCACCCGCGGCCCCACCACCACCACCCAATGATAGCTTTCTTGCTACAGTAGTAGACACTACCCCCCTTTTTGGAGGGCATGTAAATCCAACAATCTTTTCACCATTACCACCACCAACCGCCACAGCTATATTCTCTTTGGCATCCTCTGCCACCGCAAGCGGTTGAAATGGCGGTTGCTGAGGTAAAACATAAGTCTTGATGACTGTAGAAACAGGCATCATATTCTCCCTCATTAACTGATTCTCCACAACACTTAACTTCTTTTTTTCTGATTCTTGTCTGCAAGATCCACCACCACTCAAAAGATCCACACTCGGGTGGGACGTAAACCGATCTTTATCCAGCTTCGGAGAAGGGTTTCTGGAAGATTGTTTCTGCTGCTCATACAATTGGGTCAAAGCTTTCATCTTCTCCTTCAATCCATGATGCGGATTCCTCAATTGCCGATGACTGTTTTCTTGATCTTGAATCACAGTCACCTGAGACCTCGTCGACACGGGCATTTTCGAAATTAAACTAAAATTACTCAAATCAAAGACATACCCTTTTCGATTTGAACCAAACCCTGGTAGAAAAATTCAAACTTGTTCAAAACTCTAATGGGTGGATTTGTGAAATCAAGAAAGGAATCAGATCTAACGGTGGGAATGGAGTGGTTCAAATTCTGCAATTTCTTGATTGTGTAGCTGAAAGAGGGATTAGGGTTAAAGGAAAGTAGGAGTGTGGGAAAGGGTTTACGATTTTGAAATGATTTGAGAAGTGGGTGTAACGGTCAAATAGTTTGGGCATATTCTTAAAGGGCTAAAACGGTTAATTATTAATTGGATTGGGCCTGTTTTGAACTTTAGCTTTAAAACTACATTCAATTTGGTTCATGTATCATTAATTAGGTTTATTTTTTTATTTTTAAAATGTGGTGAAAGGAATCGGAATGATAATGTTTATTAATATTTTCTGATTTGTATAATCACAGGACTTGTTCAATGAATTTAAATGCTCAATGTTTTATAATGGTCAAAAGTTTTCTTTAATGATTTGCTTTTGTAACTTATAGAAATGGTTAAAGTTTTTTGAAATGGAGGATCTTATTGCTTATATATTGAGTTTTTTTCTAAAATGATGTTTTAAAAAAAGTATTTACCATTATGGTGTTGTTTAGAAAGTATTTATCAAAATAGAGTAAAACCTATTTTTTATTTTGTTTTACATATTAAAAAGACATGAAAAATCACTCCGTCCCTTCGTCCCTGTTAGAAAAAAAGAAAATCCATCCCTGTCGGCAAGAACCCTCGGTTGTCGTCCCACGCTGTGACTTTCCGACGATTATCCAACAACCCCGACCAAGCATTTTTTTTTACTTGGAATTCCAATTAAAAACCCATCTCCTAAGCTCTACAACTCATTTTGAGAAAGAACCCATAAATCTGAAATCATTTTGTGAAGAAATTTCTCTGATCATCATCTCCTTTTGATGGAAGGTGGAGCTTCAAACAGCGATTTAACTTCTACGATCATCGTCTCATTTTGTGAAGAAATTCAAATGTCATTTATCGTTCAGTTTCTTTTGATTATTTTTCACTGTCTTCTACCCGTATACAAATTAGTATACATAAGCTGACGCATCGTGGATGAAATCGCCATAGGAAAAGTTGAGACAATAATCAAAGAAAGGCAAAGGAATCCTGGTCAACCAAATTAGAGAAGTTTCTTAACAGATTGATTTGGGAATTTTATTTATTTATTTTTCACAAAATGAATTGAAGAGTTCCGTTTTGGAATTTCATGTCAAAAATGGTTGGTCGGAGTTGCTGGATGCGCACCGGAAAGTCTCGACGAGGGAAGAAGTGGGTTGGAGGTTGGGTTTCCTTTATTTCTTTTTTAATATGTAAAACAAAATAAACAATAATGTTTTACTCTATTTTGGTAAATACTTTCTAAACAACACCATAATGGTAAATTCTTTTTTTTAAAACACCATTTTAGAAAAAACAAAAACTCTTATATATTCTCAAGTATTCATATCAGCTTACTTATCTTGATCCCTACAATTTAACTAAAAATTAATATATATTTTTTTAAATTTAACTATCATTTTCTATCGGGGTCACTTTTTAAAATAGTAAACAGATTTTAAAAGTGTTTTAATTAGGTCACTCAATTTTAAAAAGTGTTCCAAGTAAATCACTTGACTTTCATGTTTTATTTAAATTACAGGTTTTAACATGGTTTTTTAGCATGTTTTTTTTTGTTTCAATTAGGATTTTTTTATGTTGATGTGGAGTGATGATGTGGATTTTATGTTTATTTTTTTTAATATAATTAACATGTTTTTTTTTAAATAATTACATATATCGGAAATCCTGACTCCCACATCTCAATTTCTTTCTCGACACAAAAAAAATCGATAATGGCTTGATTTGAAGGTTTAGTGACCCAATATGGGCAAAAAAAATGCATAAGTGATCTAATTGGAACATTTTTTTTAAACTTGATTATTATTCTGTAACATTTTTTTTCTAAATTCTCACACATCTCATTCGACATCAGTGTCTCTATATTATTTTTTTATTATTTCTTTCCTTTTCTTCCATTTACATTATTTAACTACTAACTAATTTGTTCTATTATCTTTTTTTTTTTGCTCCAAAATTGATTTCTAATAAATTTTTATAAAAGTTTGACTATTTAATTATTATTTCGGGTTGGTTTAATCAGAACCGGGTTGACCCAGGGGATTGAACGGGTCAAACCTCAAAACTCACCCGATGCAGAAGCCAGAAAGCATCCTAAAACGTTTTATATCAAACCCAATGTTTATGTGCATCAACTAGTACATAATTAATTGTCCATTTCCATATTGAAATGAAAGCAAACTTCACAACAGAAACATTCTTTTGTTCCGATTTTGTTGTAGAATTCCAAATCACTTGATCTTCATTTTGAGTAATTTTCTTCCAACTGTTTTGGCCACAACAACTTGCTTTGACGATTAAGTCGAGATAATAAATATCCATTTTGTATCGTTGCATTCGCATAGTCACCTAAAATGACACATATAAATGAGTCAATTCGTCCACCAAGTTCGTCCATCGATGCATAAGTGTTGTGAAGATTCCATAATGACATTCTACCAACTTGTTGTGCATATTCCATGACCTGCATACAACTGCGCAACGACTATTTTAAATCAAATCAAGAGGGAACAAAATACGAAATAGAATGTCACATTTTAAATGGTTTGATTTTCACCCGGGTTTTCAAATAGAAAATGCGTACCCCTTTTCTGCCAATATACTATGCAATTTAACCACTGTCACGCTATTGCACCAGCATTTGATAAAGAACCAAACAAATTTCAGAATTTTGCATAAATGAACGAAGAAAAAGCCTTTGTTTATGGGATTTTATTTTCTTTCTCTTTGGTTCATATGGCATATCATGTCACGATGCAAGATAACAAGCTTACACGAACTAGAAACTTAAACACCAAGCAGTGACGCAAAAAATAGATCAGTCAAAACGAATCAAATATGTCAAAAATGAACTGCTTAAAACGGGTAAAATATGTCAAAAATGGACGGTCATAATGGGCCAAACCGCCGAATAATGATAATTTATTCGGCTAATTACAAAAAAGAAAATGTCGATCTCGACTGTTTTTACTTGTTTTTCATGAAATATGTAATTAAAATGAGTTATATTGTTCCAATTTCTTAGACTTAGTGTTGATTTTAGTATTTTATAACAACGATAAAAAAAGTTTACGTTAAACTCATATAATTCATCGTACTTCCAACCGTTGAGTATTGAGACACTTCCTAATCACAATAAAACTATTAAAACAATTTCTCTAAATACATAATTTAATACTTTAAGGTTATTAAAAATTCAAATCAAACTTAAAGGTTTAATTTGTAAGTTTTAATCAACTAAATGGGGGGTATGTGCAACTTTTAGTTTTGGAAAATGAAATTAGTAAATGAGAACTTTACTTTCCTTTACTTTCTCAACATCATCTTCTCCATCACTTATCTCTTTCCTCTTCTTCTCACAAAGCTTGTGTTCTCCATTTAAACTTTTTGCAAAAAATCACCAAAATCTTCGGTTTCCCTCCTTCTCCCTTTTTGTTTGTCGATGTCACAGGTGCCTCTCAAGTATTTACGAAGGTGCCTAGTTAAAGAAAGCAAAAATTTTCTATTACTCAGATGAATTCCAGCGGGTGCCTCGCCCCCCGCTGGATAACATATGAATTCGCCCCTGACACCAAGTTCATCTATTGATGCATAAGCCTTTGCTGTATAGACGCATTATTCCCTCTCGAATACATGGCTTTTTAACACGAACTAGAAACTTAAACACCCTACAAAACTTTTTGAACACGTCAATTATAAAGAAAAAGAGCATATCAAAGCATTAAGTCATTAACAATCCAAGTAGGAATTATTACATCTTATGCAATCATGAATCTGTGTCTCTGCAGGGCATAAGTATGCAGGCCTCCCTCATAACCAATTAACAGCCATACCATAAGACATGATGTTCTCTATTGGTTATTCTCTTGCGAATATATATTATGATGCAAATGCAGTAAAAAAAGCCTTTACAAGTCATAAATTCAATCAAATTAGTTAACAATAGGCAAACCTAGTTATCACCAATACTAGGTGGCAAGGGGCATCTCCTTCACTCAAGTCAATTGCATCAGATCCTATATAATGTCAAGAAATGTATAAGAAAAACAGAATGAAAACCATTAAGAGTTTTAGTTCAAACATAATGTCAAGATATGTAAAAAGAAAAACAGAAAGAGAACCCTAACTCTTGATCAAAACATAACATAGATCAAAACAAATAAAGGTCACAAAGTGCAAATGTCAAGATATATAATTTTATATTTAACTCAAGGGGATGTTTAGAACTTGCTAGACATGTATAATGTTGTAATCTGGCGAGAGAACTACATGTGCATCGTTGCAACATAAATCCACGCGACTTATTGCCGAGACTCGGATAGTAGTTTAAGAGGATAACTAATTCGGTTCAAATCCATACCAGTGGCAGTGTTTTTCCTCTTCTTAGGCTAGAATATAAGCTGCAACGACAAGCAACCCGTTAAATGCCCCAGAGCAGAGCTCCGAGTACACAGACGATCAAGTCAATATGTATACTAGATGTAATAAACATAAGCATGAATGTGTCATAAATATGAATTTACCATTAGAGGCTTGAGAATGAGAGCAGGAGAAAGCCGGGAGGATCCCCATCATGTGTGGGTACCATCTACAAGTTCCCCAGTCTAGTGCTAGCTATGTTATGCTCGACTTATACCAGTTGCTATCGTCGATGAATGATTCTGAATAATTAGTCATTACTATCTTAAGTATTAATACAGTAACCCAACAACTTTGGATGGCATCTGGTCTGTATGACCTTGATCCGACTCTTTTTTGGTTTAGATGAAACATGATCCACAAGGCTCATGGTTTGTGGTACATGGAGATGTTGCTATTAAATCCACTCAGGCTTAATGCCATGACTCGGAGTAGTGTTAGGAAATTCATTTGTAATCCTTTATGTACTATCCTCTGTGACGATATTTCCCTTCCCTTTCCTGGATATGGACAATGTAATAACTCACAAAACTTTTACCTTCTTACATTTACGAAAAATATTCTTTAACTTTCGTTAAACTTTCATAAACATCTTGTAACATTCCTAAAAAAAATTTCAAAATTTATCACAAATAAAACCCTAAAGACCTAAAGCGTAATTAAATAAAAGTTCAAGGGTTAAAAATTAAAAAAAGATGAATTTTGGGACGGTAAGGGACCGTCACAGCCTGTAACGGTTCGTTACGGTTTGAGCAAGGGAGAATCCAGAGCATGCCACGTGTACGGTGACTAATGAACGCGTGGAAACCCTATGACGGACCGTCTTCTACCGTCACGTCGCCAAACCACTAGAAGATGACACGTATCTGATGACTAACGGTGTAGACTGACGCATGTACACTCATGACGGACCGTCACAACCGGTAACGGTTCGTCAATCCGCAATGTCATCAGAGGCTTACATGTGTAAAATGACTCGCCAGCCCTAATCAGGTTACGGTCCGTTGTGACCTGGTGGTGACAGACCGTCACCCACCAAAACTGTACGTCACGGACCCTGTGTTGGCCTACAAATAGAAATCAAAATTCGTCCATTTCACACACCTCAACTTCAAAAACCAGAGTTATTTCCACTTATTCCACACCTCTAACACGAACCCTCTCTTACGTTAAAGCTCCGCGATAGCCGGTTAACCATAGAGCTACTACTATAGAGACTATTTAAGTCAAGACTCTGTAACGTGAATACTTGTAACTTTTAAAATGTTTTTAAAACCATAAACCGAATTGATTTATGGTCTACTCGAATGAACTAATACAACCATTGGTCGTATAAGGTAATTTACTATATAGCATTCAGACCATAGAGTCACGTATAATTATGCTCGTGTTATAGATGAAACGTTGTAACCGGGCTAGGGCTATGGCTCAGTTGTTAGCATCACGTAAAACACCTATATCGCATGTGCGTAAGGTTGTGGCTAAATGTAAATCAAAGATCATCCGAAAAAGTACCTAATGTGGCTGGTGGTTATACATTCGGGCTAGCCAAGTCACTGAATGTGTAAATTGACTAGACAAATATGGGCAAGTTGTTTTATTTATTCAGTCTTGTCAGATTATAAAAAAGCATACTTGTATTCACCAATTTAAACTAATAAATCATTTTCAAACATTTTACAGGTAACCAAGGATAAATATGTTTGTATAATAAAGCCATAAGAGACGATGGATCCTTGATGTCATGAAAGGGAACATACATCCTAGACATCATCTGAAATGAATGGCTTTGTAAATCTTGGTTTTATATAAACATTTTCGTGAACAATTAGGGTGTTTCCCTGTTTATATGAAAAAACTCTTGAAATCCAATGCGAACGGGGGGTTATACAAGGTGACCCACTTTCTCTCTTTCTTTTCACTATCGCCATGGAGGCACTATCTTAAGGCTTGGGATTTGGGGGGTTTTTCATGGTGTCACTACACCTAACGGGGCCCCCACTATGTCACACCTACTCTATGCGGATGATGCCATCATCTTTGGTAGTTGGTTAGAAACCAACATTAAAAATGTTGCTAGGTTACTAAGGTGTTTTTATTTGTGCTCCGGTTTAAAAATTAATCTCTCAAAATTTAACTTGTTTGGGGTTGGTGTCGCCCTAAAGGAGGCTGACTCCTTTGCTAATATATTTGGTTGCAATATGGCTAACTTACCTTTCACTTATTTAGGCTTATTGGTTAGAGCAAACATGAACATAATATGCAACTAAAGGTCGGTCTTCGAATCCTTTGAATCCAACATGTCATTATGGAAGGCAAAAATATTTTCAATAGGTGGGCGACTCCACACTTCTCAAATCGGCCATGGGAAGTCTTCCAGCTTATTATATTTCCCTTTATAAAACTCCAAGTAAAGTGATAGATGAGCTAGAAACTATTCGGAAAAATTCCTTTGGTGTTTTTATTTGTGATAGATGAGCTAGGTTACTAAGGTGTTTTTATTTGTGCTCCGATTTAAAAATTAATCTCTCCAAATCTAACTTGTTTGGGGTTGGTGTTGCCCTAAAGGAGGCTGACTCCTTTGCTAATATATTTGGTTGAAATATGGCTAACTTACCTTTCACTTATTTAGGCTTATTGGTTAGAGCAAACATGAACATAATATGCAACTAAAGGTCGGTCTTCGAATCCTTTGAATCCAACTTGTCATTATGGAAGGAAAAAATATTTTCAATAGGTGGGCGACTCCCTCAAATCGGCCATGGGAAGTCTTCCAGTTTATTATATTTCCCTTTATAAAGCTCCAAGTAAAGTGATATATGAGCTAGAAACTATTCGAAAAAATTCCTTTGGTGTTTTATTTGTGATAGATGAGCTAGGTTACTAAGGTGTTTTTATTTGTGCTCTGGTTTAAAAACTAATCTCTCCAAATCTAACTTGTTTGGGTTTGGTGAAAGGAGGCTGACTTCTTTGCTAATATATTTGGTTGCAATATGGCTAACTTACCTTTCACTTATTTAGGCTTATTGGTTAGAGCAAACATGAACATGATATGCAACTAGAGGTCGGTCTTCGAATCCTTTGAATCCAAGTTGTCATTATGGAAGACAAAAACATTGTCATTATGGAAGACAAAAACATTGTCAATAGGTGGGCTACTCACACTTCTCAAATCGGCCATGGGAAGTATTCGAAGTGATAGATGATCTAGAAACTATTCGAAAAAATTCCTTTGGGTAGGATTTGAAGAAAAAAGAAAAACTCATTGGGTTGCATGGGATAGGGTAACAAATCCAATCAAAGAAGGGGGGCTTGGAATTGGTCGGCTTCAAGACATCAACAATACTCTTTTATCAAAGTGGATTTGGAGGTACGAAAACAACCTGCAAAGCCAATGGAGGAAGACAGTGTCGGCAATTCATCAAGGTAGAAATTTATGGTCAAACCTTCCTAGTAGAGCAAATTTAACCGGGGTTTGGAATAGCATCGTCCGATTTAATCCAAAATTTAAAATTGGTGGGAAACAACTTCACAACCTAATAGAAGGCAAGATCGGAAACGGTGAATATATTATGTTTTGGTTGAATCCATGGGTGGAATATGAACCTTTAAAAGATATCTTTCTAAATCTTTTGTCTCTGGAAATAAAAAAGAATTGCATAGTGGCTGATTATGTTTCCTCAACCACTCGGGTTATATCATGTATGTGGAGTTGGAAAAGACATCCCCAATCTCCTAATATGTCACACTCCAACCGACGGCGGAATACGTCGGGGCGGGACATTTAGACTGTTCATGAGCACAAGGTTAACTAGATTGCAATATATTAATCATCAAATTTTATTTCAAACAAATCAAACACAACCAAGTTCAAAAGTACATAGTTGAAATACAAATTGTTCCTGAATTAAAATTAACTAAGTTCCAAAACCTATGTGTAACAAGTCTTGATCAAATCACACATTAGCACCTGAAACATGAATAAAATAAGGTCAACTAAAAAGTTAGTGAGCATACATAGGTTTGTACATAGATAGTATATAGATGTGAATAAACAAATCCTTACATAACATGATAAAATAAGACATTTATGGGGAGAAACTATTGTATAACCAAAGTACAATCAAACCTTTGTAACTAGCATGCAAATTGTGTTGTCGGTAAAAATCACCCCAATCTGGGTGGGTTTGTCAGACTCAATAAATCTATCATTGTTAAACGTCGGCTTGAATAGTTAATGATTGCACATAAACTGCACACAAAAAGTTAACACACCTAGTACTCAAACATAAAGCTCAGATTTGCACACATGAATGTAAAGAGGATTTGTGTTTGTGTAGTTTGTGTAAATGTAAACAATTGTATGTATAAAGTTCATGTTTCACCCCAAAAAGTGTAAAAGTGTGAAAATGGGCTATGTAATACTCACCTGAATCAAGGGTGTTGCTAGCACGAGAGTCTAGATACCAAAGTGATCCATGTAGCTCACCACGTTAACCTAGTGTGTAATGTGTATTTAGTTAATAGAGTGTACGATAGTCTTTGTCTAAGTCTAGGATTGTATTGGACATGTGTGTACCAAGAGTTTGAGTCGTAGTATGTAAAGGAGTGTGTGGGTTAATGTGGTTATACTTGAAGGAGTGTTCTACAAATTGAAATGTTGAAAAATAGATAATTTAGGGTTTGAGTTGAATAACTAAATAAATTAAATAATTTTTTATCTTGTTAATTAGTTGTAAAAATAGTGTGTGAATTAATTTTTAATTATAAATTAAATAAATATTTTTTCTTTATTTATCTAATAATATGAATATACCTTTAACCTTTTTAATGTAGATTATAATAAATAGGTTTATTTATTTATCACATTAAAAATAAGTATTTGATTTAAATACAGTTAAATTTTTTTATAAACTTATAGAAACAAATATTTCATTTGGAAGTTAATTTCCTTTAAATATTTAAATGTCTAGCCTTTTGTTTTAGATATTTAATATACAATTTTAACCACGAAATTCGTAATAAATGAGTTTATATTGAAATTTAACAAATTCTGTTTTATTCTGTTAAAAATATTATAAGGTTTATAAAAATATTTTTTTATGAAATTTTTAGAGCTTTACAGATGGTTTTTAAAAAAATAAGCAGGCCACCCGGTTCGAACCCGGGTGGCTCATGTACATGCTATAGCGCTTTACCACTAGACTGGTAGTCTAGCCCATGCACTGGTCTCGGGTTACACGGGTGTTAACAGGAACACGGCAGTAGGCCGGATCTGGTTTTAGTGTCTGCGTAAAAGTCTCGGTGTATGGGTGTCGAACCCACACCACCTGGTTCGGCGGAGCAGTGGCTTGCCGGCCGGACCAGGTGATTTCACTCGTTTATTACTGAACTTAAATAATTAAAACACGAAAGTAAGTTGACCCCAAAATCGAATCTGCCTCAACCCTCCAAGAACTCTAACCCTAATCGATTTCGATACCCTCTTCCATCACGAATTGGCAGAGGGCTTTCGTTAAGAAGAGGATTACGAACCTAATGACCTATGCGGTACCTGAATTGACGTAGGAATGAATGAGGACGACAGGGTCAAGCGTTCGGCTGATCTTGGTGCTCGACAGGCTCCTAGCGGTGATGCATGACTCAATTTCGAAATGAGAGAGTCTGTGTGGACGTATACGAGGGTGGGAGGAAGCTTTAATTCGTTAAATTCCGTTTGTATTGTCCGAATTGATTTCAATTTGGCCGGATTGGTCGCGATGACTGATTACGCGTTAATTCGTTGAATTGGGGATGAATCAGGTCATGGTAGAGACTTGATACATGATGGATTAGCTTGTGCGTGATTTGCGGGATTGGGGACGTGTTAATTTCACGAATTGAGTGATGATTTGATACGAATTTGACTATCTAAAGTCAATTTGTTCAAATTTCGAATCAGTCGCTTAATCGGTCGAATTGACTTGATGCTTGGGCCGAGATTGGGTCGTTTACTGTTTGCACCCGAGACGGAAACCCACTGGAATCGATTGGGCTGACATAGGGCTTGGATTTTGAGGATTCGGACCTGTTTGACTTTTAAAAGTCAAACAGGCGAGTTTGTTTGGGTCATGATCCATTTCGCGACTTTAGGGTTCAATTCAAGATGTTATGGTTCGAAACATTGTGTCAAATCACTTGTCAATTGTGTGTTTGTATATGTGTATGTGTGATGTATCAATGTATATGTCTAAATATTTATATATATATAGGGATTCTAGAGTAAATGTGAATCGGAATTGGTGAATTCGTATTGATAATTAGGGTTTAGTTGTTTGCTCAAACGAATTTAAAACGTTGCACTAAAATTGGATTTGAAATGTGTTACATTGGATAAAAAAATAATAAAATAAGAAATGTTACAGTATCCCCATGTTGAGGGAATTTCGTCCCGAAATTTAGTTAATTGAGGCGACTGAATCAACAAATAGGTGCGGGTACTTGAGCTTCATTTGATCCTCACGCTCCCAAGTAAACTTAGGTCCATGATTTGATTCCCAACGAACTTTGACAGTAGGAATACGGCTTCGCTTGAGTTGTTTGATTTCATGATCCATAATCTCTATAAGTCTCTCAACGAAGTGCATCGTTTCATCAATGCGCACGTCGTCAAGAGGTATATGGAGATTCTCGTCAGCAATACATTTCTTTAGATTGGACACGTGAAATGTAGGATGCACATTGCCAAGTGATGGAGGTAACTCGAGTCTGTAAGCCATTTTTCCAATCCTTTCAAGGATCTTGAATGGACCCACATAGCGAGGTGCTAGCTTGCCTTTCTTTCCAAAATGGATCACACCCTTCCATGGAGACACCTTTAGAAGAACAAGGTCACCGACTTGGAATTCCAAGGGTTTTCGCCGTTTGTCGGCGTAACTCTTTTGCCGACTCCTCGCTACTCGAATGTTGTCACGGATTTGAATGATCTTGTCGGATGTTTCTTGGATTAACTCAGGACCGGTGATTTGTGCTTCACCAATATCGTTCCAACAGATAGGAGAACGACACTTACGACCATAGAGAGCTTCAAATGGTGCCATATTGATACTTGTGTGGTAGCTATTGTTGTAAGAGAAGTCAATTAGGGATAGATGTGAATCCCAATTGCACCAAAATCCATTACACATGCTCTAAGCATATCCTCAAGAGTTTGGATTGTACGCTCGGTCTGACCATCAGTTTGGGGATGGTAAGCCGTGCTCAAATCAAATCGTGTACCAAGAGCGGTTTGGAGGGATTGCCTGAAACGGGAGGTGAAACGAGCATCTCTATAGGAAATTATGTTTAGTGGAACACCGTGATGACTCACAATTTCATCAATGTAGATTCGGGCCAATTTCTCAACCCGATAGTCTTCACGGATAAGCAAGAAATGAGCAGATTTGGTGAGGCGGTCAATGACCACCCATATGCTATCATAACCACTTGAGGTGCGAGGGAGTTTGGTAATGAATCTATAGCTAAGTTCTCCCATTTCCACACGGGGATTACCGGTTGTTCAAGTAAACCGGAAGGACGTTGGTGCTCGGCTTTGACTTTGGAGCAAGTTAGACATTTGGCAACGTAGAGATCAATGTCTTTCTTCATACCGGGCCACCAATATTGTTGGCGAAGATCTTGGTACATTTTATCCATACCAGGATGAATAGAATAACGAGTCTTGTGAGCCTCATTCATGAGAAATGCAGGGAGATCATCGCGATCGGGAACCCAAATACGATTGAAGTAATAAAGTAAGCCATTGGGTTTAGATTCAAGCTGAAGTTCAACACCACACGACATTTCCTCGTACATTTTACCCTCGGTGACCGAGACGTGTTGTGCTTCTAGGATACAATTTTGAATGTCGGTTTGGATTCGAACACAATGAAGCATGACATGGTCTTTTCGACTCAAAGCATCGGCTACAACATTTGATTTGCCGGGATGGTAACGAATCTCGCAGTCATAGTCATTAAGAAGTTTAACCCAACGTCGTTGCCTCATATTGAGTTCTTTTTGGTTGAAGATGTGTTGGAGACTTTTGTGGTCGGTGAACACCACACATTTTGTGCCATAAAGGTAATGTCTCCAAATATTCAATGCGAATACGACCGCACCCAACTCGAGATCGTGCGTCGTATAATTCTTCTCATGAATCTTAAGTTGTCTTGATGCATAAGCGATCACCTTGCCTCGTTGCATGAGAACACCACCGAGACCTTGGTTGGAGGCGTCACAGTAGACAACTAGATCGTCATTCCCATCAGGGAGAGTCAAAATAGGAGCATTGCACAAATTTTGCTTGAGGGTTTGGAAAGATCCTTCTTGCTTTGGTCCCCATTCATAAGATTCACCCTTGTGTATCAAAGCGGTGAGGGGGACAACAATCTTTGAGAAATTCGAAATGAAACGACGATAATATCCCGCAAGACCAAGAAATGAACGAACTTCGGTGGGGATCTTAGGGGCATTCCAATTCTTAACAGCTTCGATCTTAGCAGGGTCAACATGAATTCCCTTTTCATTGACGATATGACCCAGGAATTGAACCTCCTTTAGCCAGAATTCACATTTGGAGAATTTAGCATATAGTTGCTCTTTCCTCAAGTGGTCCAAAACTAATCTAAGGTGTTGTTCATGATCGGCTTTAGTCTTGGAAGATATAGTCAATGAAGACGATCACGGATTTGTCAATATATGGCTTGCACACCCGATTCATGAGATCCATGAAAACCGCGGGTGCATTGGTTAGCCCAAAAGGCATAACCATGAACTCGTAGTGGTCATACCTTGTTCGGAAGGCAGTCTTTGGAATATCTTCCTCTTGCACACAGAGTTGGTGATAACCAGATCGAAGATCAATCTTCGAGAAACAAGTGGAGCCTTGAAGTTGATCTAAGAGATCGTCAATTCTAGGCAAAGGATAACGGTTCTCATTGGTGAGCTTATTGAGTTCATGGTAGTCGATACACATGCAGAATGATCCATCTTTCTTCTTGACGAATAAGATGGGTGCACCCCACGGTGAATGACTTGGACGGATGAAACCCTTGTCGGAGAGCTCTTGGAGTTGGCTTGCAAGTTCTTGCATTTCAGAAAGTTCAAGACGGTATGGAGCTCTAGCCACAGGGTTGGCTCCGGGTACAAGGTCAGTGCGAAATTCCACTTGTCGAACGGGTGGAAGACCGGATAGATCCTCGGGAAAAACTTAGGGAAAATCTCGGATGATGGGGATGTCTTGAATACTCTTCTCCTTGACATCCTTTTGAACAATATGGGCTAAGAAGGCTACGTACTTCTTTCGTAAGTACTTTTGGGCGGTAGTGCATGACATTAACTTGAGTCCTTTGCAAGGCTTTTCACCAAAGACTCTTAACGTTTCCTCCGACGAAAGAGGTATTCGGATGCATTCTCAAAACAGATGACTTCAACATGGTGATTCGACAACCAATCCATGCCTATGATTATGTCAAAACTCCCTAGTGGCATTGGTACGAGGTTGACTGGAAACGTATGATCATTAAGTTCTAAAGAGCAGTCATGGATAATGGAGTCAATTGTAAGGGAGTTACCATTTGCTACTTCTACGGTGAAGGTTTTCTCTAATTTGGATCACGTTTTTGCAAGTAAGGGTTCAATGTCAAGTGACACAAAACTCTTATCTGCACAGGTATCAAATAAAATGGAGTCATGTTGACTATTAACGAGGAACGTATCGTTGACCACATCTGATAGGGTGCGAAAGCACACGTCTTTATTCCTTTGTTTTAATGTGTTCTAAGTAGTTTTATATTAGTTTTGAGTCAATTTTATGTACATTTGAGTCGTTGGTCTTATTTGTAGGAGCTCGGGAATATTAATGAAGAATACGTGAAGAAAACGAGCGAAGAAACGAAGCCCGGAAAAGTCCAAAGATCAAAAGACAATTTTCTGAAATTTAGGTCTCTCGCGGTACGCGAAAGACGAGTGTAATAATTCTCGCGGTACGCGGGAAACTCCAGGAATCCGCCCGACTATTTTGGTTCTCGCGGTACGCGAGGATCCAGTCAACATTCTCTCGCGGTACGCGAGAGGGCCGTTTTCCGCAAAACCCTAATTTTCTAAATTAAAAAGATTTAAACGGCCATTATGAGGGAGTTCGATTCAAGCCGTTTGAGAGACGAAAAAGAGGCGATTTTGAGCTTGGAAGTCAATTGAAGCTGAAGATTGAAGCTTTTGGATTCCGGGTTTGTGTAGTTGCATTCTAGGGTTTAAAGATTCAAACTTTATCTTTGATTTTGTGTTTTGAACCTATGGATCTTGCTATTTGCTTCTATGTAGATGTTCTTAGTATGATTCTAGGCTAGATCCTTGATCTACCTAGGTCAATATGATGATTATGTGTTAAAGTTTCGATTTTTATTCGGTTTTTGGATTTGAATGTTGGATTTATGATTTAGTAAAGGTTTGAGTTTGTTTATGTGTGATGTTAGTGCATGTTTAATTCTGATTATGTGGTTGATTATGCTTTTCTGCGTTGATTGTGGTTGTCTGCCAGTTTGATCTTCGTTTCTGGTTCATAGACTTTAGGGTTTGTGAGTTAGAGTGGTGTCTAGACGTAGTAGCCATAGAAAACCTAGTTAATTACTGATTAGACGTGAATGTGTGTCCTAGTTCAATACCCGAGAAGTGAGAATTAGTCGTTTAGTCTTCGTCATTAGGAATCCGAGTGTCAGCTGTCTGAGAGGAAGTTGGTATTAGGTGTCTAGTGATAGTTGCTATCCGAATCATAGTATCCATTCTAGAACTACCCCATGCATTCCTTGAGTGTATGGTAAGCGGTGAGACTGAGAGGTAATCCGTTTATTAGGGTACTTGTCATAGTAGGAAATACCCGAGAGGTGATCCGATCATCTGGTGAGTTAATATCCTTAGGTTGTCTTCTGGTCACATCCCGAGACCGAGAGTGATCGGGAATCCACTAGATATCTTTTAGGTGTTATATCTTTAGAAACCCAGATCCAACCTAGTTCCAAAACCGATAGAAGTTGAGCTTTACACATAGGATTCCGACCTAGGTAGTGACTTCTCCATTCTTGATTTCATCTTTAGTTTACTCTTGATAGCTTGAATTGTCCTTAGTTTATTGCATTCTTAGTTAATCTTTAGTGTAGTAAACCCCCCAATCAATTAATCATATTAAGTCCTAGTTAGAGTCTAATTTAGTTATTCAGTGTCTTTTGGGTTCGATATCCGGACTTCGTTAGGCTATATTGCATTGATCAGTACACTTGCCGGTTGTGTGGTCTAGTTTTAGGTCGAGTCTAGGTTTTATAAATTTAAAGCTAGAGAGTCTAGATTAGGTTTTATTTGATAGTTTTTATAGACCGTCTGGACGACATCAAGTTTTTGGCGCCGTTGCCGGGGACACTTGGCAATAGCAATATTAGCTTTGACTAGTTCTTTGTTTGATTTTTGGTTTATTTGAGTCTTTTGTTTTCTTTTGAGTCTTGTGTGCTACTTGTGAGTCTTTATTCTGTTTCCTTCTTAGAGTCTTTCTGTTTATGCCCAATACTCGTTTGCAAGGATCACCATCTTTTGCAGCCTTTTACGAGCCCGAACGAGAGCTTCACGAGCGCACCCGCGACTTTCGGGAGCGTTTAGAGGAGCTGGTTAAATCTAAGGTACGTTCTACTAGCCCAGTTCCAATTTCTATCATGGGCGACGCTGATCCTCCAGCGAGGCGTACAGTACACCAGAGGGCCAGTGAGGGGGTCACGGGCGCGAGATCTTCGATCACACGCCCCACTATACCGAACACCAATTCTTGGCAGATCCCATCACATGTCATGAGTACGATCACTCATGCCACTCAATTCCATGGCCTCGAGGATGAGGATGCACCCGGACATTTGTCCCGCTTCGCGCGGATATGTGATACATTTAATATCACGGGTGTATCTAAGGACGCAATCTACTTGCGTCTCTTTCCATTCTCTCTTTCTGGGCGTGCATCTACTTGGCTCGACACTCTTCCCGACAATTCTATCACCACATGGGAGGATCTCGAAGCCAAGTTCTTCAAGAAATACTTTCCACCTTCCAGGGCCGCTCGCCTTCGGGACCAGATCCATTCGTTTCGGATGGATCCCGACGAGCCTTACCACATGGCCTGGGAGCGGTTCAACGCGCTGTTGAGCCGATGTCCCCAGCACGGTCTCCCCGACTGGGCACTAGTGGAGAAGTTCTATAATGGCCTCACCTTCGAGACGCAGCAAATGTTCAACACAGCTGCAGGAGGCCATATCATGGATAGACTCGAGCCTGAGGAGTGCGAGGATATGTTCGAGAGCTTCGCTCAAGCCGAACAGCAGCACCCACGTTCTGTTAGGGATTCCATCCCTACTGCTAGGTCACACGCCTCTTCTCCTAGAGGTGTGCATCAGGTCACTCCTGATACTAGCGTGGCTGCTGCCCTCGCCTCGATGGCGAATGAGATAAAGGAGCTCAAGCTCAGTGCTTTGAGGTGTCAGGTGTGCAGGGGAGGACACGACACCCGAGATTGCCCGGTAAATAATCAAGAGCATGTGAGCTATGCTGGCAACCAATACCAGAACCGAAATTACAACAATTCTAATACTTTTGGTTCGGGATGGAGATCTGGATTCACTGGTCGTCAGCAACAGTATGGAGGAGCAGAAGAAGGAGCGAGTTCTGGGAGCACTGTTGGGTCACGAAGGATTGAGGAGATGATGGAGACTCAGACACAGTTGCTTGCCCAGCTGGTGCAGAATAACAAGGATGCTCGGCTAAGACTGGATAGCCATGACACTTTGATGAAGAATCAGCAATCGGCGTTCCAGGATTTGCAACGCACGGTAGGAGACATTGCTAGGAGCATACATGATAGACAAGGAAGCCCTTCTGTGGGCCCGAACGCTTCAGTGATGGCCGTGTCTATAGAGAGTGTGGAAAGTAAAGTGGTTGAAGAGGTTGACCCCCACTCTAAGGAGCATAATATTCCCTCAGTGGAGGAGGTGAACAAGATTGACTGGGAAGCTCGATTTGCTGAGATCGATGCTAGGATGCTAAAAGAGACCGAGTCGAATGCTGTTTCGACGAGGAGCATGATAGAGAAGGAGGATGAGAGCCCACCGGTAGTAGTAGAAGAAGAGCCGGTGGAGGAGGAGATAGTGGTTGAGGTGCCTACCAAGAAGGCACAGGAGAAGAAGAAGGGGGTGGAGATGAAGTCCCCCGAGATTGACTTGAGTCGTATTCCTTATCCCGCACGTGTGTTGCCACATAAACACGCTAAGGAATACGGTCACTTCCTTGATATGTTCAAACAACTCAAGGTCAATCTCCCGTTTGTAGAGGTCCTCCAGCATATGCCCAAATATGCCAAGTTCTTAAAAGGCCTTCTTTCCAACAAGAAGAAACTTGAGGAGGTCTCTGGAGTCTCACTTGGTGAGCAATGCTCGGCAGTGGTGCAAAATCATTTGCCAGAAAAGTTGTCTGATTCGGGTCGGTTCACGATCCCGTGCTTGTTGGGCAACCTACCATTACACCACGCGTTGGCCGACCTAGGCGCTAGCATCAATTTGATGCCCTATTCATTGTACAAGCAGCTGGACCTAGGTGAACCACAACCAACGCGCATGAGCATTTCCTTGGCTGACCGCTCAGTCAAGTATCCACGGGGAATAGTGGAAAATCTATTAGTGAAAGTGGGCAATTTTGTTTTCCCCGTGGATTTTGTGATTCTAGATATGGAGGTGGATGACAAGGTCCCACTCATCTTAGGACGCCCGTTCCTACGAACCGCAAAGGCGATGATTGATGTCTTTGACGGGAAGCTCACACTTCGTGTGGGGGATGAGGTCCTTACATTCAATGCTGTAGAGTCCGGGAAGGATGTTGGCGAGCACAGCCACTCCGTGTGCATGCTCGATTCTTTCATGGACCACCATTGGGACCCCGATCCGGTGATAGAAGTAGGTGAACCCGCCCCGAATATAGAAGAACCATATGATTGGGCGTTGGAGTTAGAAGGATTGCTAGATGAGCCAGACGATTATGGAGATGAGGTGCCTGATGATTTGCTGGAGATGATGGCAGAGTTTGAAGAGGTCATAGGCAAAACCCCAAGTGTGGGGAAGTTGGTGGAGGTTGTTGAGGATCCCGAGGATCCTGGTGAGATTGTGGAGGTCATTCCTTTAGAAGTGCCCATTCCTAAACCCCTACATATCTTCACCACTGTTTGTGCTTTGGGGAGAAAGATCGAGTCACCCCCTAGGTCTAGGCCGCCACGTAAGAGAACCCGCGAGTCGAGAGAGGTAGAGTTGAAGATGGAGCAAACCCCAAGTGTGGGGATATGTAAAGATGACAGTACACTCGGTTATTTGAACAATATTATCTTCGGTCCGGGTAGGTTTAAGTTGTGGTGGAAGGACTGGATTGCTACATGTGATATGAGTTTAATGTTTGAGAGTAGTAGTTGTTTGCTAGAGGTATGGAGGACCCGGAGGCCGCGCAGGATGAAGGCGGTACCGGTTAGGATCAAGGAGAAGCCCCCTGATAGGCTTGCTTGAGTCATGGGCAAGTGCCCGGGATGTAGAGTTTGTATGATTTCATTGGGTTGAGTCCGTGTCTTTTTCTTTGTTTTTCGGTTTGTGTTTTGTTTTTGTCAAGTTTTGCAGGAATCCATGCTTGATTCGGTAAGGAAAATCGTCGGGAATGAAGCCCCAGGTATGGTTACATGTGTTTTTATCCTTGGGACAAGGTTTTAAGGAAGTTGGGTGAAAATTTTTTCTTAAATGGCAAAATTTTTTCTAAGTACAAAAATTGGAAAAACTTAAAAACTTTCTGTTAACGACACCCTCCTGCGGTACGCGAAGAACGAGAGGAAGATCTCTCGCGGTACGCGAGAGACAAAAGTCTCGGCCGGCCTAACTTTTTGGCCTTCGCGGTACGCGAAGAATATCCCCTTCGACTTACGCGGTACGCGAGGGACTGCTGGTGTCACCCTATTTCCTTTGTTTCCCATGGTTTCCCGTACCCGTTTCTGTCCCCGTTTTCACTCACCACCACTATTCATCACCTACCTTCGCACCACCACTACCATGAAGCATCACCTTTAACCACCATCATCCATCACATTAATTCACCCACCTACCACCATCCGACCACCGTGACCATGGGAAACTAGAAACCGTTTATGACCGATGTTCGAACTTGCTGTGGTATTCATGTCTTTGTGTTTGCCACATGTCGAGTATGTTTTCTCTGCATCTATCTATCTTGAGTCTTTTAGTTTTCTTGAGTCTGTCTAGTCTCTATATTTTATTTGAATCAGTTTAATGCTGTGGGTTTGTATGAGGTTTATTTTGCAGGTTTTATCATTCTGTCCGTACTCAATCTCCATTCGGGCGGGTTTGATGATTACCATTACTATCTTGTAAAGGCAACCCAACAGCTGATGTGTAACCGCGACCGAAATGCTATACGGTGCACACAAGGAAGAACGAAGCTGCATACTAGATTGCATCTACATTACCAGCTAAGTCGCTTCCTGTTCTGTTTTGTTTTTTTTTATTTTTGCATTTTTTTTTTAGTTGTGTTTTGCTTCACATTGAGGACAATGTGTCTTTCAAGTGTGGGGATGTGAGTGTCTAGTTTGTTTAGTTTGTGTCTTTAAAAATTCAAAAAAATAAAAAAAAAAAAAAATTGAAAAATTTGAAAAATGTCCTTGGAAATAAATGCATATATTTGGAAAATGATAGTAGAACTGGATCTATTTATGAGTTTAAAAGATTAAATAATTGAAAACGTGTCTAATTAGTGATGTTTTGGTAGACCCAGCTAACTAGTAGAGCTTAAATATCCTGTTTGTGTTATTTAGGATTAATCACGGAATAAAATCATGATATCTTGTGGGTATTCATCTTAGAGTAATGGTAATACTGAAACTGTCAATATAGGGTGATAGGTACCACGATTAAGTTAAAATTTAAAGGTTTTTGAAATTTTTTATGGCACACCATTCTCTTTTTATGAGAATAAATCCGAGTTTCGGTGGCGCCCGCATTCCATAATTCATGTTATTCCATAATTTATGAGCTATACTGAGTTTTGCTTATGTGTTACCCTTTGGGATAGCGACTTGGAGGATACACCCCTAAGTAAGATTTATGTGCTTCATTGATAGAATGTAGTCTATGTGTTACCCTCCGGGATAGTGACTTGGTTGAAACGCCTCTAGACGAAAGTTCTTTTGCTTATTATGCTCATTATCATCCATTCATTCATGATTTCATCTGATTTCTAAAAACCTGTAAATAGTAGTTTAACGTGGTAGGGTAAATCTATATGGTTTAATCTGTGCCTAAACATGACCTTGAGACGGGATTAGGTAGAGCTGTAACTTCTAAGTGTGAGTCACATAGATTGATTGATATGTTGTATAAAATGGATTTAGAACACGTAACGGGGGCTTGAAAGTTAGTGCTTGGGTTTAATCGGACAGAAATACTAATTGTTGCTTTTTAACACGTGAGTATGTTTTGAAAATTGAAATTTATGTTTGTTGAGTTAGATGCCAGTTATGATTCCATTTGCAGATTTTTCGAGGACGAAAAAAGGTTAAGTGTGGGGATATTTGATAGGGTGCGAAAGCACACGTCTTTATTCCTTTGTTTTAATGTGTTCTAAGTAGTTTTATATTAGTTTTGAGTCAATTTTATGTACATTTGAGTCGTTGGTCTTATTTGTAGGAGCTCGGGAATATTAATGAAGAATACGTGAAGAAAACGAGCGAAGAAACGAAGCCCGGAAAAGTCCAAAGATCAAAAGACAATTTTCTGAAATTTAGGTCTCTCGCGGTACGCGAAAGACGAGTGTAATAATTCTCGCGGTACGCGGGAAACTCCAGGAATCCGCCCGACTATTTTGGTTCTCGCGGTACGCGAGGATCCAGTCAACATTCTCTCGCGGTACGCGAGAGGGCCGTTTTCCGCAAAACCCTAATTTTCTAAATTAAAAAGATTTAAACGGCCATTATGAGGGAGTTCGATTCAAGCCGTTTGAGAGACGAAAAAGAGGCGATTTTGAGCTTGGAAGTCAATTGAAGCTGAAGATTGAAGCTTTTGGATTCCGGGTTTGTGTAGTTGCATTCTAGGGTTTAAAGATTCAAACTTTATCTTTGATTTTGTGTTTTGAACCTATGGATCTTGCTATTTGCTTCTATGTAGATGTTCTTAGTATGATTCTAGGCTAGATCCTTGATCTACCTAGGTCAATATGATGATCATGTGTTAAAGTTTCGATTTTTATTCGGTTTTTGGATTTGAATGTTGGATTTATGATTTAGTAAAGGTTTGAGTTTGTTTATGTGTGATGTTAGTGCATGTTTAATTCTGATTATGTGGTTGATTATGCTTTTCTGCGTTGATTGTGGTTGTCTGCCAGTTTGATCTTCGTTTCTGGTTCATAGACTTTAGGGTTTGTGAGTTAGAGTGGTGTCTAGACGTAGTAGCCATAGAAAACCTAGTTAATTACTGATTAGACGTGAATGTGTGTCCTAGTTCAATACCCGAGAAGTGAGAATTAGTCGTTTAGTCTTCGTCATTAGGAATCCGAGTGTCAGCTGTCTGAGAGGAAGTTGGTATTAGGTGTCTAGTGATAGTTGCTATCCGAATCATAGTATCCATTCTAGAACTACCCCATGCATTCCTTGAGTGTATGGTAAGCGGTGAGACTGAGAGGTAATCCGTTTATTAGGGTACTTGTCATAGTAGGAAATACCCGAGAGGTGATCCGATCATCTGGTGAGTTAATATCCTTAGGTTGTCTTCTGGTCACATCCCGAGACCGAGAGTGATCGGGAATCCACTAGATATCTTTTAGGTGTTATATCTTTAGAAACCCAGATCCAACCTAGTTCCAAAACCGATAGAAGTTGAGCTTTACACATAGGATTCCGACCTAGGTAGTGACTTCTCCATTCTTGATTTCATCTTTAGTTTACTCTTGATAGCTTGAATTGTCCTTAGTTTATTGCATTCTTAGTTAATCTTTAGTGTAGTAAACCCCCCAATCAATTAATCATATTAAGTCCTAGTTAGAGTCTAATTTAGTTATTCAGTGTCTTTTGGGTTCGATATCCGGACTTCGTTAGGCTATATTGCATTGATCGGTACACTTGCCGGTTGTGTGGTCTAGTTTTAGGTCGAGTCTAGGTTTTATAAATTTAAAGCTAGAGAGTCTAGATTAGGTTTTATTTGATAGTTTTTATAGACCGTCTGGACGACATCAACATCATTGTTGGCTTGAGCTTCATTGGCGTTTATGTTGAAAGCACGCCCACGAGCTCCACCTTGTTTAGTATTGATGAAATTCGGGCACTGGTCACGGAAATGATTCCGGTTGCCACATTCATAACAAGCACGCCCGTTTGCAATAGCAGGAACACCTTGGTTAGTCACTTGCTGGTTGGTTCGGGTTGGTGGGATGACTTGACCTGCAAGTGCCTTGGCTCTACAAACATTGTCCATATAGCCATATTTCCCATAGTGGGTGCAAAGGCGGCAGGGAATGTTTTGGAGGTGGTGATAATTGCATGTGGCACAGAGTGGGTAGATCCCAACATATGGCTTTTTGATTGGTGCTTGAGCCATGAGAGCAACTTGGTTAACAGGGATAGCAGGAGTGACCACAGCATAATTCTTAGCCTTTCATTTCTTATTATTGTGGTAGGGTTCAATTATAGCTTCTTTGATGTGTGAAGGAGGGGTTGCGGTGTCGGGAACTTTCTTGGTGCCTTTTCTAGTCAGAGTCCCTGCTTTCACATGGTTTTCGGTCAAAGTAGCATATAATCGGATAGCATCTTCGAGTGTTGCTGGATTTCTCCATTAGACAGTATCATGAATCTGCCTAGGCAATCCACCAATGTACTTCTCAATGCAGCGGGATAAAGGTGTGACCATATGGGGCACAAGGAGACTCAACTCATGGAACCGAGTTGTATAGGCCAGACTCTCACCACTGTCTTGGGCAAGATCCCAAAACTCAGCTTCCAGTTTCTTCACCTCATTCCGAGGACAAAACTCTTCAGTCATTAGTCTCTTAACCTCATCCCATGGTAAGGCTATTGCTGCCTCCATACCTCTAGTTCTTCTTTCCCTATTCCACCACGTGAGCGCTCATTTTTGAAAGACACTCGCGGCATGACGAACACGAAGGTTATCGGGACAGTCACTTTTGAGGAAGGTTCCCTCAATACTTTCGAACCATTAAAGGAGTCCTGTGGCTCCCTCGGTACCATAGAACTTAAGAGGATTACATGAGTTGAAGTGCTTGAAGGTGCATTGTGGTGGGTTGGCACCACCACCCCCATTAGCTCCATGGTTACCTTTGGCGGCCCCATTAGCTTGAGTGAGTTGAGTTACAAGTTGTGCAAGGACAGCAGCAATATCGGTGTTGTTGTTGGTCATGGTAGCACGACGGGGAGACATTCTACAGATTTGCACAACACGATAAAATATGTAAGAACTTATGAAAGTTGATTGGATTTAAAGAGGATAAGATAATAAATAAAATAGTTAATCATAGATTGGATTGTACTCAAATAGTGACATAATCACTTGAATACTATGACACATTAAGGTTAATTAAACTTATATAACTTTTAAGGAGACATGCTTTAGCCTATAAGTAAACACTCATTCTGTGAATTCCCAGGAAAGCATACGGGTCCCTCTGGGATTTATATGAAATGCTTTCCTAGACAGAAAACCTAGAATACAGGTGTCACCCTTCCAGATTGCACGTGTTCTCTAATAGTTAACAAAGTTTAAAACCTTAACGAGGAAATAAAGTAATTTTATAGTTTAGATCCATGAAGTTTCCACATGCTATGATGGTGATAACAGAGAAGCAGGTTATGAGGCTTAGGGTATGGGTAGGGATATTGTTTATTTAATTTATTATTTAAGTATAGTCTAATAAGTCATGAATTTTAATAAGTAAGGCATCAAAATGAAATAATAACTAACATAGTAAACATGTAACACATAGCATGTAGCACATAACATATAATCATGAAGCATGGCATAAGTGGGTGTCCTAGAGTTATAGTCTAGGTTAAAAAAGTGTCTAATAACCTAGTTCCCTATAACTAAGGCTCTGATACCAATCTGTCACACCCCAACCGACGGCGAAATACGTCGGGGCGGGACATTTAGACTGTTCATGAGCACAAGGTTGACTAGATTGCAATATATTAATCATCAAATTTCATTTCAAACAAACCAAACACAACCAAGTTCAAACGTACATAGTTGAAATACAAATTGTTCCTGAATTAAAATTAACTAAGTCCCAAAACCAAGTTCAAACGTACATAGTTGAAATATTATAAGGTTTATAAAAATAATTTTTATGAAATTTTTAGAGCTTTACAAATGGTTTTAAAAAAAATAAACAGGCCATCCGGTTCGAACCCGGGTGGCTCCTGTACATGCTATAGCGCTTTACCACTGGACTGGTGGTCTAGCCATTGCACTGGTCTCGGGTTACACAGGTATTAACAGGAATACGACAGTAGGCTGAATCTGGTTTTAGGCTCTGCGCAAAAAGTCTCGGTGTATGGGTTTCGAACCCACGCCACCTGGTTCGGCGGCGCAGTGACTTGCCGGGCGGACCAGGTGGTTTCGCTGGTTTATTACTGAACTTAAATAATTAAAACACGAAAGTAAGTTGACTCCAAAATCGAATCTGCCTCAACCTGCCAAGAACCCTAATCGATTTCGATACCCTCTTCCATCACGAATTGGCAGAGGGCTTTTGTTAAGCAAGGGATTACGAACCTAATGACCTATGCGGTACCTGAATTGGTGTAGGAATGAATGAGGACGACAGGGTCAAGCGTTCAGCTGATCTTGGTGCTCGACAGGCTCCTAGCGGTGATGCACGACTCAATTTCAAAATGAGAGAGTCTGTGTGGACGTATACGAGGGTGGGAGGAAGCTTTAATTCGTTTAATTTCGTTTGTATTGTCCGAATTGATTTCAATTTGGCCGGATTGATCGCGATGACTGATTACGAGTTAATTCGTTGAATTGGGGATGAATCAGGTCATGGTAGAGACTGGATACATGATGGATTAGCTTGTGCGTGATTTGCGGGATTGGGGACGCGTTAATTTCATGAATTGAGTGATGATTTGATACGAATTTGACTATCTAATGTCAATTTGTTCAAATTTCGAATCGGCCGCTTAATCGATCGAATTGACTTGATGCTTGGGCCGAGATTGGGTCGTTTACTATTTGCACCCGAGATGGAAACCCACTGGAATCGATTGGGCTGACATAGGGTTTGGATTTTTAGGATTCGGCCCTGTTTGACTTTTAAAAGTCAAACAGGCGAGTTTGTTTGGGTCTTGATCCAAATTCGCGACTTTAGGGTTCAATCCAAGATGTTAGGGTTCGAAACATTGTGTCAAATCACTTGTCAATTGTGTGTTTGTATATGTGTATGTGTGATGTATTAATGTATATGTCTAAATATTTATATATATTGGGATTCTAGAATAAATGTGAATCGGAATTGGTGAATTCGTATTGATAATTAATGTTTAGTTGTTTGCTCAAACGAATTTAAAACGTTGCACTAGAATTGGATTTGAAATGTGTTACATTGGATAAAAAAAATCAGAAATGTTACATAATGAACTAGGTGAATGGTCTCAATGCACAAAAATGCTTGGGCAAGTAAGTTTCTCAAACTGTAGTGAAACTTGGGAATTGACAGGTCAAGATTCAAAGGAGTATTCGGTAAAAGCTGTAAAAAGTTTAATTGCTATGGATAGGATTTCTTCTTGCAATTATGTCATGGAATGGTGTAAATGGATCTCTGCCAAGTGTAACATTTTTGGTTGGAGAGCTAAACTTAATCTTTTTTCCCTCGCTTATAGCTTTGGCAAATCAAAACATTCCGTCGATTCAGACCTATGTCCGCTATGTGGATACTCGTCGGAATCTGCTGACTATCTTTTTACTTCCTGTTACTTTTGCTTCGGTGGTGTGGCTTCATGTTAACACTTGGTACAAGATTAATCCAATTTATGCATTCTCTGTTCGTGATCTCCTTGAGCTTCATAAACCGGTTTCTTTGGATAAGGTTCACAAAGAAGTTTTCAAAGGTATAGTCCTCATCACATGTTAGTGCATATGGAAAGAAAGGAATGATGCCATTTTTTTCAAACAAATCCCCTATGGTTGAAGACATAATTAGGAACATTAAGTCGTTGAGTTTCCTTTAGTTCAAAAGTCGGTCAAGCCAAAAATACATTCCTTGGTAAAATTGGTTTAGCTTTAATCTCGTGTAATTATTTCTTGTATCTTTTGATTATGGCCTTTTAGCTTTCTGCGTTGTGCACGTTTCTATAATATTGTCTTTCGAAAAAAAGGTAACAAAACAGCTAAAAGGACTCTTAAGTTGTCACCTAACAAACTTCAGAATATTTTAAATTTCATGTGGTCTAGATAATAGAAAAAGTATAGTCTAGGATGTTTCTTGAAAACGTTTTGGTTTCTAGGAGTTCACTCAGTGGCAAGCAATTTCAAATGCCAACTTAGCGATTTCAAATATTCTCTGTTTATTCTCCTAAAACTATTATGTTTATTCTATACCATCAACAAATACAAAAATCTGTCAATCCCTGCAGCCATGATCGTAAACTTTAGCCACAAGTCGAAGATCATTCTTCTTACGTGCAACTATCCCTGGCGTCGTCATAGTGTCGATATCTGATACGATCCAACCTCTTTGACCCGACCCGTGAAGACCCGCTAGAAGATTGCAAGCCACGTCTAATTTATGTATGTAGATTGACCATCTCGAATCGGTCCCTATCAATATGACTCGTCCCCTTTGGCAGTTCCCAGTCAGACGAGTAAAGAAGGTTCGAAAGAGTCACCTCCACCATCACAGCTCCTAAGGACATCCCTGGACACGCTCTCCGACCCGACCCGACCCAAATGGGATGAACTCAAAACCAGTCTCTCTGTAATCAAAACCACTACCCATAAACCTCTCCGGCTCAAACACTTCCGGTCTTTCCCAACGTTTAGGATCACGGCCTAGTCCCCATACGTGGACGTATACTCGTGTCTTCTTTGGTATTTCATATCCATTCAGAACACATTGATCTCTCGATTCACGTGGGACTAAAAGCAGTGAAATTGGGTACAATCTAAATGTCTCTTTGATTACTGCTTTTAGATAGTTGAGCTTATGAAGATCATCTTCGTGTACTTTTCCTTTGTCACCGATCGCATTCCGCACTTCTTTATCAGCAAAGTCATCACCCACACCATTATTGTGGTTGTTCCTTCTACAATAATCAAACACAATTATATAAATCATACTTGTTATGAAATAATAATGAATCGAATGTGAAATTAGATCAAGAACAAACAAGAATAGAAGTCTTATTAACCAAAACGAATTACAATTCAAAAGAGAATGGAATCGAATGAATCCAAATTGTATCAGCCCTAATGCTTATACACTAATCAGAATTAACAACCAACTAACAACCAATCTTACAGAATATACACATTCAGTCCCTGAAGATTGACAATTAAACCAAACAGACCCAAACTAATGTAACTATAGACAGGTTATAGAATTAGCCCCTGAACTTTCAGAAACTAACAAATGTCCAACAAACACTTAACAATCTCCACTTTGGACATTGTTAACCAACATTTAGTAGATCTAAGCAATACTAAAACTTGGAACCAGGGATAACTTTAGTAAACAAATCTGCAGCATTATCCAATGTATCAACCTCCTTAACTTCTAACTCCTTTGACTTCACTACATCCCTTATAAAATGAAACTTGACATTAATATGTTTAGTTCTCTCATGATAAACTGGATTTCTAGTCAACTGCACTGCACCTTGATTGCCACATTAAACAACAGCCTGCATCACATCACCTCTGAGTTCAGAAACAAAACCTCTAAGCCATAAGCCTTCTTTCACTGCCTCAGTCAATGCAACATACTCTGCCTCAATTGTTACAATATGCTGCAATGCAGCTTTCCAACTTACTAATGAACCCCAAACCTTGAAGGCATACCCAGTCGTTGACTTTCCATGATCCAAATCCTTTGCAAAATCTGAATCTGCATATCCAACAATTTCTTTATCATAAGAACCCTTTCCAAAGATCAATCCAACACCCTTGCAGATACCTCAATATACATTTAACAACCTCCTAATGTTTCTTTCCAGGCTTGGCTAAGTACCTGCTGACCATACTAACTGCATACCCTAAGTCTTGTACACACCATAAGATACATAAGGCTTCCCACAACATTGGCATAAGGAACCTTTTCCATCCTAGACACTTCCATTTCTGAAACTAGACAATCTCTATCAGAAATCTTGAAATGAGCAGCTAATGGAGATGTAACAGCTTTGCAATTCTCTATATCATACTTTGACAACACCTTTTCAGTATATAATTTTTTAGTCAGAAATAACAACCCTTGATCTTTATCTCTATTGATTTCCATACCCAAAATTCTCTTGGCTTCACCAAGTTCTTTCATGTCAAATTCTACCATTAACAAGGCCTTAGTGTCTTGTATCATCTTTTTCTCTTCACATGCAACAAGCATGTCATCTACATACAAGAGTAGATATACAAATATGCCCTTATCATACTATTTGTAGTATACACAACTATCAAATTTAATTCTGTCAAACCCACTAGACACCATGTATTGATCAAACCTCAAATATCATTGTCTAGGTGACTGTTTTAGGCCATATAAAGACCTTAATAGAAGACATACCTTCTCAGTTTGACCCTCAACCTCAAAACCCTGAGGTTGATGCATATAAATCTTCTCCTCAAGACTGCCATGAAGGAAAACATTCTTTACATCCAATTGTTCCAAATAGAACCCATAACAAGCAGTCAATGACAATATAACTCTTATTGAAGCATGTCTTACCACAAGAGAATAAATTTCATTATAATCTATTCCTGCTCTCTGGGTAAAACCCTTGGCAACCAGTTTGGATTTATACCTTGGTTTCTCCCCTAGCATCCCTTCCTTGATTTTAAAAATCCATTTACAGGCCACTAGCTTCTGATCTTTAGGCTTATCAACAAGTGTCCAAGTTTCATTCTTATGCAGAGATTCCATTTCCTCCTGCATAGCTTGAACCCACTTCTGCTTGTCAACTGAATTTATTGCCTCTCCATATGTCAATGGTTCAACAGAACACTCCTCTTCTGCAACATTGAATACAAATACAGATAAATCATCTACATTCCTATACCTTACTGGAGGTATCACTTGCCTTCTAGCCCTATCTCTTGCTAGACAATATCCACTTTCATTACTGGCAGTTTCACTCCTACGATTATCATTAGTAGCATCACTAATGCTCCCATGTTCATACACACTCTGAACTGGCTCCAGCTCAACCTGAACACCATGGTCATCACCATCTTGACCATTAGTTGATTTTCCCATTATGCATTTATACATAATTGCTTCTTTAAACACCACATTCCTACTAATGACCACCTTTGGACTGCCATCATCTAGCCTCCATAGCTTATATCCTTTGACACCTTCAGGATACCCAAGCATGATGTAATATCCAGTATTTTTCGACGTATCATCATAGTATTGAAATTCTATTTCCCGTTGTAACCTATACATTTAATATTCTACGAACTTATCATTTCAAAATCTTTGCAAGTATGATTGATTTAAAACTAGAATTCTTAAAATTTTAAAATATAACATAAATAGATTTGTATTTAATACATATATAGGTGTAATTAAAGATATATGTATACATATATGTATCCTACAAAAAAATAATAATAAATAGATTTAACCCTTAAGACTTTATAAGTTATATTTATTATTGTGTAAACAATATAAATAATAAACTTATCAACTTTAAATACTTAAATTTATAAATAAATAAACTTATAAACCTAGAAGGTATAAAACTTATTTGATTTTATAAAATTAAAGCATATTATTCATTTTATAAAGTCCAGGGGCTAATCTGTCAATTCTCGAAACTTGTTTTAAACTAAACCTCAAACTTTAGCATAAAATGATAAACTTAAAAACATCAGGGACTGATTGTGTGATTAGCCCAAACACCCGGAACCCAAACTCAGTTGCGAGTTCGAGTCCCGCCACAACCGGTTCTCACCCCGTTCATTCGAAAACGCGTACTACGGCCAGATTCACTACACCTCGGGCTTCCATTCACGCATGCGACCCTAACCCGAGGTGAATCAATGCGAAATCCCAACTGTAAACATGCGTGAAGCCGGATTCGATCCGCTTAAACTCAACCGTAAACCCCCAACTAATCTAGCAATTAATGATGAAATTGACTATAAATAGCGGCCTAGACACCTCAACGACACCACACCTTAACTCTCTATACACTCAATTCCTTCACATTTTACCTGTATCCTTCGATTTAAACCGTGGTCGGCCGTTTCTGAAACTCGACCAGTTCTCCCTAAATCCGGCATCAAGGTAATTCTTATGTCCATCTTCGTCGTTTATGCCCAAGGATCGAAAGCCCACTGTCAGTTTACAATGATAGAGGCGAATTCGATTCGTATTTCAGGGTTGAAATTCTAGGGTTCATACGGGATTTAGGGGTCATCAGGGATTGTGTTTATGAAATTGTTTTTTCTGAGATATACCTCAGCGAGGCCAGTAGCCGGGTGGTTAAGTTGTGTATGTGTGGACATGGGTGGCCCGGGTTCGAATCCGAAAAACCCAAGTTTTTATGTTTTCATTTTTTTTAGACCTTTTAATCAAATTTTATATCCCTAATTATTTTTATAAAATCTGATATATTCTTATAAACTTAAAACCGAATTTTATTTATATTTTTATTCCCAGAAAACATTTAGTAAATTAAAACTTATAAATATCTAAATCTTTAAAACTATTTTTAAACACCTAAAAAACTATGAAATTTCCCCAAAACTTTTATAAAACTTATAAACTTAACAAAAATCATTTTATAAAATCAAAAAATTTAAACTTGTACAATTTCTTTTGTTTAGAAACTCAAAAAAACTTAATTAGTTATTTAATTTAAAACAGAAAATATAAATACACTTTAATTATTTTAAAACTTGAATTATTATAAACTTAAAAACTCTATAAAAACATTAAAAGATAAACTTATACTTGTACACTTATAATTTACAAGAAAACCATTTTTATAAACTTATATTGGTAATTTATTTACTTAAACTTCTAAACAACATTCTAGATATTATTTAGAATAATTACAATTTGTAATAAATTCTTAAATGAGTAAATATTTTAGAGAGTTATTAATTACCTTAAATAATTATTTCATCTTTTAAATAATAATTACTTATGCTTAATAATTATTTAAGAATTTTGATATTTATTATTAATAGATATTATCCTTTTAGATAAATGTTATTTAACCCTACTAGATAATTATTTATTATCATTAATGCTTGTTTATTTTATACTAAATTAATATTTTAAATATGATACATGGAAAACTATTTAAAAGTTATTATTTAACATATGTAAACAATAATTATTTGTTAAACTTCAAACTTAATAAACTTTATAATAATTATCTAAAACTTGTTATAAATCTAAACTTTATAACACAATTATTTACGCTTCCCATTTGAAACCCTAGTCAATCCTAGAAAGTCTTGAAACCTTAGATCTTTGTCATAGACTTTTATGATCAAATCCTTAAAGTTTAGACTTATCATTTAGGCTTGTTGTGATGATACCTTCCCTCAAAGATTTACTACACTCATTCTTTGTCGGTCACTCTTACATCCTTCTCAAGATGAGTATACTTAGCCCCGTTTTGTTTTTTTTATTTATAAAATTGGGGTGGAACATGTTCAAACTTTTAGACTTATACAATTCAAACATAACTATGCTTATATGCTTTCTATGTGTTATATGCTTTTGAGACTAGCATGCTTAAATTAAATTTAAGACTAGCATGTTCATTAACTTTGGCCGAGCCTATGATAATAATAATAGATCTGTTGTATTTGACCAATCCACCTTGATTGATTGACCCTTCGGGGGGGAGCCCATGGTGATTGTTACTAAACTTAAACTTTAAACTTTTAAGGTAACCATCGGGTTATGCCTAAACTTGGTTGGAGGTTTGAAATGCACAATGTTTAACTTGCTTGTTCTCACATTTATACTTAGATGCATTAATCATAGTGAATTGTGAAAACTTTTAGAAACTTTGTTAAACGGTGTCAAAACCTTTGTATCTCACCAACTATTTTTAGTTGACAGTTTACATAACATGTTTCAGGTGCTCAAGTTTGATGCTTATCTTATGAACACGTAGGATGCTTGGACCTAGAAAGACAATCAAATTAAATCTTATGTTTCATTATTATTGTTGCTGAACAATATGTTTTTCCTTGTTATGCTTGAACCTTAAAATATCATTAATGAAATATTTGAACTTTGTCCGCCCCGACGTATAATCCGCCATCGGTTGGGGTGTGACAGATTGGTATCAGAGCCTTGGTTATAGGGAATTAGGTTATTAGACACATGACCTAGACTATAACTTAGGATTCCCCAAAACATGAGTCATCTCATGTGTTTACTAGGAATCTCTTCTCTGTTCTATTCTTTAACCTTAAACCCTATACATACATGCTTATACTTGGGAAACTTACATCTACTTACGTACAACAAGAGTCTATTGCATCAACTCTATATACTTAGGTTTCCAGTCTAAAAACTAACTCTCGTCAAAAGTATTTGAGTTCTAAATAATGTATGAGAACTTGTGCGGACGGGAAGGGTAGATGCCTGTATTCTAGGAAATTCTGTCAAGGAAAGCATTTTGTACAAATCCAGATCAACCGTTGGACCCGTATGCTTTCCTGAAAATTCTTGGGATGAGTATCCACTTATAGGAGTGCACGTCTTCTCTAACATTTGTGAATTTAAACTACCTCTGATATGTCAAAGTACCTATTTAGTAACATGAACTAAGTGGGTACCATCTAAATGTCTTATACTTCATGATCTATATCCTCACACTATAATCCTTACTCTATGATTCTTATGACCAAACTTTTCATTTTATAGTATGCCTCCCCGTCGTAGCCGAAGCAGAGTCATGGCAACTCTCATTGCCCAACAGATGGCTAAGGTCCTACCTACCCTAGTCACTGAACTAAACCAAGCAGTAGCTAACAATAGTGCTAACTCTGGATCTCTCTAGTCTGGTTCAAACCCTCCGTGCACTTTTAAGCATTTCAACTCTTGCAATCCCGCCAAATTCTTTGGAACTGAGGGAGCCACTGGCCTCCTTCAATGGTTTGAAAGCATGGAGAGCAATTTCCTAAACAACGATTGTCCTGATAACCTCAGAGTCCGTCATGCATCAAGTGTCCTACAAAAAAAGGGCATTAACATAGTGGAATGGAGAGAAACGTAATTGAGGTGCTGACGCTGCTATGTCACTAACCCGGGAGGAATTCAAGGAACTAATGATCGAAGAGTTCTGCCCGAGAAACAAGATGAAAAAGTTCGAGGCTGAATTCTAGGATCTTGCCCATGATAGTGGGGAGAACCTGGTGTATACAACCCGCTTTCATGAATTGAGTCTGCTAGTGCCACATATGGTTACCCCTCTGTCTCGGGGAATTGAAAAGTATATCAGTGGACTGCCGATGAAGATTCAGGACACAGTGTGGGGTCGGAACCCTACCACTCTAGAAGACGCCATCCGTCTCTCTGCTACCCTGACGGATAATCACGTGAAAGAAGGGACCCTGTCCAGAAAAAGCTCCAAGAAGACCGTTGACACCCCTACTCCCAAGTCTCTCAAAGTAGTCAAGACTGAATCCTCGTTCAACAAGAAACGTAAGGTCAAAAACTATGTAGTGGTCACACCAGCTGCCCCTTTGACACAAGTTGCTCCGGTCAAAGAGCCATATGTGTGAGCTCACCCTCAGTGTAACACCTGCAAGTTTCATCATCCGACCACCATGCCATGCCATTTATGTACCCTTTTTGGCCGCTATGGACACATGTCCACTACCTGCTTCATCAATAGGCCTCCAGTGGTTCAAGGAAATCGTCCCAATGCTCCTGCACTACCATCTTTGGCAAATGGTCGAGCTTGTTTTGGATGTGGTGATCTAACCGACTTACGTAACCAGTGCCCAAAGCTCATCAATGCAAACCCGGGAGCACGAGGACATGCCTTTAACATCAATGCTAACGAAGCTCCGGCCAACGCAGAGGTGGTCAACGGTACGTTTCTAGTAAATCAACAATATGCTTCCGTTTTATTTGATACCGGTGCCGATAAGAGTTTCGTTTCTTTAGAATTTGAATTACTAGTTGCTAAGAACCGCTCTAAGTTAGAACAATCTATTACGATAGTAGTAGTTGATGGAAATCCTGTAATTATTGACTCTATTATCAGTGACTGCGTTCTTAACCTTAACGATCACAACTTTCCAATTAACCTTATCCCGATGCGTCTTGGAAGCTTCGACATAATAGTAGGCATGGATTGGTTAGCCGAACATCATGCAAAAATCGTGTGTTTTGAAAAATGTATCCGTATTCCCCTATCATTCGGAAGCACTTTACAAATATATGGTGAAAACATATAGCGGTCTTAAACTCATATCTTGTACTACGGCTCATAACTACCTATGGAAGAATTACGTGGCATTCCTAGCTAACATTGTGGAAAAGAAGGGGAGGGGAAAGAGCATTCAAGACATCCCTGTCATTCGTGACTTTCCCGAAGTATTTCTTGAAGACTTAACAGGCCTTCCTCCCGTACGTCAAGTTGAATTCAGAATCGACCTCATTCCAGGAGCAAACCCCATAGCAAAATCACCTTACCGTCTTGCACCTTCGGAGATGCAAGAACTAGCGAGCCAGCTTCAAGAGCTTTCTGAAAAGGCTTCATTCGTCCCAGCGTCTCCCCATGGGGAGCACCAGTTTTATTCGTAAAGAAGAAGGACAGATCCTTTCGTATGTGCATTGATTATCGTGAACTCAATAAGCTTACCGTTAAGAATCGTTACCCATTACCAAGAGTTGACGACCTCTTTGATCAACTTCAAGGTTCTTTGTGTTTTTCCAAATTTGATCTCCGCTCTGGCTACCATCAACTTCGTGTCCTCGAGGAGGATATCCCTAAGACAGCCTTTCGCCCGAGATATGGTCACTACAAGTTTATGGTTATGCCTTTCGGCCTAACTAATGCACCCGCGGTATTCATGGACTTAATGAACCGAATGTGTAGACCATACTTGGACAAATTCGTAATCGTCTTTATTGACGAAATCTTGATCTATTCTAAAACTAAAAAGGATCATGAGGAACATCTATGATTGGTGTTAGACCTTTTAAAGAAGGAGAAATTGTTTGCCAAATTTTCCAAGTGTGAATTCTGGCTGAACGAAGTCCAATTCTTAGGTCATATAGTCAACGAGAAAGGAATTCATGTAGATCGTGCAAAGATCGAAGCAGTGAAAAACTGGAAAGCCCCAAAGACCCCTACAGAAGTCCGTTCATTTCTTGGTTTAGCTGGCTATTACCGTCGTTTCATTTCCAACTTCTCCAAAGTTGCGGTGCCCCTCACAACCTTAACTCATAAAGGCAAGCCTTACGAGTGGGGACCTAAACAGGAAGAAGACTTTCAAACTCTTAAGCAGAAGCTTTATGATGCTCCAATCTTGACCCTTCCTGATGGTAACGATGACTTCATGGTTTATTGTGATGCATCTAAACAAGGTCTTGGTTGTGTCCCTATGTAACGAGGCAAGGTTATTGCCTATGCGTCCAGAAAACTCAAGATTCTTGAAAAGAACTACATAACGCACGACCTAGAATTAGGTGCGGTTGTCTTTGCTCTCAAAATCTGGCGACACTACCTCTACGGTACAAAGTGTGTGGTTTTCACAGACCACAAAAGCCTTCAACACATTTTCAATCAGAAAGAACTCAACATGAGGCAACGTCGTTGAGTAGAGCTACCTAACGAATACGACTGCGACATTCGTTATCATCCTAGAAAAGCGAATGTTGTAGCCGATGCCTTGAGTCCAAAGGAACACACCATGTTACATTGTGTAAGAGTTCAAAATGAAATTCAAATCCGCATTCTGGAAGCCCAACACCTTTCGGTCACCGAGGTAAACATGTACGAAGAAATGGCATGCATAGCTGAACTTCAATTGGAAACTAAGCCCAACGGCTTACTCTACTTCCTGAACCATATCTGGATTCCTGATCGTGATGATCTTCGTACTGTCATTTTAAACGAAGCTTTCGGTTCATCCTGGTGTAGACAAGATGCACAAGGATCTTAGTCACCAATGCTAGTGGCCCGGTATGAAGAATGTGACAATCCGACTTTTCAAAATTAACACCGTTAGCAATATCTAGTTAAATCATAACACAATTAAATCAATCTTAAACCCAAGGGACCAATTCTGTCAATATTTAATGTTAAACTATGGGGACCAGATCTGAAATTAGCCTAAAGTGAAGCATGTTGACTCTAAAAAGTCAAAATCAAATGATTTTGCTTCCGTTGACATTTTGATAGTCAAACTAACCAAAAACTTAACCTAGTTAACTCATTTCTAACCATAGGGACTGGTTCTGCCAACTTTATAAACCTAACTGCATGAAACTATGGGGACTGCTTTTGTATTTATTCAAAAGTTTATTTGTGTTGACTTTTGAAAGTCAAAATCCCATTCTTGAGCTTGAATTCGTGAAATCTGTTGATTTGAAACCGTCATTCATGATCATCACCATTAAACGACATCATTAAGACTTTAAGACAGCATTACTGAGCAAATTAAACTCAATTATGAGCTTTAAACTGAAACCGTCGACCTCATTGTTCTTATCAATCAAACCAGATCAATTCGATGTCACTCCATCAAATTGATCACCTGCACACATTGAACGAGACCCTGTGAAGCTATTATACGCGTCAATTTCACCGGAATCCCAACAGAAGTCGCCGGGAACCAAACTAGTCATCGTCGGCCTCGGTCTTAGTCGACCACACTCGATTCATCATCTATTCTGGTAATTATCTACACCTATAGCTTCGTTTTTACCCGTAGAATGAAAGCCCTAAACCAATTAGGTCTTATAACATTGATTCGATCAAGAACAGATTCTAGGGCTCTTAGGGTTTCCAATTTAATCGAACCCTACCTTAAAAAGTGTTTTAATGCAATTAACTTATACCTTTAGACTCGTAATGATCTTTGTAATGAAAGCCCCATATCAATTTAACCTTATAACATCGAATTGATATTGATCCGATATTTAGGGTTTGTTCATATACGGATTTGGGGTTTTTAATCTTAGACTCATTTTAAATCCAATTAAAACGTGTGACTAGTTTCGTAATCTCTTACTAATCAAAAGCCCTATGCTAATTTGATCTTTCAATATCGAATTTATGATGAACGAATTCTAGGGTTCTTTACATTTTTGGTTTGATCGAACCCTAATCTAATCGCCACCTAAACCAAATTAAATCACATGGTTTAACTCGCAATCCCTTTCTGGTTGAAAGCCCTATGATTTCAGCATCTGTTAATATCAGATTTTTGTCAATTCGATCTTGTATTTTGATCTAGGGTTTCGGCAATTCAATCTGTAAATTAACAAGCCTAAACCTAATGATTTTGCAATTAAACGCACCCACAAGTTCGCTTACCACTGACGAACCAAACCACTTTGATCCTATGATCAATTAATATCGAATTCAAGGAGTTTGGTGCTGGGGATCGATCACGGCTCGAATAGGGGAGGGGGCCCTCGGGAGTTCCTGATTAAAACCCGTCGATTTAAAGTCCTATTGCGATTGAGTTGGTGGCTGGGTTGGTTAAGGCGGTTGACCACTGGGGAGGAGACCCGGGTTCAAATCCTCCTCCCCATATTTATTTTTAAAGGTGCATTTTATTTAGATTTTAATTATAAAATAAATCAATATATTGTTATAATATTATATTAATACGTTTTAGCCCGGGAAACCACCCGTAGGCTCGGGTTTGGATTTATATCCTAATTTCATTATTAATTCCACTTTAAAAAAAATAGTATAATTATATTATTTTCAAACCACGACCCCGAATAAAATAATATGTGTATATTATTTTCACCCCGTAACCTCAAATAAAATAATATATTTTATATCATTTTACCATGTTTGTAAACCCTACGTAACGTTTCAAAATTTATAAATAATATAAATTTTTTTATATTATTTACTTAAGTGTATATACTCGAATTAAAAATAATATATTTATTATTTTTCCACACAAAGGATTATTTGATAAATCATACAAACTTAAAATAATATATTAAATTATATTATTTGCCCGTGATCGTTTTAAATGAACACACGAATAAATACATTTATAAATTATTATTCGCTCGACACAAAACGTATTTATCTTAATTATTAAATTAAGAAAGCCCTATTCCCATGGACAAATTCGTCTACTCGTTGATCTTTAGAGCATTTCTTTTAAGACGTTCAACATTTCGTGTCGTCATCACGTATCCCAATAATTCTCATTTTATCCCTAATTTATGTGTTTATAATTTTAGGGCATTCGTAAGTTGTTTGAGACTAACACACGTGGTTCCAACTTGTCCTTTGTGTGATACTACCTACAACGCAACGCATGTGAGTTTTCACGGCCCCTTTTACTGTTTTAACTTTTTACTGTTTTAACTTGGGGGAGAAAACATGATTAAACAATTTTGGATTTTGTAATTCGTATGATATCAATGTTAAATGCTAAGCGTAACACGCTATCACAGAAAGTCCTCATCTTATATCGAACCGTTAATATGGATCTTAGCGAGGTAATATTTAGTAGTACTAATGGGTTTGACAAATCCCACCCGCGTTAGTCGCGCTAACTCGATTAGATATCGAACGGGTGAAATGTTAGCCTACTCACACCGCAAGTGTTGATAGACCTGGCAGGAGGCAATAAACAAACATTCAGCTTCGGTTGCGAGCGCTTGAGCTGAACATGAACATAGGTTAGCTACCTATAGATACGTACTGAATGAACATAAATCTGGTGAACGCTTATTTACATATATTGAAACCTGTGGACTCACCAACCTCGTGTTGACATATTTTCTTACATGTTTTCTCAGGTCGCTAAGATAAGACACAGGTTCACGTTAGGGCATTCATGGGATTCAACTACTTTGATTTGACTTAATTATAATTGTTTGAATTATTCTATTATACTTGTTTTGGTTGGACTTTTTGGACTTTTGGACTTTGGTTTTGGGCGCGTGTATTTTGCGCATTTACTTTCTTTACGCTTCCGCATTGATACTCCGATTTGAATGATATTTTCATTTTGAGTCCCATGTAGAGTCGTTCAAAGTAACTAATTTCTGAGATCCTGGTTCGTCACTTCCCAAACGGTAAAACTCCGTTAGTTGAAATTGGGGGTGTGACAGATTGGTATCAGAGCCATTGGTTATAGAGAACTTGGATTGCATACTAGACTATAGCCTCACACATTAGTTACATGTCATTTGGATGTTTGGCACTTATATGTATTGTTACAGGAACATGTCATCAACCCCACCTTCATCACCTAAGGCACCAAGACATAAGGCACCTATCCTATCATCCCCGGAGCCCAAACGGCGCCGGACTACTTCCAGTGACTATTCAGTTGACCAAGGGGAAGCGAGCAGTACGCAAGCAATGAATCCTGCTTGAAACTGGAACGCATAGCCACAAATGATCCAAAGATGGATCGAAATGGGAAATGTCCCATCACCTTACTTCGGTTCTACTTCCTCATCATCAACCTTGCAAGCTTGCCATGCACTATGGAACAAGCTTTTGCAGCCTTTGTGTTTTATATGTCTAGAGAGTTAAGCATTGTGAAAGATGCTACCGATGTGATACCGGATATTCTGAAGAGGGAGCCTCAAATAGAGGAGAATAAAGTAGGGATAGAACTTTTGACTGCCGAACTAGCAGTAACTGACCAGGTCCATAACGTGTTGGTGGATCGTGTGACACATTTGGAGACGAGGGTGGACACCTTGGACAATGACATGGAAGGAGTTCTGGAGAGGGTGGCTGCTCTGGAAGCTCAGCTACATGTAGCAAACCACACTGCTGATGGTCTTCAAGAGAGGGTGACTCACTTGGAAGCCCAATTGCAAGCCGCTCTATTTCCTGAGGAGATTCCACTTTCTGATGGCGAGGAGGAGCCCTTTGAGGAGGAACCCTTTGAGGAAGAGCCCTTCGAGGAGGAGCCCTTGGAAGAGGAACCAGTAGAGATAGACGATGCACAATCGTATGTTTCTTCCGATGACAAAGATGCTTAATGATCTTCCTATTCTATCTTCCTTTTCACGCCTATTTTTGCTTATGCTATTTCTCTTTTCAAACCTAGATGGGTAAGGTTGTTCCCATCCAATAAAAGCATGAGAAGTTTAATGCTTGAGTTATTTATTTTGTAGCCTTACAATTTATTTAATTTTCAAAATATTAGATGTTTTATCTCCTTACTCATACCTAAATAATGTTTAATATGCGATATATTTCTCATTGTTTTTCATTTGTGATTGTGAAGAATCATGTCAGGGAGAGGACGCGGAGGTCGTGCCGGTGGTCGGGGTACCATTAACATGACGGCAGCAGAGCTAGCGGCACTAATAAACGACAGTGTGGCAGAGGCTCTAGCAGCACAGAATGTTGCAGGTAAATGCTTTAGCTATTGATTAATGATGTCAATCCATCTCTTAAAAAGCCTGCCCTAAACTCTATAATTCCAATCCTATTTTTATTTCTAAATCCAGGCCAGCAAAACCAACAACCAACCTGAACTTTCAAGGCATTCATGGATTGCAAGCCCCACGCCTTTAGTGGAGCTGAAGGAGCCGTTGGACTACTTCGTTGGTTTGAGAAGGTTGAATCGGTGATTGCCATATGCAACTGCCCCGTGGTTAATCAGGTAAAGTTTGCCGCCGGAACTTTGGAGGGCCCGGCTCTCACATGGTGGAACGCCCAGGTCCAAATGTTGGGTTTGGCCATGGCGAATGGACTCCCGTGGGAGGAATTTAAATCAATGATGAAGGAAGAATACTGTCCTCGCGATGAAATCCAGAAGTTAGAGGGAGAGTTTTGGAACCTAAAGATGGAGGGTTCTGAAATTGAACTCTACACCACACGTTCCCATGAACTTGCTACTATGTGCCCGCATATGGTAACTCCTAATTACAAGAGAATTGCACTTTACAATGGAGGTCTAGTGCCTCAAATACAAAGCATGGTTACTTCATCTAATTCTGCCACTATCCAACAAACTATCCGACTTGCCCATAAGTTAACCGATCAAGCGGTGACACAAGGGACTCTACCTCCGAGAGGTTCGGTTTCTAAACCCACAGACACTCACAAACATAAGTTTGATCTCCATTCCAACACCCACAACCACTCCAACTCTCACTCCAAAGGACCCCAACCTAGCCAACCCCAGTTTAATCAACCACAGCAGCAGCAACAGCGTAGGTTTGAGCCTACTAAGAACTTCAACCAGTCGACCTCTGCAGGTCAAAACAAGGGTGGTTACGCGGGGAAGTCTCCGAAGTATAACAAGTGCAACTTCCACCACTACGGGTTTTGCAACCGTTGCCAGAGGTACGACAAAATAGGTCATGCTGCTAAGGATTACAGGGGTGAGTTACAAGCTAAACAACCTTTTCAACAACCTGGATCCACCAGGGGTTGCTTTGAGTGCGGAAAGGAAGGACATATTCGGAAGAATTGTCCTCAATTGAAGAAAGAGGGTAATGGAAACCACAACCCTAACTAGAATAACAATGGCAATGGTGGTAACAACGGCAATGGTGGAGGAAATGGTGCGAAGGGACGAGCCTTTGTACTAGGATCTGGAGAAGCCCGTTACGATCATAATGTGGTCACCGGTAAGTTTCTCTTAAATAATTACTTTGCTTCTGTCCTTTTTGACACTGGTGCTGATAGAAGTTTTATATCTAAGAAACTTAGTGATATGATAAAAGGAACTCAAACACTGTTAGAAGCTAAGTATATAATAGAGATAGTTGATGGCCAAATAATTGAAGCAACTCACATTCTTAAGGGATGTAAGCTTGAGTTAGCTAAACATATATTTAATATCGATCTTATGCCGGTCACACTTGGTAGTTTTGATATAATTGTCGGCATGGATTGGCTATCTAAAAACCAAGCCAAAAGTATCTACCGTGAGAAGATTGTTCGTATTCCTCTCCCGAGTGGAGAAACCCTTTCCGTCCAAGGTGAAAGAGTTGGTGCAGTCATGGGCATCATATCTTTTATGAAAGCACAAAAATGCCTTTGAAAGGGGCATACGGCCATTTTGGCTCTCGTTGCTGAGCAGCCATCAGAAGAGAAGAAGATTGAAGATATTCCCATCGTGCGTGAATTTTTGGAAGTATTTCCCGAGGATCTTCCCGGTCTGCCCCCACAACGTCAAGTTGAATTCCAAATTGATCTAGCACCCGGAGCAGCACCGATTGCTCGGGCACCTTACAGACTGGCACCCAGTAAATTACAAGAGTTGTCCACTCAATTGCAAGATTTGTTGGATAAAGGTTTCATCCGACCTAGTTCATCACCGTGGGGATCTCCGGTACTATTTGTCAAGAAGAAGGACGGAATGTTCCGTATGTGTATTGACTACCGGGAGCTGAATAAAGTCACAATCAAGAACCGCTACCCTTTGCCTCGCATAGATGACCTCTTTGATCAACTCCAAGGATCAAGTTTGTATTCCAAAATAGATCTTAGGTCCGGCTACCATCAGTTAAGAGTCCGATAAGAGGATATCTCTAAGACTGCATTCAGAACCAGGTACGGCCATTACGAGTTTATGGTCATGCCTTCGGGTTAACCAACGCACCCGCGGTATTCATGAACATCATGAACCGTGTGTGTAAGCCTTACCTTGACCAATTCGTTATCGTTTTCATCGAAGACATCCTCATTTATTCCAAGAACAAGGAAGAACATGAGGAACATCTACGCCTAATTTTGGAATTACTTAAGCGAGAGCAACTGTATGCTAAGTTTTCCAAGTGTGAATTCTGGATCCGGGAAGTACAGTTTCTAGGACATGTGGTTAACGAGAAAGGAATACATGTCGACCCATCAAAGATAGAAGCCATCAAGAATTGGGCAGCACCGACGACTCCGACTGAGGTGCGGCAATTTCTGGGATTGGCTGGATATTACCGTCGATTTATCGAAGGATTTTCAAAAATTGCTCAACCTCTCACTGCCTTAACTCAAAAGGGTAAAGCCTATAATTGGGGCGATAACCAAGAGTCAGCATTTTAACATCTTAAACAGAAACTTTGCAGTGCACCTATTCTAGCTCTTCCGGAAGGAACCGATGATTTTGTGGTGTATTGTGATGCATCTATTCAAGGTCTGGGTTGTGTCTTAATGCAACGCGAAAAGGTGATCGCATATGCTTCACGTCAACTAAAGGTCCACGAGAGAAACTAAACCACTCATGGCTTAGAGTTGGGAGCTGTAGTTTTCGCACTTAAGATATGGAGACATTACTTGTACGGTACCAAATGCACCATCTACACCGATCACAAGAGTCTTCAGCACATCTTCGAGCAGAAAGAGTTGAACATGCGACAACGTCGTTGGGTCGAACTCTTAAACGATTATGACTGTACGATCTGGTACCACCCGGGTAAAGCTAATGTTGTAGCTGATGCTTTAAGTCGAAAAGAAACAAAACTCAAACGAGTTCGAGCATTACAGCTTACTATTCACCCCGGATTACCTGACAAAATCCGTAGTGCTCAACTCGAAGCCCTAAAAGAAGAAAATCTACCGCTGGAAAGTACACACGGTATGGAAGCACAACTTGAAGTCAAATCTGACGGTATTCGCTACTTTGCCGAGCGAATATGGGTTCCAGTATTCGGAAACCTAGGGAACTAGTTATGGATGAGTCTCATAAATGTCGTTACTCTATACATCCAGGTTCCGACAAGATGTACCATGATCTAAAGGTGCTATATTGGTGGCTGAAGATGAAGGCCGATATAGCCACCTATGTTAGTAAGTGTCTGACTTACGCGAAGGTCAAAGTTGAATACCAAAATCCATCCAGTCTTCTCCAACAACCAGAAATTCCCATGTGGAAATGGGAACAAATATCCATGGACTTCATCACCAAACTACCACGAACTCCTACCGGATGTGATACCATTTGGGTAATTGTTGATCGATTAACAAAGTCCGCTCACTTCTTAGCAATCAAAGAGACCGACAAAATGGATAAGCTTACTCGTACTTACTTGAAAGAAATAGTCTCTCGGCACGGGGTGCCAATCTCTATCATTTCGGATCGTGATGCACGATTCACTTCTCGTTTCTGGCAGTCGTTACATAAAGCCTTAGGCATGCGTCTACATATGAGCACAGCATACCATCCTCAAACTGATGGCCAAACAGAACGTACTATTCAAACGCTGGAAGACATGCTACGAGCTTGTGTGATCTATTTCGGTAACACTTGGGAGTCTCACCTACCGTTGGTGGAGTTCTCCTACAACGATAGTTATCACACTAGCATCAAGGCAGTTCCATTTGAAGCACTTTATGGACAAAAATGCCGTTCTCCTATTTGTTGGACCGAGGTTGGGGATAGCCAACTCACAGGTCCTGAACTTGTATTTGAAACTTCTGAAAAGATCGTTCAAATTAGAAATCGTATGGCGGCAGCTCGTGATCGTCAAAAGAGCTATACCGACAAGCGTCGTAAACCCTTAGAGTTTCAAATAGGTGACATGGTCTTACTCAAAGTCTCACCTTAGAAAGGTGTCATTCGTTTCGGGAAACGAGGCAAAAAGAATCATTATTTTGGACCATTCAAGATAATGAAGAGAATCGGACCAGTAGCGTATCAACTGGACCTACCTAAAGGACTTAGTGGTGTGCACAACGTCTTTCACGTCTCAAATTTGAAGAAATGCCTAGCAGACGAATCACTCACAGTTCCTCTGGAGGAACTACACGTCGATGAACAATTACGTTTCATCGAAGAACCCGTGGAAATTATGGATAGGGAAGTCAAAACGTTAAAGCACAGTAAAATACCTATTGTCAGAGTTCGTTGGAACTCGAAACGCGGACCGGAATTCACGTGGGAGCGCGAGGATCAGATGATGCGCAAATATCCTAATATGTTCAAGCACTCCATGTCAAATTCTTAAGGTACTATTTTAATTTTCGCGACGAAAATTCTTTCAACTAGGGGATGATGTGACAATCCGACTTTTCAAAATTAACATCGTTAGCAATATCCAGTTAAATCATAACCCAATTAACTCAATCTTAAACCTAAGGGACCAATTCTGTCAATATTTAATGTTAAACTACGAGGACTAAATCTGAAATTAGCCTACAGTGAAGCATGTTGACTCTTAAAAGTCAAAATCAAATGATTTTGCTTCCGTTGACTTTTTGATAGTCAAACTAACTGAAAACTTAACCTAGTTAACTCATTTCTAACCATAGGGACTGGTTCTGCCAACTTTATAAACCTAACTACATGAAACTATGGGGACTGCTTTTGTATTTATTCAAAAGTTTATTTGTGTTGACTTTTGAAAGTCAAAATCCCATTCTTGAGCTTGAATTCGCGAAATCTATTGATTTGAAACAGTCATTCATGATCATCACCATTAAACGACATCATTAAGACTTTAAGACACCATTACTGAGCAAATTAAACTCAATTATGAGCTTTAAACTGAAACCGTCGACCTCATTGTTCTTATCAACCAAACCAAATCAATTCGATGTCACTCCATCAAATTGATCACCTGCACACATTGAACGAGACCCTGTGAAGCTATTATACGCGTCAATTTCACCGGAATCCCAACAGAAGTTGTCGGGAACCAAACCAGCCATCGTCGGCCTCGGTCTTAGTCGACCACACTCGATTCGTCATCTATTCTGGTAATTATCTACACCTATAGCTTCGTTTTTACCCGTAGAATGAAAGCCCTAAACCAATTAGGGCTTATAACATTGATTCGATCAAGAACAGATTCTAGGGCTCTTAGGGTTTCCAATTTAATCGAACCCTACCTTAAAAAGTGTTTTAATGCAATTAACTTATACCTTTAGACTCGTAATGATCTTTGTAATGAAAGCCCCATATCAATTTAACCTTATAACATCGAATTGATATTGATCCGATATTTAGGGTTTGTTCATATACGGATTTGGGGTTTTTAATCTTAGACTCATTTTAAATCCAATTAAAACGTGTGACTAGTTTCGTAATCTCTTACTAATCAAAAGCCCTATGCTAATTTGATCTTTCAATATCGAATTTATGATGAACGAATTCTAGGGTTCTTTACATTTTTGGTTTGATCGAACCCTAATCTAATCGCCACCTAAACCAAATTAAATCACATGGCTTAACTCGCAATCCCTTTTTGGTTGAAAGCCCTATGATTTCAACATCTTTTAATATCATATTTTTGTCAATTCGATCATGTATTTTGATCTAGGGTTTCGGCAATTCAATCTGTAAATTAACAAGCCTAAACCTAATGATTTTGCAATTAAACGCACCCACAAGTTCGCTTACCACTGACGTTCCAAACCACTTTGATCCTATGATCAATTAATATCGAATTCAAGGAGTTTGGTGCTGGGGATCGATCACGGCTCGAATAGGGGAGGGGGCTCTCGGGAGTTCCTGATTAAAACCCGTCGATTTCAAGTCCTATTGCGATTGAGTTGGTGGCTGGGTTGGTTAAGGCGGTTGACCACTGGGGAGGAGACCCGTGTTCGAATCCTCCTCCCCATATTTATTTTTAAAGGTACATTTTATTTAGATTTTAATTATAAAATAAATCCCTATATTGTTATAATATTATATTAATATGTTTTAGTCCGGGAAACCACCCGTAGGCTCGGGTTTGGATTTATATCCTAATTTCATTATTAATTCCACTTTAAAAAAAAATTGTATAATTATATTATTTTCAAACCACGACCCCGAATAAAATAATATGTGTATATTATTTTCACCCCGTAACCTCAAATAAAAATAATATATTTTATATCATTTTACCATGTTTGTAAACCCTACGTAACGTTTCAAAATTTATAAATAATATAAATTTTTTTTATATTATTTACTTAAGTGTATATACTCGAATTAAAAATAATATATTTATTATTTTTCCACACAAAAGATTATTTGATAAATCATACAAACTTAAAATAATATATTAAATTATATTATTTGCCCGTGATCGTTTTAAATGAATACACGAATAAATACATTTATAAATTATTATTCGCTCGACACAAAACGTATTTTTCTTAATTATTAAATTAAGAAAACCCTATTCCCATTGACAAATTCGTCTATTCGTTGATCTTTAGAGCGTTTCTTTTAAGACGTTCCACATTCCGTGTCGTCATCACGTATCCCAATAATTCCCATTTTATCCCTAATTTATGTGTTTATAATTTTAAGACATTCGTAAGTCGTTTGAGAGTTACACACGTGGTTCCAACTTGTCCTTTGTGTGATACTACCTACAACGCAACGCATGTGAGTTTTCACGGCCGCTTTTACTGTTTCAACTTGGGGGAGAAAACATGATTAAACACTTTTGGATTTTTTAATTCGTATGATATCAATGTTAAATGCTAAGCGTAACACGCTATCACAGAAAGTCCTCATCTTATATCGAACCGTTAATATGGATCTTAGCGAGGTAATATTTAGTAGTACTAATGGGTTTGACAAATCCCACCCGCGTTAGTCGCGCTAACTCGATTAGATATCAAACGGGTGAAATGTTAGCCTACTCACACCGCCAGTGTTGATAGACCTCGAAGGAGGCAATAAACAAACAGTCAGCTTCGGTTGCGAGCGCTTGAGCTGAACATGAACATAGGTTAGCTACCTATAGATACGTACTGAATGAACATAAATCTGGTAAACACTTATATACATATATTGAAACCTGTGGACTCACCAACCTCGTGTTGACATATTATCTTACATGTTTTCTCAGGTCGCAAAGATAATACACAGGTTCACGTTAGGGCATGTATGGGATTCAACTACTTTGATTTGACTTAATTATAATTGTTTGAATTATTCTATTGTACTTGTTTTGGTTGGACTTTTTGGAGTTTTGGACTTTGGTTTTGGGCACGTGTATTTTGCGCATTTACTTTCTTTACGCTTTCGCATTGATACTCCGATTTGAATGATATTTTCATTTTGAGTCCCATGTAGAGTCGTTGAAAGTAACTAATGTCTGAGATCCTGGTTCGTCACTTCCCAAACGGTAAAACTCCATTGGTTGAAATTGGGGGTGTGACAAAGAAAGACATTGCTTTGTACGTAGCAAAATGTCTCACTTACTCCAAAGTCAAAGCCGAGCACCAGCGTCCATCTGGCCTTCTAGAACAACCAGAGATTCACGTATGGAAATGGGAGTGTATAGCAATGGATTTCATAACAAAACTGTGACACCCGGCATATCAGGTCAATATCCATATTACATAAATGTACGTTCATAAAATATATTTCCTGAAGTTTTATTTTGACTAAGTAAAGTCAAGGAGTCTAGCAAAGGAACTTATTTCATGATTAGTAATTATTAGAGAGATACTAGAAAAAGGTAAGCAGTTATAACCCGTAAAATACAGTCGTTGGTGATTAAAAAGAATTTCATTCCAGAAAAGTCTAGTGACACAGTTAAGTATAAAAACGTAAATATTAATGACTAAACTTTTATAAAAAGTTGACACATAAATAACTGTTACATGACTCTAAGTTATCTTATGTGTATACATGTATAATATAGCATAGTCGTGACTATGTCGGGTTATCTAGTGATCAATTGAAATTAGACAAACCACATAAAATCATACAAGTATTAAACCATTTAAAAGTTTTTACACCGGGTATTAGATCACGCAATCACCTAGAGGATTTTTACCACTAAAACAACCCACTTATTTGGTCATTAGTAGACAAGACAACACCCACCACCCCCCACCCACACCCTCTCGGCCGAAATAGAGGGCCTAGCCCCTCTCCACTAACTCATTAAATTGCATGTATACTTGGCACACATGCACACCTCTCTTCCAAGTTCATGATGACATGCAAATTTAATCAATCAAGTAGTAATAAATGAATATCTAATCAAGCACTCAACTCCTACTCCATCTATATACATATACTCGACACACATGCACACACATACACACACTCTTTCAAAATAATCAAAGATCAAAAATCCTAAGAGAGCTTGGCTAGAAGCTTGAAGATGCAAGGGAGTTCTTGAGGTCTAGGAGTCGGTTTTGCTAACAAGACATGCCATTTCTCATCTTTTTGTTCTGATTCTTCACCTAGCTTGTCTAGTGGTATGTGTCACACCCCGCCAAGGCGGAAACGCGAGGCACGACGTTCATGGTTTCCAAAGCATATGATTACCGCAAACACATACATGATAAATGGATACATAAACAAATTTAAAGTTTTTCATTACAAAAATGTAATCAGAGTTTACAAAAAAAAATTAAGATTTCACAAATATGACTCAATTTAATGAGTTATACAGGGGAAATCCTCCTTGAGTAGTATCCATCGTGCATGCATGTAACCTACATTGCTAACCTTGAAATCACGTTCAGTTACCTGAAAAACATACTTAAAATTGTCAACACGAGGTTGGTGAGTTCACAGGTTTAATCAAATAGTTCTTTGTAAACTTCGTTTGTTCATAAATAGTTCAGTTATATGTGATAAACAGAATAAGAATTGTTGACCCATTTGTAAACTAGCTAGGAATACAAATAATATGTTCATACATGAGGCGTAACCAAACCATGACAATTGTACATGCCCCTAATTTCGTTATCCGGTTCTATGCGGCCATAAATCCTCCAGATTGTGGTTAGCGCGACTAACCATGACCGGGAGACGTCACTCTCCATAGTACTATTCATAGGACCCTAGGCTACAGTTAATGGTTACTACGTTGTTCCAGGGGACTTTAGCGGCCTCAACTCATTGTTTTCATCTCATGTAAACATAAAAGTCGTGCCTTATTCTCTTGTTATCCCATAAAATAGTTGTAAGTATGTTTTTCCCCCAAATATAGAAAACAGTAAAAAGGGGCCGTGAAACTCACCTTGAGTTTGTGTATACTTGTATGATACGTGTTGTAGTCAACCTTGACTATTCGTACCCTAGATACCAAGGGTAAATTGTGTTAAGACCGAACGTCTTATATTGCAAATTGTTCACCGACTTTGTAAATTTGGTTGCTTTTGTTTAAAATATCCTCTTAGTTGTTCAACACTTGTTTCGTTATAAAACAGATCTGAGTTACTGCCCAAAAGGGGACTGACACAGGTATCGAAACTTCATAGTTTCGATTGGGCAATTGAGTGCCGAAACTTCCTAGTTTCGATTGAGTAGTTAGGTATCGAAACTACCTAGTTTCGATTGAGTAGGACAGTTGTCGAAACTTCCTAGTTTCGATTGTGCAGATTAGATATCGAAACTTCCTAGTTTTGATTTGAGTAATATGTATCGAAACTACCTAGTTTCGATTGGTCAATAGGTATCGAAACTTCCTAGTTTCGATTGAGTAGACAGGTATCGAAACTAGGTAACTACCTAGTTTCGATTGAGTGATAAGTATCGAAACTATAGTTTCGATTGAGTTAACTGGTATCGAAACTCCTAGTTTCGATTACTGGACTTCTGTTTGACAGAATCAGTTATGTATATTTATGTTTTAAATCTTGAATTTGACACACTTTTCTTGTTACCTTACTTGCGATTGAACATTTTGTATGCTTAGATACGGTTTTTAAAGAAAATAAAGTAGATAATTTTGAGTTTTTACCTTAAAACAGTGACGATGATGATGAGAGAAAACAGAGATGATCTTGAATCTCTTGCTAACTTTTCTTTAGAAACACTTGAAATCTTCTTAAAACACCGAATTGTGGTAGGTTTTTCCTTAAAACTTGACTTCAATTTTGAAGAGAAATGGGGAAATTGCCGTAAGAAAATGAGTGATAAAATGGTTTGTGAGAGTTTTGATTGAAAGGGGTATGGGTTATATCTGAATTCTCGCAAGTAGGAGATATGGGTTTTGGAATAAAGAATTTGAATGTGAGGTAAATGGGGACGTGAGAGTGGGATGGGTTTTCTCTGGCTTCGGCCGAGAAAGTCAATAAAAGTGGTTTGGGGTAAATTTTCAAACAATTAGTTTTAAGGGTATTAATATTACTTAGAGTTTCAAAAGGGTAATTTAATTCGGTTAGGTTCTCCGCGGTATTATAAATTTAACACGTTTATGGCTCGTTAAAGAAAAACAATGAAATCTTGGATTGTATAATCCGTTGAGGTGATTATTTGTAGGTATAAATACCTAAAAGTGACGTTCGTATTTAGCCGGGTTATAATGGTATGCGAACCGATAACTCCTCGAATTACCAAAATATAAAACGAGACCATGTACGGTCTTTGTTAGACCAAAATGTCCTTGTTTGTGAAATTAAATAAATCACAAAATAATTATAACGTAAACTTGTTTAATACATGTACGGATATTGACCTGAAATGTCGGGTGTCACATTCTCCCCATGTTAACGGAATTTCGTCCCGAAATTCAATTTGTGTCATCTTGAACTGGTGTATCCTTAAACAAGGAGGGGTATTTTGTTTTCATTTGGTCCTCTCGTTCCCATGTATACTCAGGACCACGTTTTGAGTTCCAACGTACTTTCACCAGTTTGATTCGACTACGTCTCAGCTTTTGAACTTTCCAGTCTGAAATCTCAATCGGTTCCTCGATGAAATGCAATATGTCGTCTACGTGAATCTCGTCAGGCGGTATAATTAGCGTCTCGTCTGATAAACACTTCTTGAGATTTGATACATGAAACGTATCATGTACCTTGCTTAGTTCTTGTGGCAACTAGCTACAGGGCCAACCCTAGCCAGTATTTCAAAAGGTCCAACGTATCTCGGGTTGAGCTTACCATGGTTACCAAACCTTGCAACGCCTTTCCATGGTGAGACCTTTAACATTACTTGGTCACCAATTTGAAATTCTAATGGTTTCCGTCTGTTATCAGCATAGCTCTTTTGTCTGTCTCGGGCGGCTTTCAGACGGTCCTTAATTTTGAAGATCTTATCAGTAGTTTCCTGGACAATCTCAGGGCCTGTCAAATGTTTTTCACCAATTTCCGCCCAACATAACGGTGAGCGGCATTTACGACCATATAAAGCTTCAAACGGAGCTGCCTTAATGCTCGTGTGGTAGCTGTTATTATAGGAAAACTCCGCTAACGGTAAATGAGTATCCCAATTTCCTCCGAAATCAATTACACATGCATGGAGCATATCCTCTAAAGTTTGAATAGTCCTCTCGCTTTGACCATCTATTTGTGGGTGATATGCCGTACTTATATCAAGACGTGTGCCCATGGCTTCTTGTAATGATTTCCAGATTCTAGACACGAATCTGCTGTCTCTATCAGAGATAATAGAAATTGGCACTCCATGCCTAGCCACAATTTCCTTGATATAAAGCTTTGCAAGTTTCTCGGTTTTATCCGTTTCTTTGATAGGTAGGAAATGAGCTGATTTTGTTAAACGATCGACAATTATCCATATGGTATCATAACCACTGGACGTCTTGGGCAATTTTGTGATAAAATCCATAGAAATTTGTTCCCATTTCCATTGGGGAATTTCAGGTTGTTGTAACAAAGCAGACGGTTTCTGATGTTCGGCTTTTACTTTTGAACATGTTAAGCATTTACTGACATATGTGGTAATATCTCCTTTCATATTAGGCCACCAATATAATTCTTTTAGATCCTTATATATCTTATCTGAACCTGGGTGAATGGAGTACCTGGACTTGTGGGCTTCGTCCATAACCAACTCCCGTAAATTACCAAAACACGGCACCCAAATTCTATTTGCAAAGTATAAAGTATCATCTGATTTTGGCTCTAATTGTCTGATCATTCCTCGTAAAGCTTCATTCTGAACGTTTTCTTATCTGATTGCCTCTTGTTGTGCCATCCGGATTTGAGTCGTGAGACTCATATGAATTGTTAATCCTAGGGCACGAACACGAAGAGTTTTAACTCGTTCTTTGCGACTTAACGCGTCTGCTACGACATTGGCTTTACCAGGATGGTACTTGATATCACAATCATAGTCGTTTAGTAGTTCTACCCAACGACGTTGTCTCATGTTAAGTTCCTTTTGATCGAAGATATGTTGAAGACTCTTGTGATCAGTAAAGATAGTGCATCTTGTACCGTAAAGATAATGTCTCCAAATCTTGAGTGCAAACACAACTGCGCCCAACTCCAAGTCATGGGTCGTATAATTCTTTTCGTGCACTTTTAGTTGTCGTGAGGCATATGCGATGACTTTGTCTCTTTGCATTAACACACAACCAAGTCCTTGGTGTGATGCATCGCAGTATACGACAAAGTTGTCGATTCCCTCAGGAAGGGATAAGATCGGTGCACTACACAGCTTCTGCTTCAGTAATTGGAAAGCTGACTCTTGCTTGTCATTCCAATCATACTTCTTTTCTTTCTGGGTTAATGTGGTTAAGGGCAGGGCTATTTTTGAAAAATTCTCAATGAATCGCCTGTAATAACCGGCCAAGCCTAAAAATTGACGCACTTCTGTCGGAGTCTTTGGTGTTTCCCAGTTTTTGATCGCTTCTATTTTAGATGGATCAACGTGAATTCCTTCCTTGTTGATGACATGTCCAAGAAAATGCACTTCTCGGATCCAAAACTCACACTTTGAGAATTTAGCATAAAGCTTCTCATGCCTGAGTAGTTCTAAGATTAATTTCAGATGATGTTCATGATCCTCCTTGGTTCGTGAATATATTAATATATCGTCGATAAATACTATCACGAATTTATCCAAGTATGGTTTGCACACGCGGTTCATGAGATCCATGAAAACAGCTGGTGCGTTCGTCAAACCAAACGGCATAACTAGAAATTCGTAGTGGCCATAACGAGTCCTAAACGCTGTCTTTGGTACATCTTCTTCTTGGATTCTTAGTTGATGATACCCTGAACGTAAATCGATCTTAGAGTAGAAGCTAGAACCTTGTAGTTGATCAAACAAATCATCTATTCGAGGAAGTGGGTATTGGTTTTTGATTGTAAGTTTGTTTAATTCTCGGTAATCTATACACGTCCTAAAGGTTCCATCCTTCTTCTTTACGAATAGGACCGGAGCTCCCCAAGGTGCGAAAATCGGTCTTATGAAACCTTTATCAAGCAACTCCTGGAGTTGATTTGATAATTCCTGCATTTCAGAAGGTGCTAATCGATACGGCGATCGTGCAACTGGTGCGGCTCCTGGTACTAAGTCGATTCGGAATTCGACTTGCCTCGGTGGCGGCAATCCAGGTAAGTCTTCAGGAAAAACTTCAGGATAACCCTTAACGATTGGTATATCCTCAAGTCGACGTTCCTCGGGTTTCTTCTCGACGACGTGAGCCAGGAATACGCAATAGCCTTTACGTAGGTACTTACGAGTTTTCATGCAGTTTATCATCCTTAATGTTACTCCACTCTTCTCACCTTGAATCGAAAGAACTTCTCCGTTCGGAAGTGGGATTTGGACAATCTTCTCAAAACAAACAATCTCGGCATGATTCTTTGACAACCAATCCATGCCAATAACAACGTCAAAGCTTCCTAAATCAACAGGTAACAGATCTATACTAAATGTGTGGTTTTTAAGACATAAGGTACAACCTTGAATGACCTATCCGGTATTAATTAATTTTCTGTTCGCTAATTCAATTGTATACTTTTGTTCTAGTTTGCTGGCCTTAATACCGAGTAGGGACTTAAAGTCATTTGACACAAAACTCATATCAGCACCCGTATCAAAAGTATAGAGGCATAGTGATTATTTATCGGGAACGTACCAGTGACAATGTTCAGATCTTGTCGTGCGTCACCAGCCCCCATCACAAATGCTCTTTCACGGGCCTGATTTTCGTTTCGGTTCTTCAACTTTGGACAGTCTTTTCTGATGTGCTTTGGATCTCCACAATCAAAGCATCCCTGATTCATCCTTCCTGTTCCTGGTTTGACCTTTCCTGCTGCTTGATTAATCTTATTAGGATTTGCATTGCTCCAACAGTTATGGGTCATATGCCCATACTTTTTACATTTTCCACATTGGATACACCTTTCACTGTGATGATATCCACACTTGTCACACTTTGGTCGTGTTCCAAGATATCCACTTTGTCCTTCAAGGTTGGCAGCATAGGCCTTCATAGTTTCAGGTCTCTTGTAAGCTTGATTCTTGTTTTGATTACTGGGTTTTCCAAACCATTTCCTCTTTTCCCCAGACCTTCCTTCCTCGGTCTCCTTCTTTCCAAACAAACCATCACGCACAGCATTATCCCTTAGCTTGAATGCTAGAGTTATAGCGCTCTTGGAATCCATGGGGTTCGATGAAGTCACTAGACTTCGGATTTGAGGTGCGAGACCCCACAAGTATCTTTCAACCTTCTTGTATTCTGGGGTGACCATGTGTGGAACCAAGATTGCTAACTCATTGAATCGGTCTGTGTAGCCAGCAACATCATCTCCTATCATTTGTAAATTCCACATTTCAGATTCGATCTTTTGCAACTCATTTCGAGGACAATACTCCTCGATCATCATGGCCTTCAGGTCTTCCCATGACAACTCATATGCTGTCTGCCTTCCCAAAGTCTTTACTTGTGAATTCCACCAGGTTAAAGCTTTATCAGTGAGTGAGCATGTAGAATACTTCACCATGCAGTCAGCGGTGCATTCACTAATATCGATTACCGATTCCATCTTTTCTATCCATCTCATTAGACCAACTGCACCCTCGGTGCCATTGAAGTTACGGGGTTTGCAAGATAGAAAGGCCTTGTAGGAGCACTTCCTATTTGAAGCATCTGTAGGTTTACAAGTCATAACGTCATTAATTCGGATCATGACTATGTGTTACGGCTTATTTATTCTATTACCTCCGGAACCTCCGGCTGTACCGCTACCTCCTGCACCTCCTCCGCCGGTACCGCTGCTGTTTCCTCCTCCACTATTTCGATTTGCCTCATACTGCTCCATGGCAGCAGCTACTCGCTGTGGTATGAGTTGTTCCACATTTGGAGAAATCGCTTCGTTGTTGTCACCAGTAGTGTTACGGGTTGTCCTACGCTTAGGCGCCATGACGTTCCTTCTAACATATCAATTAAAAAGAAACAACATTGTATAATAATAATGTTAGATCATGACATAAGGATACAACAACATCAAACGTAAACAACCATCATTACAACATAAACCATTTCATACATAGTTAAAACATATATAGTACATTGTTCCAAAAGACAAGGATACAAAAGAGATGGGTTCACATGACCTCATCAGTACTAAAGTTTTAAACTACTTAATGTACTACGGGCACAACCCGCCCGTAATAGGTTTAAAAGAAGAAGTGGGAGTACAATCCAATCATCATGGCAAGTCCTGCCATGACAAAGCTAGCTCTCGCCACAAATTCTGCAGCCAAAGTCCTTTCTTCCAGCGCCTCCACCATGTCTCGGACTGTAACAGTGAACTGCCAGTCCATATCAGCTCTCAACTCAAGATAGTCAGTGGCTGTATGTCTCGGGTGTGGTCCTCCAGAGTCTGAACTCGAGATCCGAGCCTTTGACGAAGTCGCGTGGCTGCATCCCCATGTGCCCGAATATCGTCTAGGAGATCATCAAGACGCTCTTCGTGCGTACGAACACGAGCTACCAAGGTAGGCACAGTGAGCTCCATGGCTTCCCCAGTGTGGGGTAGGGGTGTTGGGGAGTTAGAAGAATCTCCGAGCTCAAAGGTAGATGGGATGCTCTCCATCTCCCTACATCTTGCCAAGGTACTGGGCATCCAACGGATAGTTCCCACAGTAGGGTGATAGCAGGGTCTTTGCTTAGGTGGTTCTTCACCAGTCTCTAAGTCTTCCGGGTCACGGGCTGCTAGATTCCTCTTGCGTGAAAGTCGAACCTTCTTCCTAGCACTTTGTACCTTAACTGGTCCTCCGCTTTTCTTTCGGTAGATGATAGGTGGTTCTCCCAAGGCGGCATTAGGTGGTGTGGAGCTACGGGTTTGTACTCGATTTTTGGGACGTGAGGCGGAAAGTTCCTCGTTTGATTCAGTGTCAGAGACGGGATCAGAATGTGAATGTGACGACATGCTTGTGACTACAATATCCATATGACATGTTGATTGGTTATGAAATGCTTATGCAATGAAAACATTCTAGTGAGTCATTTAGATTATAGACTAGGTTCCAATTTAGATTCCTAGTTCACTATAATCAATGGCTCTGATACCAAATCTGTCACACCCCGCCAAGGCGGAAACGCGAGGCACGACGTTTATGGTTTCCAAAGCATATGATTACCGCAAACACATACATGATAAATGGATACATAAACAAATTTAAAGTTTTTCATTACAAAAATGTAATCAGAGTTTACGAAAAAAAAATTAAGATTTCACAAATATGACTCAATTTAATGAGTTATACAGGGGAAATCCTCCTTGAGTAGTATCCATCGTGCATGCATGTAACCTACATTGCTAACCTTGAAATCACGTTCAGTTACCTGAAAAACATACTTAAAATTGTCAACACGAGGTTGGTGAGTTCACAGGTTTAATCAAATAGTTCTTTGTAAACTTCGTTTGTTCATAAATAGTTCAGTTGTATGTGATAAACAGAATAAGAATTGTTGACCCATTTGTAAACTAGCTAGGAATACAAATAATATGTTCATACATGAGGCGTAACCAAACCATGACAATTGTACATGCCCCTAATTTCGTTATCCGGTTCTATGCGGCCATAAATCCTCCAGATTGTGGTTAGCGCGACTAACCATGACCGGGAGACGTCACTCTCCATAGTACTATTCATAGGACCCTAGGCTACAGTTAATGGTTACTACGTTGTTCCAGGGGACTTTAGCGGCCTTAACTCGTTGTTCTCATCTCATGTAAACATAAAAGTCGTGCCTTATTCTCTTGTTATCCCATAAAATAGTTGTAAGTATGTTTTTCCCCCAAATATAGAAAACAGTAAAAAGGGGCCGTGAAACTCACCTTGAGTTTGTGTATACTTGTATGATACGTGTTGTAGTCAACCTTGACTATTCGTACCCTAGATACCAAGGGTAAATTGTGTTAAGACCGAACGTCTTATATTGCAAATTGTTCACCGACTTTGTAAATTTGGTTGCTTTTGTTTAAAATATCCTCTTAGTTGTTCAACACTTGTTTCGTTATAAAACAGATCTGAGTTACTGCCCAAAAGGGGACTGACACAGGTATCGAAACTTCATAGTTTCGATTGGGCAATTGAGTGCCGAAACTTCCTAGTTCGATTGAGTAGTTAGGTATCGAAACTACCTAGTTTCGATTGAGTAGGACAGTTGTCGAAACTTCCTAGTTTCGATTGTGCAGATTAGATATCGAAACTTCCTAGTTTCGATTTGAGTAATATGTATCGAAACTACCTAGTTTCGATTGGTCAATAGGTATCGAAACTTCCTAGTTTCGATTGAGTAGACAGGTATCGAAACTACCTAGTTTCAATTGAGTGATAAGTATCGAAACTATAGTTTCGATTGAGTTAACTGGTATCGAAACTCCTAGTTTCGCTTACTTGACTTTTGTTTGACAGAATCAGTCCTGCATATTTATGTTTTAAATCTTGAATTTGACACACTTTTCTTGTTACCTTACTTGCGATTGAACATTTTGTATGCTTAGATACGGTTTTTAAAGAAAATAAAGTAGATAATTTTGAGTTTTTACCTTAAAACAGTGACGATGATGATGAGAGAAAACAGAGATGATCTTGAATCTCTTGCTAACTTTTCTTTAGAAACACTTGAAATCTTCTTAAAACACCGAATTGTGGTAGGTTTTTCCTTAAAACTTGACTTCAATTTTGAAGAGAAATGGGGAAATTGCCGTAAGAAAATGAGTGATAAAATGGTTTGTGAGAGTTTTGATTGAAAGGGGTATGGGTTATATCTGAATTCTCGCAAGTAGGAGATATGGGTTTTGGAATAAAGAATTTGAATGTGAGGTAAATGGGGACGTGAGAGTGAAATGGGTTTTCTCTGGCTTCGGCCGAGAAAGTCAATAAAAGTGGTTTGGGGTAAATTTTCAAACAATTAGTTTTAAGGGTATTAATATTACTTAGAGTTTCAAAAGGGTAATTTAATTCGGTTAGGTTCTCCGCGGTATTATAAATTTAACACGTTTATGGCTCGTTAAAGAAAAACATTGAAATCTTGGATTGTATAATCCGTTGAGGTGATTATTTGTAGGTATAAATACCTAAAAGTGACGTTCGTATTTAGCCGGGTTATACTGGTATGCGAACCGGTAACTCCTCGAATTACCAAAATATAAAACGAGACCATGTACGGTCTTTGTTAGACCAAAATGTCCTTGTTTGTGAAATTAAATAAATCACAAAATAATTATAACGTAAACTTGTTTAATACATGTACGGATATTGACCTGAAATGTCGGGTGTCACAGTATGAAACCGTCATCCATCTTTTATGTCTTCCTTACTTCCTTAATAACGCATGTTGTTCATCCTAATAATCAAAGAAGATTTAAAAAGCTAAAGAGTTTTATAAAGTTTAACTTTATTATGTTCAAAAACTAGAATCTTATATAAAAGATATATGTGATTAAAAAATGATAGGCTTATATACTTAGATTATTGTCGTAACATGTTTCATGAAATATTGGTTATTTTGATGTCATGATACTAGATTATGAGTTGTTAAACTAAAAGATGTGTGTAAATAAATAAAAGGATCGAAATTATAGAATACACATGTATATGCATATTGTTGAGCTTAGTGACTCGAAATGGTAATAATATATACCTACATGTGTATATATATATATATCGAAATTTATACATGTATTTATAGGTGGATTTTCTTGTTGGAATATTTAATGTTAAAAGGGAAATAGTAAAATAAAAACTAGGAATAATACTTGGATAAGTAAAATATATGTGTATATGTATATATATATGTGTGTGATCGCATGAAACATGTAATATATATATTTATGTGTGTTTGAAGTTGGAAACTTGGTAAATTGGTAAGCATGAAAAGCATGAGTTCATATAAATAATTGAAATCATATATATGATTATAACTTGTGTATAATGTGGAACGTGGACTTGATTAATGAAATTTAAAGACGTTCGGGTTAAAATAAATGATTGTATGTATTCACTAAACATATTTAAATATATGTTGAAATATGGTTATACGTGTGTGTAGATATTGGTGAAAATATAAATATATGTCAAGTTAGTACATGTCGTTCGGAACAAGTAATCGTATATGGGTGTGTTAACAATGATTATGTGTACATAGAAGTAGTCATACGTATAACATACTTGATTAATTTCTATGATTTTGTATAATTATTGGAAAGTAATAATTATGTGTTTATAAGTGATTTTAATGTAAAATATTATAAAATATTGCAAAAATAGTACTTATTTTTTAATATATATAATAAGTCACCAATGTGGAAATAAATATATACTTTTCCGGAAAATAAGTAAAGTGTCTAAACTTGAATAATAATCACCGAGTCATTACAAGAAAACATTGTTTTAAATAAACAAAGCCGTACTTAACAGGAATAGTTAAGTCAGGTGAACAACTTGCGTTTAAGACGGGTAGTCTTAACGTGTTTAGTATCCTTGTGTAAATAGGATACGGATAGGCGGGGCTGCTATTATTTGAAATATTTGCTAGCATTTACTTCTGTCGAGGTGAGTTTCACTAACCCCTTTTTTTATTTTTTTTCTAAATTTTTGAAATGTTTTGGGGTGGAAACATATTTATAAAGAATTTTTGTATGTAAATGAATGAACTAATGATCAGACCGTATGTATGTATTGAGGGAAAAATAAAGCGCTTAAAGTCCTCGGAATAAAAATTAGTAACCATTAGCTATCGATTAGCCCGGGATTTTATGAATAGTACTATTGGGGGTGACGCCTCCTGTCATGATTAGTCGAGCTAATCAGCGGTCCAAATGGCCGAATGACCGCATATTGTCTTAACTCGCAGAAAGGCGAGGGGAGGCACAGAAAGTTGGGGTTTGGTTACGGTCTCGTACATTACATATTATTTTGTATTCCTTGCAAGTTTACAAATGGGGTCAATTGATCGGGTTAGTATTCGGATTCATTGGTAATACATACTAAGAGTTTTGATCGGTAAATGATCAAGTTTAAACAATGTATTTATGATAACTCTTGATAATAACTTGTGAACTCACCAACCTCGTGTTGACGTTTTTAAGTATGTTTTCAGGAAATTGAACGTGGTCTTCAGGCTAGCAATGTAGGTTGCATACATACATGTGGATACAGCTTTTGGAAGGGTTTCACTTATATAACTCATGGTCTTAGTCATATTGTGAAATCCTAAACTTTGTACAATTTAAATTATGTTTTGGGATGTAAATATTTTTAAACTTGGTTATGTATCCAATTTCATGTATGAGTTTGCAATAATCATATGCTTTGGAAACCGTGAATGTGACGCCTCGCGTTTCCGCCGTGGCGGGGTGTGACAGAGATTGGTATCAGAGCCATTGATTATAGCGAACTAGGAGTCTAAAAAAATAGAACCTAGTCTATAATTTAAATGACTCATTAAAAACGTTTTCATTGCATAATCCTTGCTTAGCCATTCATTTTGTCATATGGATATTGTAGACACACCATGTTACATACTAACTTCACTTAAACTTCATAAGTTAGGAAGCGACCTACAAAAATGGCTGAATCGATTGGTGAGACTATGCTCAGAGGACCAAAGATCGACTTATCATACTGGGAATGGCTTTGCCAAGCAGTCCAAATGTGGAGGGTGGAGGAGGATCTCCCTACGTCTTGTGACTCTATCGGAGTAACATGTGAATCAAAACCAGTGCCACTCACCGGGGAGTGCGCGGAATGCACCATTCCCCTGCTAGTGTCCCGAAGCAGTAAGCAAGAGTTACAAATTCACCAATTGGAAAGGGATGTGAAATCCATTCGAAGAGACTTGACAATTTTTCCAACCTTAATGGAAAATGTTAATGGGATAATGGAAGATCAGATATTGGTCGACCAGTCCCTTCAGCATGCATCTAGTCATATGATGGAATTGGAGAAAAGACTAGCTGAGATGGAGAGGAGGACTGCCGCAACTGAATAGAAGGCAGAGGCAGCCAAGCAGAGGGCTATTGATGCTGAGGCACGTGTGGAGGATATGATGATCTCATCTACCGTTTTCCTATTTCTAGATCTATTAAGGGCAGGTTGTACCGTAGCATGTTATGTAGTTTAAAACTTTAAGTACTGATGTGGTCATATGAACCCATCTATTTTTGTATCCTTGTCTTTTGAAACTATGTACTTCGCATACTTATCTATGAAATAAATGGTTTATTTTGACATGATTGTTATGAACGTTTGATGTTGTTGTATCTGTATGTCGTATGGTATCATTATCATTATATAATGTTACTTCTTTCTAAATGTTATGTTAGAAAGAACGTCATGGCACCTAAGTGAAGGACACCCCGTGACACCACTGGTGAGAACAACAACAACACAATTTCCCCAAACGTAGAACAACTCATAGAGCACAACGAGTAGCTGTCGCTATGGAGCAGTATGAAGCAAATCAAAATAGTGATGGAGGAAATGGCAGCGGTACCGGTAGAGGAGGTGCAGGAGGTAGTGGTACATTCGGAGGTTCTGGAGGTAATGGATCGAGTAACCTCACCTGAAACACATATTCGTGGTCTAAATTAATAGCATTATTAAAATAGTGACTCGTGACCCTACAGATGCTCCAAGCAGGAAGTGCACCTACAAAGCCTTCCTATCCTGCAACCCCCACAGTTTCAATGGCACAGAGGGTGCAGTGGGGCTAATGAGGTGGATAGAAAAGATGGATTCGGTGATTGATATTAGTGAATGCACCGCTGACTGCATGGTGAAGTATTCTACTTGCACGCTCACTGACAAAGCTTTAACTTGGTGGAATACTCAAATAAAGACTTTGGGGAGAGAGACAGCGTATCAATTGTCTTGGGAAGACTTGAAAACCATGATGATCGAGGAATATTGTCCTCGAAACGAATTGCAAAAGATTGAAACTGAAATGTGGAACCTACAAATGATCGGAGATGATGTGGCAGGGTACACCGACCGTTTCAATGAATTGGCAATTCTAGTACCTCATATGGTCACACCAGAACATAAGCGTGTGGAAAGGTATCTGTGGGGCCTTACACCTCAAATTCATAGTATGGTAACTTCATCAACCCAATAGATGCCAAAAGTGCTATAACTTTAGCATTCAAGCTAAGGGATGATGCGGTAAGTAACGGATTGTTTGCGAGGAAGGAGAACGAAGAAGGTAGATATGGAGAGAAAAGGAAATGGAGGGGAAATTCAAGTAACAGATCCGGGAAACAAGGATTTAAGAAACAAGGAACTGTGAAGGCTTTTGCAACCAACACTGTAGAAAGGAAGGAGTATGATAGGGGCCTACCGAGGTGTAAGAAGTGCGGAAATCATCACACCGGTGAATGTATCAGATGTGGAAAATGCGACAGGTTTGGCCACACCACACAAGCTTGTCGAGTTAATAACCGAATGTGGAAGAATAAATCGGGATGTTTTGTTTGTAGCGATCCGAAACACTTCAAGAAGGAATGTCCCAAGTGGAAGAATCAGATGAACGCTCAGGCACATGGGAGAGCATTTGTGATGGGTGCAGGGGACACACGCCAGGACCCGAACATTGTCACCGGTACGTTCCCAATAAATAATCACTATGCCTCTATACTTTTTTATTCTGGTGCGGATATGAGCTTTGTGTCGAATGATTTTAAATCCTTACTTGGTATTAAGGCCAGCAAACTAGATCAAAGTTATACAATCGAATTAGCAAATGGGAAGCTAATTAAAACCAGAGAGGTCATTAAGGGTTGTACTTTATGTCTAGAAAATCATACATTCAATATAGACCTTCTACCCGTCTAACTAGGGAGTTTCGATAGTGTTATTGGTATGAATTGGTTATCAAAGAATCATGCCGAGATCATATGCTTTGAGAAGATTGTACGTATCCCATTACCAAGTGGAGAAATTCTTTCAATTCAAGGCGAAAGGTGTAGAACGATGCTGAAGATGATAAACTGCATGAAAGCTCATAAATATCTACGCAAGGGTTATTGTGCATATCTGGCTCATATCGTCGAGAAGAAACCTGAGGAACGTCAACTTGAGGACATACCGATCGTTAGGGATTACCCCGAAGTATTTCCCGAAGACTTACCTGGTTTACCACCACCGAGGCAAGTTGAGTTCCGGATCGACCTAATACCAGAAGTTGCACCAGTTGCACGATTACCATATCGTTTAGCACCTTCTGAGATGCAAGAATTATCAAACCAACTGCAAGAGTTACTTGATAAAGGTTTCATAAGACCGAGTTTTTCACCTTGGGGAGCTCCGGTCTTATTTGTGAAGAAAAAGGATGGAACCTTTAGAATGTGTATCAATTACCGGGAATTGAACAAGCTTACAATTAATAACCGGTATCCTCTTCCTCGAATAGACGACCTATTCGATCAACTTCAAGGTTCAAGTTTCTATTCTAAGATTGATCTACGATCAGGATACCATCAACTAAGAGTCCAGGAGGATGATATACCAAAGACAGCTTTTAGGACTCGTTATGGTCATTACGAATTCCTAGTCATGCCATTTGGTTTGACTAATGCACCGGCAGTTTTCATGGATCTCATAAACCGTGTGTGCAAACCATACCTGGATAAATTTGTGATTGTGTTTATCGATAACATATTGATATATTCACGAACCAAGGAAGAGCATGAACATCACTTGAAGCTAATATTGGAACTACTTAGGAATGAGAAGTTATATGCAAAATTCTCAAAGTGTGAGTTTTGGATTCGAGAAGTTTATTTTCTCGGACATGCCATCAATAAGAAAGGTATTCATGTAGACCCGTCCAAGATTGAAGCTATCAAAAACTGGGAAGCACCAAGAACTCCAACTGAGGTGCGTCAATTTCTGGGATTGGCAGGTTATTACAGGCGATTCATCAAGAACTTTTCAAAAATAGCCCTACCCTTGACGACGTTAACCCAGAAAGACAAAAAGTTTGATTCGACCGATAAACAAGAGTCAGCTTTTTAATTATTAAAGCAGAAGCTTTGCAGTGCACCAATCCTCTCACTTCCTGAAGGAACCAATGATTTCATCGTGTACTGCGACGCGTCACACCAATGTCTGGGATGTGTACTGATGCAGAGAGAAAAAGTCATAGCATATGCATCCAGACAGCTGAAGGTCCATGAGAAAAATTATACTACTCATGATTTAGAATTGGGTGATGTTTTGTTTGCACTCAAAATATGGAGACATTACCTCTATGGTACAAGATGCACTATCTTTACGGATCACAAGAGTCTCCAACACATCTTTAATCAGAAAGAACTCAACATGAGGCAGCGCCGTTGGGTAGAACTGCTAAATGATTATGACAGCGAGATCAAGTACCACCCTGGGAAGGCGAATGTCGTAGCAGACGCCTTGAGTCGTAAGGAGCGAGTTAAAACTCTTCGTGTTCGTTCCCTAGGACTAACAATACATACGAGTCTCACGACTCAAATCCGGATGACACAACAGGAGGCAATCAAAGAAGAGAATGTTAAAAATGAGGCATTACGGGGAATGATAAAACAGATGGAACCGAAGTCAGATAATACTTTATACTTCATGAATAGAATTTAGGTGCCACGTCTTGGTAATTTACGGGAGTTGGTTATGGAAGAAGCCCATAAGTCTAGGTACTCCATTCACCCAGGTTCGGATAAGATGTATAAGGATCTGAAAGAACACTATTGGTGGCCAAACATGAAAGGAGTATGTTGGCAAATGTCTGACGAGTTCAAAAGTAAAAGCAGAATATCAGAAACCGTCAGGCTTATTACATCAACCCGAGATTCCTCAATGGAAATGGGAACAAATCTCCATGGATTTCATTACAAAGTTACCCAAGACTTCAAGCGGGTACGATACTATATGGGTAATCGTCGATCGTTTGACAAAGTCAGCACATTTCCTACCTATCAAAGAGACGGATAAAACCGAGAAGCTCGCAAGGCTATATATTAAGGAAATTGTAGCCAGGCATGGAGTGCCAAGCTCTATTATCTCTGATAGAGATAGCAGATTCGTGTCTAGAATCTAGCAATCCTTATAAGAAGCCTTAGGCTCACGTCTTGACATGAGCATCATGAGCATATCACCCTCAAACAGATGGTCAAAGTGAAAGGACCATTCAGACTTTAGAAGATATGCTTCGTGCGTGTGCAATTGATTTCGGAGGAAATTGGGATACTCGCCTACCGTTGGCTGAGTTTTCGCACAATAATAGTTACCATACCAGCATAAAAGCCGCTCCATTCGAGGCTTTGTATGGTCGTAAATGTCGCTCACCGCTATGTTGGGCGGAGGTTGGCGACAAACACTTAACTGGTCCTGAGGTTATTCAAGAGACCACGGACAAGATTTTCAAAATCAATGATCGTCTGAAGGCCGCCCGTGACAGACAAAAGAGTTACGCTGATAAAAGACGAAGATCTTTAGAATTCCAAGTGGGAGACAAAGTCATGTTAAAGGTCTCACCTTGGAAGGGAATTGCAAGATTTGGCAACCGTGGCAAGCTTAACCCTAGGTACATTGGACCATTTGAAATACTGGCTAGGGTTGGCTCGGTAGCTTATAAACTCAAGTTGCCACAAGAGCTAAGCAATATGCATGATACATTTCATGTGTCTAATCTCAAGAAGTGTTTATCAGACGAGACGTTAATTATACCCCCTGATGAGGTTTACATAGACGATAAGTTGCACTTCGTTGAAGAACCAATTGAAGTCGCATATTGGAATGTTCAGAGAATAAGGCGCAGCCGTGTTAAGCTGGTCAAGGTACGTTGGAATTCGAAGCGCGGCCCCGAGTATACGTGGGAGCGGGAAGATAAAATGAAATCCAAATACCCGTCCTTGTTCACGAACGCTCCAAGTCAAGATGACAAGAACTGAATTTCGGGACAAAATTCTCTTTAACTTGGGGAGAATGTGACACCCAGCATCTCAGGTCAATATCCATATTACATAAATGTACGTTCATAAAATATATTTCCTGAAGTTTTATTTTGACTAAGTAAAGTCAAGGAGTCTAGCAAAGGAACTTATTTCATGATTAGTAATTAACAGAGAATTACTAGAAAAAGGTAAGTAGTTATAACCCGTAAAATACAGTCGTTGGTGATTAAAAAGAATTTCATTCCAGAAAAGTCTAGTGACACAGTTAAGTATAAAAACGTAAATATTAATGACTAAACTTTTATAAAAAGTTGACACATAAATAACTGTTACATGACTCTAAGTTATCTTATGTGTATACATGTATAATATAGCATAGTAGTGACTATGTCGGGTTATCTAGTGATCAATTGAAATTAGACAAACCACATAAAATCATACAAGTATTAAACCATTTAAAAGTTTTTACACCAGGTATTAGATCACGCAACCACCTAGAGGATTTTTACCACTAAAACAACCCACTTATTTGGTCATTAGTAGACAAGACAACACCCAAACCCCCCCCCCCCCACCCACACCCTCTCGGCCGAAATAGAGGGCCTAGCCCCTCTCCACTAACTCATTAAATTGCATGCATACTTGGCACACATGCACACCTCTCTTCCAAGTTCATGATGACATGCAAATTCAATCAATCAAGTAGTAATAAATGAATATCTAATCAAGCACTCAACTCCTACTCCATCTATATACATATACTCGACACACATGCACACACATACACACACTCTTTCAAAATAATCCAAGATCAAAAATCCTAAGAGAGCTTGGCTAGAAGCTTGAAGATGCAAGGGAGTTCTTGAGGTCTAGGAGTCGGTTTTGCTAACAAGACAAGCCATTTCTCATCTTTTTGTTGTGATTCTTCACCTAGCTTGTCTAGTGGTATGAAACCGTCATCCATCTTTTATGTCTTCCTTACTTCCTTAATAAAGCATGTTGTTCATCCTAATAATCAAAGAAGATTTAAAAAGCTAAAGAGTTTTATAAAGTTTAACTTTATTATGTTCAAAAACTAGAATTTTATATAAAAGATATATGTTATTAAAAAATGATAGGCTTATATACTTAGATTATTGTCTTAACATGTTTCATGAAATATTGGTTATTTTGATGTCATGATACTAGATTATGAGTTGTTAAACTAAAAGATGTGTGTAAATAAATAAAAGGATCGAAATTATAGAAAACACATGTATATGCATATTATTGAGCTTAGTGACTCGAAATGGTAATAATATATACCTACATGTGTATATATATATATCGAAATTTATACATGTATTTATAGGTGGATTTTCTTGTTGGAATATTTAATGTTAAAAGGGAAATAGTAAAATAAAAACTAGGAATAATACTTGGATAAGTAAAATATATGTGTATATGTATATATATATGTGTGTGATCGCATGAAACATGTAATATATATATTTATGTGTGTTTGAAGTTGGAAACTTGGTAAATTGGTAAGCATGAAAAGCATGAGTTCATATAAAAGGATTTAAACATATACTTGAATGAATGAACTAGAGTATGTATGAGTGTTTAGCAACCGAAAAATGTGTAAATATAGAATATAATCATAACTTGGAATGAACTATGAAACGACTAAATAATTGAAATCATATATATGATTATAACTTGTGTATAATGTGGAACGTGGACTTGATTAATGAAATCTAAAGACGTTCGGGTTAAAATAAATGATTGTATGTATTCACTAAACATATTTAAATATATGTTGAAATATGGTTATACGTGTGTGTAGATATTGGTGAAAATATAAATATATGTCAAGTTAGTACATGTCGTTCGGAACAAGTAATCGTATATGGGTGTGTTAACATGGATTATGTGCACATAGGAGTAGTCATACGTATAACATACTTGATCAATATCTATGATTTTGTATAATTATTGGAAAGAAATAATTGTGTGTTTATAAGTGACTTTAATGTAAAATATTATAAAATATTGCAAAAATAATACTTATTTTTTAATATATATAATAAGTCACCAATGTGGAAATAAATATATACTTTTTCGGAAAATAAGTAAAGTGTCTAAACTTGAATAATAATCACCAATGAGTCATTACAAGAAAACATTGTTTTAAATAAACAAAGCCGTACTTAACAGGAATAGTTAAGTCAGGTGAACAACTTGCGTTTAAGACGGGTAGTCTTAACGTGTTTAGTATCCTTGTGTAAATAGGATACGGATAGGCGGGGCTGCTATTATTTGAAATATTTGCTAGCATTTACTTCTGTCGAGGTGAGTTTCACTAACCCCTTTTTATTTTTTTTCTAATTTTTTGAAATGTTTTGGGGTGGAAACATATTTACAAAGAATTTTCGTATGTAAATGAATGAACTAATGATCAGACCGTATGTGTGTATTGAGGGAAAAATAAAGCGCTTAAAGTCCTCGGAATAAAAATTAGTAACCATTAGCTATCGATTAGCCCGGGATTTTATGGATAGTACTATTGGGGGTGACGCCTCCGGTCATGATTAGTCGAGCTAATCAGCGGTCCAAATGGCCGAATGACCGCATATTGTCTTAACTCGCAGAAAGGCGAGGGGAGGCACAGAAAGTTGGGGTTTGGTTACGGTCTCGTACATTACATATTATTTTGTATTCCTTGCAAGTTTACAAATGGGGTCAATTGATCGGGTTAGTATTCGGATTCATTGGTAATACATACTAAGAGTTTTGATCGGTAAATGATCAAGTTTAAACAATGTATTTATGATAACTCTTGATAATAACTTGTGAACTCACCAACCTCGTGTTGACGTTTTTAAGTATGTTTTCAGGAAATTGAACGTGGTCTTCAGGCTAGCAATGTAGGTTGCATACATACATGTGGATACAGCTTTTGGAAGGGTTTCACTTATATAACTCATGGTCTTGAGTCATATTGCGAAATCCTAAACTTTGTACAATTTAAATTATGTTTTGGAATGTAAATATTTTTAAACTTGGTTATGTATCCAATTTCATGTATGAGTTTGCAATAATCATATGCTTTGGAAACCGTGAATGTTACGCCTCGCGTTTCTGCCGTGGCGGGGTGTGACAAAAACTACCCCGTACCACTCACGATCATGATAGCATCTGGATAACCGTTGACCGTCTAACTAAATCCGCACACTTTTTGCCTATCCGTGAGGACTATGGAGTCGAGAAATTTGCTCGAATTTACATTAATGAAATAGTTTGTCGTCACGGTGTGCCTCATAACATTATCTCTGATCGTGGCGGTCGTTTCACTTCCCGTTTCTAGCAATCTTTGCAACCTGCTCTTGGTACTCAATTGGATCTCAGTACAGCTTACCATCCTCAAACCGATGGTCAATCCGAGAGGACCATTCAAACTTTAGAGGACATGCTTAGGGCGTGCGTTATTGACTTCGGTGGTAACTGGGATTCACATCTACCCTTGATAGAGTTCTCATACAACAATAGTTATCACACTAGCATCAACATGGCACCTTTTGAAGCCCTCTATGGTCGTAAGTGTCGTTCTCCTGTTTGTTGGAACGAGATTGGTGAATCACAAATCACCAGACCAGAACTCATTCAAGAAACATCCGACATAGTCCTCCGTATTCGTGATAATCTTCTAGCAGCTAGAAGTCGGCAAAAGAGTTATGCCGACAAGCGACGAAAGCCTTTAGAATTTCAAGTCGGTGATCTCGTACTCCTCAAGGTATCACCTTGGAAAGGAATAGTTCGTTTTGGAAGGAAATGGAAACTAGCACCTCGTTTCGTGGGTCCTTTTAAAATTCTCGAAAGGATCGGAAAGGTAGCCTATGAACTTGAACTACCCGAAAATCTTAGCAACATTCATCCTACTAATGACCACATTTGGACTGCCATCATCTTGCTTCCATAGCTTGTATCCTTTGACACCTTTAGGATACCCAAGCATGATGTAATATCCAGTATTTTCCGACGTATCATCATAGTATTGAAATTCTATTTCCCGTTGTAACCTATACATTTGATATTCTACGAACTTATCATTTCAAAATCTTTGCATATATGATTGATTTAAAACTAGAATTCTTAAAATTTTAAAATATAACATAAATAGATTTGTATTTAATACATATATATAGGTGTAATTAAAGATATATGTATACATATATGTATCCTACAAAAAAATTAATAAATAGATTTAACCCTTAAGACTTTATAAGTTATATTTATTATTGTGTAAACAATATAAATAATAAACTTATCAACTTCAAATACTTAAATTTATAAATCAATAAACTTATAAACCTAGAAGGTATAAAACTTATTTGATTTTACAAAATTAAAGCATATTATTCATTTTATAAAGTCCAGGGGCTAATCTATCAATTCTCGAAACTTGTTTTAAACTAAACCTCAAACTTTAGCATAAATTGATAAACTTAAAAACATCAGGGACTGTTTGTGTAATTAGCCCAAACATCCGGAACCCAAACTCAGTTGCGAGTTCGAGTCTCGCCACAACCGGTTCTCACCCCGCTCATTCGAAAACGCGTACTACAGCCAGATTCACTACACCTCGGGCTTCCATTCACACATGCGACCCTAACTCGAGGTGAATCAATGCGAAATCCCAATTGTAAACACGCGTGAAGCGGGATTCGATCCGCTTAAACTCAACCGTAAACCCCCAACTAATCTAGTAATTAATGACGAAATTAACTATAAATAGCGGCCTAGACACCTCAACGACACCACACCTTAACTATGTATACACTCAATTCCTTCACATTGTACCTGTATCCTTCGATTTAAACCGTCGTCGGCCGTTTCTGAAACTCGACCAGTTCTCCCTAAATCCGGCAACAAATCAGGTAATCCGTATGTCCATCTTTATCGTTTATACCCAATAATCGAAAGCCCTCTGTCAATTTACAATGAAGGAAACGAATTCGATTCGTATTTCAGGGTTGAAATTCTATGGTTCATACGGGATTTAGGGGTCATCAGGGATTGTGTTTATGAAATTGTTTTTATGAGATATAGCTCAGCAAGGCCCGTAGCAGGGTGGTTAAGTCGTGTGTGTAGACTTGGGTGGCCCGGGTTCGAATCCGGCCAACCCAAGTTTTTATGTTTTCATTTTTTTTGAACCTTTTAATCAGATTTTATATCCCTAATTATTTTTATAAAATCTGATATATTCTTATAAACTTAAAACCGAATTTTATTTATATTTTTATTCCCAGAAAACATTTAGTAAATTAAAACTTATAAATATATAAATTTTTAAAACTATTTTTAAACACCTATAAAAACTATGTAATTTCCCCAAAACTTTCATAAAACATATAAACATAACAAAAATCATTTTATAAAATCAAAAACTTTAAACTTGTACAATTTCTTTTGTTTAGAAACTCAAGAAAACTTAATTAGTTATTTAATTTAAAACAGAAAATATAAATACACTTTAATTATTTTAAAACTTGAATTATTCTAAACTTAAAAACTCTATAAAAACATTAAAAGATAAACTTATACTTGTACACTTATAATTTACAAGAAAACCATTTTTATAAACTTATATTGATAATTTATTTACTTAAACTTCTAAACAACATTCTAGATATTATTTAGAATAATTACAATTTGTAATAAATTCTTAAATGAGTAAATATTTTAGAGAGTTATTAATTACCTTAAATAATTATTTTCTCTTTTAGATAATTATTACTTATGCTTAATAATTATTTAAGAAATTTAATATTTATTATTAATATATATTATCCTTTTAGATAAATGTTATTTAACTACTAGATAACTATTTATTATCCTTAATGCTTATTTATTTTATACTAAATTAATATTTTAAATATGATACTTGGAAAACTATTTAAAAATTATTATTTAACATATGTAAACAATAATTATTTGTTAAACTTCAAACTTAATAAACTTTATAATAACTATCTAAAACTTGTTATAAATCTAAACTTTATAACACAATTATTTATGCCTCCTATTTGAAACCCTAGTCAATCCTAGAAAGTCTTGAAGCCTTAGATCTTTGTCATAGACTTTTATGATCAAATCCTTAAACTTTAGACTTATCATTTAGGCTTGTTATGAAGATACCTTCCCTCAAAGCATACACTCATTCTTTGTCGGTCACTCTTACATCCTTCTCAAGGTGAGTATACTTAGCCACTTTTTGTTATATTTTTGATTTATAAACTTGGGGTGGAACATGTTCAAACTTTTAGACTTATACAATTCAAACATAACTATGCTTATATGCTTTCTATGTGTTATATGCTTTTGAAACTAGCATGCTTAAATTAAACTTAAGACTAGCATGTTCATTAACTTTGGCCGAGCCTATGGTAACAATAATAGATCTTTTGTATTTGACCAATCCACCTTAATTGATTGACCCTTCGGGGGGGATCCCATGATGATTGTTACTAAACTTAAACTTTAAACTTTTAAGGGTAACCCTCGGGTTATGCCTAAACTTGGTTGGAGTTTTAAAATGCACAATGTTTAACTTGCTTGTTCTCACATTTATACTTAGATTCATTAATCATAGTGAATTGTGAAAACTTTTAGAAACTTTGTTAAACGGTGTCAAAACCTTTGTATCTCACCAACTATTTTTAGTTGACAGTTTACTTAACATGTTTCAGGTGCTCAAGTTTGATGCTTATCTTATGAACACGTAGGATGCTTGGACCTAGAAAGACTATCAAATTAAATCTTATGTTTCATTATTATTGTTGTTGAACAATATGTTTTTCCTTGTTATGTTTGAACCTTAAAATATCATTAATGAAATATTTGAACTTTATTAGTCAAACTTGTGCTTTTGAACAACCGCGTCCGCCCCGACGTATAATCCGCCGTCGGTTGGGGTGTGACACATGACACATTTTAGGGCTCTTGGATCTAATTTTCCTTGACTTATGTGTGAGTAAGCCAAGCATCCAAATACCTTCATATTACTATAGTCAGTTTTCTCCCCTAACCATCTCTCCATTGGCACCATCATATCAATTGCACTTGATGGTGACCTGTTTACAATATAAGCAACAGTTTTTACTGCTTCTGCCCTTAGGCATCCCAGCAGCAAACATCATGCACCTAACCTTCTCCAATAGTGTCCTATTTATCCTCTCAACTAACCCATTCTGTTGAGGGGTACCTGGAATGGACAAATGCCTAGATATACCTTTATCTTTGCATTAATTATTGAACTCACCACTACAGAATTCCAGCCCATTGTCTGTTCTCAATTTCTTGACACTCTTATCAGTTTGATTTTCTACCAAAACTGCCCATTCCTTGAACATACCAAATGCATTAGACTTGTTCTTGAGTATGTATACCCAAACTCTTCTAGAATAGTCATTAATGATTGACAAAAAATATGAGGCTCCACATAGAGACTTGTGTTTAGTAGGTCCCCAACAGTCTGCATAAACATAGTCTAATATTCCCTTAGACCTATGTATACCCTTAGCAAACTTAACCTTCTTAGCCTTCCCTAGTATGCAGTTTTCACAAGATTCCATCTCACAATTTGCGAGACCTTCAAGAACTTCCTACTTCTTTAACTCCCTTAGCCCCAATTCACTCATATGTCCAAGTCTTTTGTGCCACATATCAGCATAATTGACCTTATTCCCTTCTGCTATTGAAACAGAACCAACTATGGCATTCCCATCTAACACATATGTGTTATTTTCACCCCTAGTGCCAGACAATACCACCATTGACCCCTTTATAACCCTGGCTTTCCCATTCTTTAAACTAACACTGCATCCGTTTCTTTCAAAAGTGCCTAGTGAGATTAGGTTCTTGGTTAATGAAGGAATATACCTTACATTAGATAGCTCCACCTCAGTTCCATTATTTAGTTTTAAAGCTACAATATCATGTCCTTTTATGAGGCATGCTCTATCATCACCTAGCTTTACTACACCAAGATCTTCACATTTTAAAGTTTTAAAGCATTCTTTAATTGGAGTCATGTGGTATGAACACCTTGAATCCATGATCCATCCAACAATTTCAATGTCACTTGAAACCACACACACATCTGCATTATCATAGCCATCTAAAGGATCTTCAGTTTGTGAATTACCTTGGGTCTTTGAGGAACTAGCATAAGAACTTGAGTCCTACTTCTTCTTATTTCTTTCAGGGCATTCTCTTTTTAAGTGTTTTTCTGAATTGCAAATGAAGCATTTCCTTTTGAACTTAGACTTTGACCTCCCTGACCCCTTTGTTCTGGCCTGCCCCTAACATACAAGCCATCTCCTGCATCTTCTTGAATATCAGACTTCTTGTTTAACTCTTCAGAGTTAAGTGCATCAAGAACAATCTCCATGGATAATGACTCCCTTCCATACATGAGCGTATCCACAAAATGCTCATAAGATGATGGTAACGATGTTAGAAAGATTATGGCATGATCTTCATCATCCAACTCAACCTCAATATTTTCAAGATCCAGAATCAGCTTGTTGAATTCATCAGTGTGGCTTTTCATTGATCTTCCAGATAACATATGAAATGTATATAATCGATTCTTCAAGTACATGCGATTTGCGAGAGATTTGGTCATATAAAGTGTCTCCAATTTAGACCAAATCCCTATTGTTGTTGTTTCTTTCGACACTTCACGGAGCACACGGTCACCAAGACTCAATACGATTTCACTATGAGCCTTTTCCATTATCTCCTTCCTCTCTTTATCTGTTAATCCTTTAGGCAAGTTGTCTTCACCTTTTAATGCATCGACACCGTTGTGTAGGAGCAACGCTATCATCTTGACTCTCCACAGGCTAAAATCATTCTTGCCATCAAATTTCTCCAGCGTGAACTTCGAAGACGCCATCTTGATCACCAATTGCGGAATTAATCGATTCGATTCAATCGATTGAGCCAACGAGGCTCTGATACCACTTGTTATGAAATAACAATGAATCGAATGTGAAATTATATCAAGAACAAACAAGAATCGAAGTCTTATTAACCAAAACGAATTACAATTGAAAGAGAATGGAATCGAATGAATCCAAATTGTATCAGCCTTAATGCTTATACACTAATCAGACTTAACAACCAACTAACAACCAATCTTACAGAATATACACATTCAGTCCCTGAAGATTGACAACTAAACAAAACAGACCCAAACTAATGTAACTATAGACAAGTTACAGAATTAGCCCCTGAACTTTCAGAAACTAACAAATGTCCAACAAACACTTAACAATACTTAACAACTAAAATTTTCATTAGAGATCTTGAATTGAAGGTGAATCACTCACCATGAGTACAACTTTTATGTGATCATAAGTGAGTTCGATTGAACAATCCGAGTCTTGCTTGAGTTTAAGCAAGATATCAACCATATCTTCTTGCATATTGTTCGACTCGCTTCGATTTACATGTTCGTCGATGAGTTCTTGGTAGAACTCATCCAAGTCTTTGAAGGTATTTTCGAGTCGGGTAATGCTTCCATTAAGTTTATCAAGCCACCTCATCAAAGGAAAATGATCTCTACAAAAAAAAGTTTGTATACGTAGATTGAGATTGTAATACAAGCTTGTTAAGTCGTGTCACATCTTGTTGTTCGTCATCGTACTCAGACGTTCTCTTCCCAAAAGCCACTCTAGAAATGATATTACTCGTTAGAAGCATTAGGGTTTGAGTCAAATTCACCTCATCTTTCTCTACAACTCGACTCTTTATCCCATCGATCATGTCAAACACTTCTTGTTCACGAACAGGACGAAACAAGTTCACTTGTTTCATTGAAAATAGGTGAAGGGTGCAAGTCTTTCTCGTCTCTCTCCAATACTCATTGTACGGTGAAAAGCCCATGTATTTGTTATTGTATGATAACTTCTGAGGGCCTGTTAACAAAGGTCGGTTGCAAAAGATCAAATCTTTAGTTTGTAAGACCTCTTTCGCCATTTCAACAGAAGAAACAACGAGCGTTTGCACATTACCAAGATACAAGGACATTAAGGGCCCATAACGTTTTGAAAGACGCCAAAGGTAGTCTAGAAAGTTGGAGGTATCAAGCTGATGTAGGTTTCCGATAACCGGAAGTCCGGGAGGTCCTGGCGGCAGAGTTAGGAGGGTTTTTGACCGAAAGCTTCTAAACTTGTTAAGGAGGAAGAAGAATAACACGGAGATATCTAACAACTGAAAAAACGTGGAAACCAAATTGGGATCTGGAATTGTGGAGCGGGAACGTGAATTTAGGTGAAAATCAATCTACCGCTTTTCATGGGATTAGTCAACGAGGAAGAATGGAAAAATCAATCGACGGCTTTTCATGGGGATGTCGACTAATAGAGTCGTTAGCAACCTGATTAAATCGGTTGCTTCCTTTTCTTTCTTCAAAGGGAGTTTTTATACTTCAATCGTGAATCGACAATCGGTAATAACCTTCGGCCTTGTTCATTCTCCAATAGCCTCAAAACATTCAATCGGTGTTTCAATCGACGATCAATCGGGGGTTTGGCAACATTGGTTTTAGTAGTTGGATGATCCAAATGAGAAAAGTATAATAATACGTGTGAAAAGAAAAAAACAAGGTAAGAAGAACATTACAGTATGTGATTTCCAAAGGCTTTCTGGCTCGGGAGACGAGTTTCAATGGCAGCCGACTTGTAGTGGAGTTGTGGGTTCCAAATGCTTTCTACCTTTAATAATTTTTATAACTTAATGGTTGTTTCATTTTGCTTTAAAAATTGTAATTTGGATGAGATCGACGACCTGCAGTTTCACGTTGTTGTCGTTTTCTTTGCAATCTCCAACCAGGTAATAAATTTATGATTTGCAACCTAAATATCTAATCTTTTAGTTTGATATGCAGTTTGTAATATTGATCATTTTATTTGATTTAGATTTAAATGTGATTTGCTTGTTTAGATTGAAGTGTTATCTTGTTAATCATTCTTTAAATGTCAAATCGAGACCGGATAAAGTAAGAGGGTTTTTAACATAACTTTTGTAAGAGAGCCTCAAATTTTTTAGTTCGATTGGGGCCATCAAATACGTTGAGCTGTCCCTAACCACGTGTTACTAAAAATCATTGAAGTATCCTGGCAGATTATAACGTGTTGAACTTGAGGTCTATGACACATGTTGAGATAATATCTTGTTTTCTTGTTAATGATCAATCGAGTTCCTGAAAGGTCAAAGTACACGGATTGACATAAATAAACAAGCATATACATTTATACGAATGGATTTTAAACAACCAGCAGCTTTCGACCGACACAAAAGGAAAATAGATGCATTTATACGAATGGATTTTCTTGTTTGTGTTCGTCGTTAAGGGAATGAACATGTTCATGTTTGTTCGTTAATACGCTAAACGGCAGTTCACGAACATAAGGCTCGCGCAACGCTCCATCCATAGCCTGCCCGTCGCAACCGTGGCAGCTGCACGCCCGACGTGCGTCGTTGAGCCTTCCCGCACCAAGTCCCCAACGGCTAGTTACGATTATTTTAATTGTTTTTTTAAATTAATAAATTAAAACGTAATTAAAACCTAATTTAATAAACAGTTTAAATCATAATTTAAACAATATTAAAACATAATAAAACCCAATTTAAACAATATTAAAACATAATAAAACCCAATTTAAACAATATTAAAATATAGCTAAACCTATATTAAAACAAGATTAAAGCATAACCAAATTACATAACTTAATGATTAACCCGAGTAATTGGAGTCGGTATCGTGCTTGTCTTCCCATGGGTTATGTCAAGGCGAACGAGACATGTGCTCGTCTTGCCAAGGATCACGAGGCATGTACTCATCTTCTTGCAGTTCTTCGTCTTCGTCTTCAAGTGGGTAGTAGTCTTCCGGGAGGTAATAATTTTCTGGTTGGTCTTACTCTTCGGGTTGGTGTAGTTGTTTTTTAAACCTAGTCGTACTCAACATAGAGTATTTTTTACGTATCGTGGGTTATATCGACTGACGGTGACATGCTGGTACAATGAAAAATGAGACCGACACCGACTAAAAAACATCGGTACCGTTATATAACTGTCTTTTATCTATGTTTCAATCTCCACTATCAACTCTCCGTAACTTCATACGTTTCTTTTATGTATTTAACTACGATTTTTTTTGTGCTTACTCATGTTAAGGTTACCACATCAACCGTTAACGGTTGGGAACAATTTATTTAACCACGTTAACTTTTTTGCTTAACCACATTAATGTTACCGCCTTAACCGTTTAAGATCCGCTTCCCGCCGCTTAGCGCGCGGCAAAATTTCTAGTTTTTCTTAAAACATACTACAAATGAAGTCATGTTAAATTTATATTGAATTTATTATATTTTACAATACCAAAGAAGACTCTAGTATACGTCAACGTATGGGCAGTAAGCCGAGACCCTACATGTTGGGAAAGACCTGAAGTATTCGAGCCAGAGAGGTTCATGGGTAGCATTTTCGACGTGAATGTTGGGAAGACGAATTCGTCGAAACACACATACATACGAATTCGTCGAAACACCGAAGGAAACATAAGTAAGGAAGTAAGGAGAATATCGGCGTTTCGGTCCAGAAAAACACGTATATCAACGATTTACGAAAATAATACACGTGTAAGGTCTTGGATATGGCCACGTAGTTCGGTGATTCCGCACACTTGTTGAATGTTCCGACGATCTTGACATATTCGAATAGTTGAAAACTAAATGTTTATTTTAATACATTTGAACAGATATATCTTTGATTTGACAATTTTTATTAAAACATACTAAATATGATGATGTCATGATAAATTTACATTGAATTTATTATATTTTATAATTATAATACTAATGAACTAATAATTTCATTATGTTGAGATTCTATATGATACTGATTACCGAAGTATTACAAATCTTCCAAACCTATTCAACTCCTACAACCATGATCGTAAACTTTAGCCACAAGTTGAAGATCATTCTTCTTACGTCTAACCGTCCCTGGAGTTGACAATGTATCGATCTCACTCGTCCCTTGAGGTAGTTCCCAGTCAAACAAGTAAACAAGGTTCGCAAGAGCCACCTCCACCATTGCTGCTCCTAACGACATCCCCGGACAACCTCTTCGACCAGACCCAAATGGGATCAACTCAAAATCAGTCCCTTTATAATCAACACTACTACCCATGAACCTCTCTGGCTCGAATACTTCAGGTCTTTCCCAACATGTAGGGTCTCGGCCTACTGCCCATACGTTCACGTATACTAGAGTCTTCTTTGGTATTTCATATCCGTTTAGAACACATCGATCTCTCGATTCATGTGGGATTGAAAGCGGTGCAATTGGGTACAGTCTAAGTGTCTCTTTGATTACTGCTTTCAAATAGTTGAGGTTATAAAGATCATCTTCATGTACTTTTCCTTTGTCGCCGATCGCATCCCGCACTTCTTGTTGAACTTTCTTTAAGGATTTAGGGTTCTTCATCAGCAAAGTCATTGCCCACACCACTGCGGTAGCACTTGTGTCTGTTCCCCCCAACAAGATATTCTGCATTATTCACATGGGTAAATAACTAAATATGCACTACTAGAAAATTGGTCGAATTCCCAACAAAATTTTAGGAAAATTTTATTCTTTTCGAAATTTACATAAATAATAAACTTAAGTTTAGTTTTTTTAACGGCAAACTCACGCACACTCTAAGTTTAAACCATTTATCTATCACACAACCTCTTGTAAAGGGTACTTATTTTTAATGACAATATTCCAATAGATATACTTTTGGCTCGCTTGAAAAAGGCTTAAGAAAGGTTGAAAAAAGCTTTGGTTAAAAACGAGTGGTTGAAAACCAGTCAAGCCGAGCCGGCTTGCTCGATAACTATATAAAAGAGTTAAAAAAAATAATAATAAATATGATATTTTGAATATGCCTCGGTGTCACTCGATCCATTAAAAAAGAATTAAAAAATAACTTTTTTTAACAACCTTAATACTATTTTACTATTTCTAATAATATATTTTTTAAATATAAAAATTAAAAAAAAAGTATTTTTTTAAATTATCGAGCTAGCTCGGCTCGAAATTTCACTAGCCGATCGAGCCCACCGTAGCTCGGCTAGTTACAACCTTATAGTGAGTTGCTCACCATGAGTACAGCTTTGATGTGATCATAAGTAAGTTCGATCGAACAATTTGACTCTTGCTTGAGTTTTAGCAAGATATCAATCATATCCTCGTGCATATTATTTTGTTTATTTGGATTTTCATGTTCGTCGATAAGTTCTTGATAGAACTCATCCATGTCTTTGAAGACCTTTTCGAGTCTACCAATGCTTCCGTTAACTTCATCAAGCCATCCCATCCAAGGAAAATGATCTCTAGAGAAAACATTAACAAACATAGATTGACACTGAAATAGAACCTCATTAAACCTTGGCGCATCTTGTTGTTCATCGTCATAATCCGAAAGTCTCTTCCCAAACGCCACTCTAGAAATAATATTACTCATGAGAGTCATTAGTGTGTCACTCAAATTCACCACATTTTTCTTTGAAATCCTAGTCGTAATCATCTCGATCATGTCGAACACTTCTTGTTCACGTACGGGACGAAACGAGTTCACCTGTTTCATTGAAAACAGGTGAAGGGTGCACGTCTTTCTCATCTCTCTCCAATACTCATTGTAGGGTGAAAAAGCTATGTCTTTGTTATTATATGATAACTTCTGCTGGCCTGTTAACACAGGCCGGTTGCAAAAGATCAAATCTTTTGTTTTCAAGATCTCTTTCGCCATTTCAGCAGACGAAACAATGAGGGTTTGCACGTTACCAAGACGCAAGGACATTAAGGGTCCATAACGTTTTGAAAGATGCCAAAGGTAGTTTGGAAGGTTAGAGGTGTCAAGCTGATGTAGGTTTCCGATAACCGGAAGTCCAGGAGGTCCTGGCGGTAGAGGGAGGCGAGGTTTTGACCGAAAGTTTCTAAACTTGTTAAGGAGAAGGAAGAGGAACACGGAGATAGGTAAGAGTGTTGTGATGAGAAATGAATCCATTGTTAATTTGAAGATTGGACGACACAAGCCGTACTTTGATATATACCATACAACGTGGGAATGATGGGCAAAAGAGTCATTTGGTGGATACCCGCGACACCTGCCACGTGTGAACAGAAGTCAGGGAAGTATGCTGGCGGATTACATACGACGTGTTGGAACTTGAGGCCTTAAGAATGTTTTGAAGCTTAGATATACCATTACACATTTCGAGATGGTGATATCTTGTTTTCTTGTTATGTAACATCGAGTTCTTGAAATGATAACCCTTAAAATGGCAATATCGGTCATCATATATCCGTCGGCAAAGTTGAAGGAGGGAAAATTCCCAAACTAACCCAGCTAAAAGTCAGACGAGTAGCTTAACTTGAGTGTTGAGTGTTGCGACAGGACACGTTTCAAACCTAAAAACTGGACCTATAAATTTCTTTTAGGTGAAAAGAAAATTTACGTCGTCTCGCTAAATATTAATTTTTTTCAGTCCAGTCCAGGTCGTATCGGGTCAAATAGTACACATTATCACTAATTACAATTAGCAAATAGCACATATGTAATAATATTATAGAAAAATAATATTATTTGCAAAAATCAAAGATTAGAGAAAAATTTATAAAAAGTTGTCTGAAATTGTGAGGAGGTGAATCGACCAACAAGGCGAGAATCGTGAATTCGTTATTAGCGAAGAACCTTAAATCATTAGGAGCAGGCAAGGATCGTGATTAATCTTTTTTCGATTGCGTTAATTTAGATTAGGAGGCATGACGAGAATCGTGATTAGCAGATTGTTGTTTTTCAGATTGTGTGAAGCGTGAATATGAAACGTCGAGACACCGATGGATCACGATTCAGTATTGCCGTTACTTAGTTTTTTTTAGGTTAAATTGTTCAAAAATTTAAATGGGTAACATGTTAACTATATGTAGGCTTTATTGTCTAAATGGGTAACAGCTTAACTATATGTGAGCTTAATTGTCTAAATGGGTAATAGTTAATTTAATGTGGGTTTAATTGTTTAAATGACTAAGTTTTAGTCCAATTTAAGTTATTAGTTTAAATGGGTGTCGATATTAAAAATTAAATTTATTTGGGTCGGTGTTAAAAATTAGTTTTTCTTGGGGTCGGTAAAAATTTTATGGGGGTCGGTTGAGATTATACTGCATATATAACAAATAAAATTGGCCTAGTGGCGTATCAACTGGACCTACCCAAAGGCTTAGTGGTGTACACAACGTCTTTTATGTCTCGAACTTGAAGAAATGTCTAGCAGACGAATCACTCGTGGTTCCTCTTGAGGAACTACACATCGATGAACAGTTGCGTTTCATCGAATAGCCAGTAGAAATCATGGATAGGGAAGTCAAAACGCTTAAACATAGTAAAACCCCAATTGTCAGAGTTCGTTGGAACTCGAAACGCGGACCGGAATTCACGTGGGAGCGTGAGGATCAGATGATGCGCAAGTATCCTCATCTATTCAAGCACTCCACGACAAACTCTTAATGTACTATTCTAATTTTCGGGATGAAAATTCTTTAAACTAGGGGATGATGTGACATCCGAGAATTTTTTTTTATTATTTTAATTTTCAGGACGAAAATTCTTTCAACTATGGATGATGTGACAATCCGGACTTTTAGGATTAACCCCGTTAGCAAATCCAGTTAAATCCTAACTCAGTTAACTCAAATTCAAACCTCAGAGACTATTTCTGCCTATATGTAAACTTTATTACATGAAACTTTAAGGATTAATTGAGTAATTAAGCAAATCATTATTCTTTTGACTTTGGAAAGTTAAAGCAAACAAGTTCTTAACTCAAATTAAACTCTAAGGACCATTTATGTCAGATTCCAAACTCAGAAACAAGAAAGTACAAGGACTGTTTATGTAAATCGCCCAAATTTGATTTCTGTTGACTCCGAGAAAGTCAAAATCGTATGTTTTGTTCCTATTGACTTCTTGGAGTCAAACCCGTACTCTTTTGGTCCCAATTTGATTTCGAAATCGAAAATATTCGCGGATAGGTAACCGATATCCACATTAATGCCTATAGCGTTCATCATCAAGTCCTTAATCTTCGACATTACGTGTGAATTAAACCAATTAATGGATTGTCAAGCCATAACCGTCGAAACCGTCGACCCCTTCGTCAAATTCGACGAATTCATGTATTATTTTCACAAATCGATCATACGCTCACCTAAATCGCATCAACCAGAAACATTTGAACAGTCCAATTCGGCCGGAGTTGAAGTCAGTTTCACCGGAGATCAAAACGCACGAAGCCGAAGTCCATTCACTCGATCTCCTTCAATTCGCATCACATTTTGGTAACCAATTATCTCCTCAGATTCGTTTTCTTATATAGAACAAAAGCCCTATGTAAATTGGGGCTTACATCAACGAATTTAACAAGAACAAATTCTAGGGTTCTTGTGCATTCGGGTTTAATCGAGCCACATCCAAGACCAAGTTTCAATTCAATTAAATTGCATGATCAGACTTGTAATTATCTGTATATTGAAAGCCCTATAGTAATTTGATACTATATAATCGAATTGAATAAGATCCGGATCTAGGGTTTGTTCATAAAAACGATTTGGTGGTTTTGATCTTAAACCTGTTCTCAATCAAATTAAACACTCTAGCAGGTTCGCAAGGTTCGATTTAGTAAAAGCCCTATGAATTCAACGTCTTTTAACATAACATTTTATCAAATTAAATTCCATGTTCTTGTTTTAGGGTTTTGGTTTTCTCAAACCTAATTTAACGATTCAAAACCATTTGTTTTTGAAATTAAACTCATACACAGGTTCGCTATGACTCGATTAAACAAACCCCTATGATCCTTTGTTGAATCGCGACTGAATCTGATGATATTGGGACGGGTTTCGAACTAGTATGCAATGGGAGGGAAACCAGTTAGAGCTCTCTGTTAAAACCATTTCCATCAAAGTTCTGTTGCGAAACACCGACGAGCGGAGATGGTTAAGACTTAGTGCATATACGCAGGAGACCCGAGTTCTAAACCGGTCTCCTGCAATTAATTTTTTTGGTCATTTTCTTGAAGTATTTGTTATATAAAATTACGTCTTATATTATCATATTAATATATTAAAAAGTTTTAACCTAGAAAATCAAACCCGAGAAAATCACCCGTAGGCTCGGGTTTGATTTTATAAACCATTTTTAATATTATTTCATACTTTTGTAATAATATGTTTATACTATTATTTAACTCACAACTCGGAATAAAATAATATATATTATATTATTTTCAAACCGTGCTCCTATTAAAAATAATATATTTATATATATTATTTTCGCCACGTATCTAAATACTATGAAACATTTCAAACATATAAATAATATAATTATTTATATTGTTTACCCATACATATGTTCTCGAATAAAAATAATTATTTAGTATTTTGTCACAAAGTTTATTATAGTGTTATTTCTTAAACTTATGAATAATATATTAAATTATACTATTATCTTAAATCACTATCAATGCTGCAAATGTATGAATATATGTATATATATTATTTTGTTTTGTCGTTCGTCGCGTAACGTATTTATCGTATTTATTAATTAAGAATTCTCATTCCCGTGGATACGTTCGTCTACTCTTTGATCATTAGAGCGTTTAGTACATTCAACATTCTGTGTCGTCGTCACAAATCCCACAATATCCCTAATAATTATGTTATAATTCTAGGGCATTCGTGAACCTTTTCGGGCTAACGCTTGTGGTTCAAATCTCATTCCCGTGTGAATCTAACTACGTAAATCAGGTGAGTTTTCACGACCCCTTTTTACTGTTTTAACTTAGGGGAAAACATGTCACAACTATTTTTAGATTATTGTAATTCATATGTTATCACTGTTAAAGCTAAGCGTAACAAGCTATCACTGAAAGTTCTCAACACACATCAAACCGTTAATATGGATGTTAGCGAGGTAATATTTAGTAGTAGTACTGGGTTTGACAAATCCCACCCGCGGTAGTCGAGCTAACTCGATTGGAGGCCGAACGGGTGAAATGTTAGCCTACTAACATCGCCAGAGTTGATAGATCTGGCAGGAGGCAAATAAACATAAACAGTTTAGTAAGACATGAACGTAGGTTAGCTACCTATAGATACATATTGAATGCACATTAATCTGGTAAATGCTTTATTTATATATTGAAACCTGTGAACTCACCAACCTCATGTTGACATCTTTCCTTACATGTTTTCTCAGGACACTAAGTTAAGGCACCGGTGTACGACTAGGACATGCATGGAGTCCTATATTTAATTTCTTATTTATAAAAACGTTTGATCTGTTTTCATTTATTTTATTTTGGACTGGACTTTGGGGCACGTTTGTTTTGCGCATTTACTTTTATTTATCGCTTCCGCATTTACTCTGAACGTTTATGATATTTTTATTTGATTCTCATATAGTGTCGTTTGATGTAACTAATGACTGGGATCCTGGTTTGTCACTTCCCAAATAATAAAACTCCGTTAGTGGAATCTGGGGGTGTGACAACACTGATAACGGGCACTGATGTTTTCCGTTAGTTATCGATTCGGTTAATGAAAGCATCAGAACTTGGTATAGTTTACGATAGAAAAAAATGTATTTGCGATGATTTCGTCACAAAAATGTTGTACGATACAAACCAAAAAATAAAGTCGTGCTTTATATCGACCAAAAATCATAAAAACAAACACCGATACCGGTTATGATAATACCAATACTGGCAACGATGTTGTTCGCTCATTAACAACGCGGTTCGTCATGGTACTAGAACGGTAATGGTAAGCTTACGACATAAAAAATATTCGTTTTTAAATACAACTCCGTTTTTGAAAAAATATATATATATATACCGGAATGTTGACAAAAAATAAATTAAAGACAGCTGGCCATTACGTTTAAAAAAAAGTAAACGAACGAAAATTATTATAGGTAATTTAAAATAACATAAAATGAAATAGGTTAAAAAGGATTTTATATATAATATAACGGTGAAAATGGAAAAAAATCTAGTATTCATCGACGGCGTTTTATATATTTACATATATAGGAAAGAGTTCAAATGATAACCAGTTTTTTATGTGATAACCGTGATAACCACTCTCAAACAATAATATAATTTATAAGTTATTTGTTTTTAAGGGGTAATTTTGTAGAATAGTAAATAAGTTTCAAAGGTGTTCCAATTAGATCACTCAATACGCATTTTATACGGTATACACCCTCGAGTATACTATGGTGAGCGACCTAATGGGAACACTTTTAAAACTTGGTTAATATTCTGTGGTGTTTTCCCTTTTTTTAACTGTTAAATACTTATGTTACATATATGTGACACATAGTGTTACATATATGTGACACATAGTGTTACATACATGTTACACTAACATAATAATAATTGTTAAATATACGTAACACTACGTTAATAAATAGTTATCATTTGAACCACACCCTCTATTAATGAGTGTAAATGAGTTAAGTTGAATATACATGTTAAATTGTTAACGAGTTAACTTGAATACACATGTTAAATTGTTAACGGTAAATGATTCAAAAACTTAGAATTTAAATTGTTAACGGTAAATGATTCAAAAACTTAGAATTTTAAATTTTTAAACTTCCAATATCTGCCATTTTCCGGATACATCCGCCAGAAGTTGGTAAAAAACATTTAAATTTTAAATCACGGGTAAGCAAGTAACCGATTTAACCGATCTAACTGAACCAATTTAACCGATCTAACTGAACCGAATTAACCGAACCGAACAATTAACCGATGGTTTAGTTGATCCATAACCAATTAACCGAAATTTGTGGTTTGGTTTTGATTATGGTGTTTGACATAACCGAACCTAACCAATTATACATATATCTACGCAGATTTTATTATATTTATGTATGCCATCAATCAGTGGTATAGAGATGTTCATTGCTTAGCTACATCTTTTTGTTGAACCAATTGTGTTTATTTAATGTAATTTAGGTAGAATTAGGAACTAGCTTTTCTGTATGGCTAAAACGCATTAATTGACCATTGTTCGTTAAGAAGCTTAGTTAAGTTTAGAATGTAAGATCAACTTTTTTTTGAAAGGCAAATTTCATTCATAAGGCCCGCCCATCAGAAACGGGGGCGACCAAAAACAAGACAACAGAAGGAAAAAGAGACTTACATCACTATAAATTTACACCAATCTAACCAAAAAACATACTTAAACTTAGATATATTTTTTGGCCATAAAACCCAAGGGACTTGATATTGTTGATAATCTCCTCAACTTTGACTTGTTTTCCATCAAAGCGCTTTTCGTTCCTAGCTCTCCAAATGCACGAACACGCCACAAGGATTATACCTTGAAAAATTTCTTTAACTTGCTCCCCTGCCTCAATATGTAAATAAAGTTCCAGGATATCTCGAATATTGAAAGCGTAGATAGGGGGCACCCGACACCAAGAACTTATATGTTGCCAAATAATAGAAGAAACCGAGCAAGAGGTGAACAAGTAGGTGGCCGATTCCAAATCGCACTCACACAACGAACATATTTGTCCGCCCACACCTATATTCCTCTTCAATAATTGACCACTGTTCGTAAAGAGTTGAATCTTGTTCTCACACTAAAGTGCATCTGCAGTTATGCACAATATTGTTGAATGTTTTCAATTGATTTCTCATTAGTTTTTTTGTTTTGATGACTATCTCACATCGGTCATATGAGCTATTGAAGCTTCCTTCCTCTCTATATATTTAGATTAAGAGAATATTATTTTTTACTTTCTTTTGAATCTTATTATTTATATTTAATATTTAATGGGTATAAATATTAAGCCCATTTGATTATACTATATATATGGGTCTGAACTCTATCCAAAACTTTAAGAAAAGTTTACATTTTTTTAGCACAAGCTAATGGTAGTGGTTAATTAACTGAATTAATCGATAACCGATCCATAATCAATGGTTAACTGAACCGACCGTAATCAAGATTTCGGTTTTGGAAGGATATTTTGCGTAACCGAGGTTTCGGTTTTGGAAGGATATTTTTTGAAAATAGCCATAACCGCATTGAACCGAACCGTGCAAAGGCGTAATCACTTGTACCTTAGCCAACATCCTCCAACATTATCGACTTCCGCCAACATCTGCAAACAATCGCCGACTTCGCCAACATCCACCAAGGTTGGGTGAACTTAGCTGTTTTTTTTCTTAAAAAGACAAAAAGAAATTATTCATATTGGAGTAAGACTTGAACCCATGACCTTCTCAAACTTTGATGAACTTAGCCGTTAGATTTTTATTATTTTTGTTTGTTTATTTAATGATATTCTTAATATCAGCGTTCTGGTTCTTGATAATATCTTATGATCAGTATTAGGAACAAATGACCAATCAAAGTTCATCTCCAACAATTTTGTTTTGCTCGTGTGGGAAACAAGCTACGACAAGAATCTCATGGGCATCCCGAATTCCAGGTCGTAGGTTCTACGCTTGTCCTCAAAGCTAGAGCTGAACAAAAAAAACGGGAACCGGAACCGCCCAAGGAACCGGTTCTTCCCAAAAACCGGTTCTTTTGGAACCGAACTGGAACCGACCCTACCCGTAGAGTCTGGATAGATTCCAATATTTCTAGGCAAAACCGGTTCTACCTAGAATCGGTGCTTGTAATGTCATTTTGTAAGCTAACTATTTTATCTCTATATCCACTAACATAAGAGACAAAAAAAACAAGACCATGAGCAATTTTGCAAAAAAATAGATATGTAATTATTATTTACTAATCACAAGAAAACTAATCACCTTGTGAATCATATTATTGTCTTTAATATATTGCAGCAACTTTACTAAGTTAATTTCAAAAAACTAATATAAAGTAATTACTGAAGATAACATGTATGGTCAAAAGCTACCCACACTTCAGTGCCATAACAACCTTATTTACAGTGCACCGGATCAAATTGGCTTAAATTAAGAATTTTCTAAACATGAACAGAAAAATTAAAGTTGGTTACCGAAACCGGTTCTTGAATACCCGAAACCGGTACATAGGTTCCGGTTTTTCAATCAAGAGCCGAACCAGGAACCGGAACCGGTTTCAAAACCGAAACTGGTTCTTGAGGATACCCGATTTGTGCACCTCTACTCAAAGCAGGGTCGGCCCATTAGTATTATTGGGCCAAGCTAAGGTTTAAGGCACACAAAAGTTAGGCCTCAATTTAAAAAAAAAGTTATAAAGTAAAATAGTAACCTTAACAGACTGGGCCTTCTATGTGAACAAATGATAGAGCTCTAGCGACTGGGCCTTCTCCGATTCCAAGCCCCGCATTAAATGTGATTTATGCACCGATCATTTGGCGGGATATATGGAAACGTCAATTTGGAAATGCATTGAATGATTTTTATTCAAACTAATGTTAGGGTTCTTCACAATTTCAATTTGGGGGCGAGCGAATGACCAGCGATTTACAGCCGTTAGTCGGTATGTGTTCTTGACGACTTCACTATACATGGTGTTGTAAATAGCAATCGATCTCCGATTCTCTTATCAGTTGTCTCATTCTGTTGTTGATTGAATTTGGAATTGGCTTATAAGCTTGTTACAGGCTGTTACTGATCGGAATTGGATTGGTGATTATAGGCAGATTTGGGGGTACTGTCGTATGGAATTAAATTGATTGTTGGCTTGTTGCCAACTATTGTTGGACTTGAATTTGGAATCGGTAATTGATTAATTTGGTAATTGGTTATTTAGAATTTAGTATTGGGTAATTGCTATTTGAATCGGTAATTATTGATTCAATCCAAACTCATGGTTTTTCAGATGATAATGAAGCAGCAAATTACATCAAACTAGTAATTTTACTCACTGCGCGTTGCGGCGGCGTCGAAACGTAGCCTAACTCGAATTCCTAAGTCCCGCGGCGTGAAGCGGATCCGCGTGTTACGGCGGGAAGTCCTCCACGAAAAAGAATTATCTAAACGCGTGTTGAAGAAACATAAGACATAAAATGTAAATAAGGCGTGTTTGAAAAAACATAAGACATGGAAAAATAAAAATAAAGTAATTATAGATTTATAGTCTCAAATATGTTTCATCTAAAATATAAATTAAAGAAGCTTGTAATAATCATTTTAATATGATAATTTCGTATGCATTTACGCATCTTCGCATGTTTGAGCAAATCCCATTGATCGTATATATTAATGAGTTGAAGGGCATATTTGTAATTTTACATGATTAAAAAACAATTTTCATAAACTTTTATAGAAGCAGAAAACTTTCCAAGTAGAAAATTTTCATAAGCAACAAATTACAGCAAAAAGTCAAAGGTAGAACAACTTGATTCAATCCAAACTCATGGGTTTTCATTATCATTAGTCAAGATCTAATTTTGATCTCAAAAAGTTATACATATTTTGGGGGTGTTTGGATGCGTGATTTGAGAGTGATTATGTAATATTGAAATCACTAATGTGTTGTAGTAGATCAAAGTATTGATTAGGATGTGTGCTTCGAAACACATATCCAATTACCTTTTTAACACTTGATCAAAATTTGATTAACTAAAACTGATTTTGTGTTTGTGTCAAATTATCACCACGCGAGTAACCGTTTCATCATTCTCTATGTTGACCCATTTACATGTATGACCCTTTACACTTTATCGTCTATGATGGCATGTTTTCACACAAGCCATTTATACTTGCGCAAAGCGTTAGGTATTACCGAGGATCTTTTGGAAATCGATATCTAACCCGAATTGTCTTAAACACTGATTATATTTGGGTATTATTATTATTATAACTACGTAAATATTTAGTAATTATATACTTAAGCATTTAAATAAGATAATAATACTTAATTTAAATAGTATTTAGTTATAAAAATATAAATAGTAAATGTAAATTTAAATCTTAATTTTAAGTAGAGTTAAGTGTCTTTTTCATTCACGTGGTTTGCTAAAAATTGCTATTTGAATCCAAAAGTTTAAATTTTGCCATTTGAATCTGAAGGTTTCATAAAAATTGTCATTTGAATCCATTTGACTACACCTAATTTACACCGTTAACATTTTCTGTTAAACCATTCCCCACTTTAGGTTATTTCAGTTAAAACAATAAAAAAATAAAGAACCAACCCACATGAGGGGTTTTATGCGTTCAATCTCTTTAGATAATCATAAAAAACGAATTCCCACCCTCAAAATCAATATCTTTCGTCCCCATAATCAACAGCAAACGTAGTAACCGCAATCGTAATTTCGTCCCCAAAAACAATCCCATGTAATGTTTGAAGAACTTTGGTTTGTTCGTTGCCCTACGGACGATGAAGATGCAGTATACTTACGTTAGGGTCGATTACATTCGATAATGCAATGATGATAGTGACTGTGGTGGCGACAAACGAACTAGAGTTCTTCAAACATTACTTGCGATTGTTTTTGGGGACGAAATTACGATTGCGGCCACTACGTTTGCTGTTGATTATGGGGACGAAAGAGATTGATTTTGAGGGTAGGAATTCTTTTTTTGCGATTACCTAAAGAGATTGAACGCATAAAACCCCTCATGTGGGCTAGTTCTTTATATTTTAATTGTTTTGACTGAAATACCCTAAAGTGGAGAAGGTTTAACGGAAAAATTTAACGGTGTTAATTAGGGGTAGTCAAATGGATTCAAATGACAATTTTTATGAAACCTTTGAATTCAAATGGCGATATTTAAACATATGGATTCAAATGGCAATTTTAGCAAACCACAAGGATGCAAAATGTACTTAACTCTTTTAAGTATTATAAATAAAATAATACTTAATGTAGTGAATTAAATAATTTCATATGCATTATAAAATGATAATTATTGAGTGTTGGGCTATAATTGTAAAGATGAGGTTAAATGGTAATTGAACACATTTTATGCATTTGTAAGGTGTATCTTATGCATAACAATTTGTGTCATGTGTGTTAAATGTTTTGATAAATTATAAGTTTGTCCTTCCAATATGTATTATATAGTAGTATAGATATATATGTTGACACATTGACACATTTAGCAGCATACTACATCATCATTCATATTGGCATATAATCACACATATCCTATATCATAATTTACTATCTAGCACGTTTAGCCATAAAACATTCATCATCATTCGAGTATACTCCCCATCCAAAACGTTACAGACAAAAGGGGAACTTATAACTCAAATGGTGTATGGTCCACTGTGTTAAACTATTAAGTTTCGAGCTAGATAAGTGCTACGTGATTTGTACGAATTCAATACATGAAATCTGTTAAACTTTGCTAGTGTCGCCGACACAAGATTAGTGTCGCCAGGCACATGATCAATGTTGCTAGAACTTGCGTTCTAGACTTAATGTCACTCGTTTAGTGTTGTGTAGTTAATGTTGCCAGATGATAGGCGACACTCGTAGTGTCGCCAAATGGAATGAAACGTGTCCAAATCATTGGTAGACCTCGGAACACCACTTCATCTTCCTCGACTAGTGTCGCTGGATGAAGATGGCGTCACTGCTAGTGTTGCCCTAAGAACACAAAACCTAACAACTTCTTTTTTATCCAAAATCGTAACTTTTTACGTTCAAATCGTTTATCTAGCTTCCATCAAGCTAGATCTATACTTTGTTCATCTTCTAACACTTAAAAATCTAGTCTTTAAGATAAAAACCCTAGTTTTACACCAAAAATCCATTTTTAGCAAAAAACAGAGATTTATGTTGGATCCATACCTCAAAGACGTCGTTTCTTAGTGTTTTCTTGCTTGTGGAGAGGAAGCTTGGAATCGATCTTGAAGCCAAAGATGGATTTCCTAGAGCTTTCTCTCTCTAAAACCCACACTCTCTCTCTCTAGACGCTTTTGGATGAAAGTTGCAAACTGAGGCTGATTAGGGTGGATAGTAGGGTTATTGAACTCTTATGGGCCAAGCCCGCTCTCCCCAAGCGCATTTCCCTTATTCTTTTCTTTCTTTTTAGCACATATGATTGTGTCTGGTTTTCAAGTGTTACAAGTGGTTATCCATGACCGATCATATTATCACAAGAAAGGACTAAAGAATAGTCTAGGTTTCATGTGAAACAACATACTACTCACCTTGATTGTGTGGTGTTGAGTCAATTTTTGGGGTTATTCTTCTACACTTGGAGAGCAAACAGAGAGTAAAAACAAGATATTAGGGCTGGATTTTCGGGATATAATTAGTTTATAAGGATGAAATTGCATAAGAGCTTGAATAAGGAGTGATTATTGCTACTAACATGAACTATGATGACTTGATTCCTTGTGCTCTTGCTTCCAAAATAGAATTCTTGAGAGGGAGGAGGCTAGAACCGAATTCAATGGAGATGGTGGTGTATTCTTGAGGCTTTGTGAGAGAGAAGATGATATTGCAAGAGAGAGAATGGTATGTGTAACATCCCGAAAATAATAACTAAGTAAATAATAATACGATGGAGATTTAAACATTATAAAATGAAGTAAGAACAGATGGGCTTGGGCTCGGCTCCAACGGGCCGAGGGAAGCCCAGGTATAAAAGGGGCAAGGCAGCCCACTAGCTCATTTCACCTTCATTTTCACCATCTTAGAGAGAGAAAGGGAGCTCGGGTCTAGAGAGAGAAAGTCGACGGATCGTCACGAGATTAGAGGAGCACGTTACAACTGGGCTCGTGAGCAAAACCTCCGAATCAGAACTTCAATCCAGGTAATGATTCAACCATAATCTGAGTTTTTGTTCATGTTGGGGTTTCTCGAGTTTTAGCTAAATAGATGAGGTTTTTACGGATGAAACTTGATAATAAGCTTAGAAATAGCATCTAGAATGAAAACCGCACGTTTTGATCAAAGAAAATTGTAAAATTAGCATGATCGGGTTTGCATGCAAGAACTTCGGATTTTTGGTCCAAGAACCAAGTACTGCGTACTTACCAACTGCTTACCAAGTACGCAGGAGGAAGTCCCTGTTTACTTACCAAGTACGCAGGAGGAAGCCCCTGCGTACTTACCAAGTACGCAGGAGGAAGACTCCTGCGCACTTGCCAAGTGCGCATGAGCAAGTCCCTGCGCACTTACTAAGTGCGCAGGCAGCAGACAGCAGGCAGCAGGCTGATTAAGTAAAGTCAGTAAGTTTAGAATGATTAAACCATTAGAGTCGGGGTTGGGTCTAATGTGTATTTAACTACCTAATCCAGATCGGAAGTGACGCTGTTGGACCTTTGTTTAGGACAACCTAGAGTAGCTCATCAGGTGAGTTCTATGTGCCCCCTTCTATGTTATGTGCAAACCTTATTAAATGATTTGGGGCTGAAATGTATACACTAAATGAATAAATGGTATGAACGCTAATGTAATCATACGTGATATACTAATATATATGTTAAATATATATACAGAAATGAATTAGGCACAAAGAATGAATCGTATGATTATATAGAATGAATGAAAGAACAACACAATGTGTAAGAATGAAATCTTGCTTTATATCCATGTATGTATTGCTTGCTATGAATGAATAAACGTTATGAATGGAACAATGATAACGGCTACCTCGGTAGACGGGCGACCACTCGACTATTATGCAGCCAGAAATGAAAGTCTAGAAAGGTAGACTAAACAAGCCACTACGGTGGAGTAAGTCCCGAAATCGATGTATGGCTGTATAATTAGTTCGGGTGGGAGACGGATACCTTAGGGCAGTCAGACAAATATGACGGACTACGACGGTAGGACGGTTGTAAGTATGACGGACTACTTCGATAGGACGGTTGTAAGATAATGACGGACTACTTCGGTAGGACGGTTGTAAGATAATGACGGACTACTTCGGTAGGACGGTTGTAAGATAATGACGGACGAACACTAGTTGCCGGACGGTTGTAAGAATGGCGGACCATGACGGTGGACCGTGGCGTTTGTCTTGGTGACATTCGCAAACAAATGACGGGTTGATCACCCTTAAGTGTATTACCCAATAATGTAAAGAAAAGAAAAGAAAAGGTGAATGCATATGTATATGTAATCACAAAATAAAGAAGAAAGAGAAGCAAAAGTTATGAAAATAAATGAGACCAATGATGTGAATATATATATCTATATGTATTTGCGAAGAATGATAAATGAGAAGCAATTCAAGTCAATGTGTACTTATATAAACGTATATATATAATTATGCATACTTATAAAGAAAAGAATGTTTATACCTAATTGCATTAAACTAGAACTCACCAGCGTTAGCTTACTTTTAGTATACATTTCAGGTACAGAAAGGAAGCGTCGTGCGAAGGCGTGAAGGTTACCCAGCACGAGACTGACATCCCACTTTTATTGATGTTAAGAAAATGTTATGTTTAATGTTAATACTTCCGCTGCTAAGCTATGTTATGTTATTGAATGATGTATGCTTCCGCTGTGTTTGAATGTTTTTAATTAAAAGTTCAGTGATTAATGACTATGTTTATGAGTAAATCCAACAAATGAGGTTACCCGGGAAAGGGGCCTTACAAGTTGGTATCAGAGCGATAGTTTGAGAGATTCAGACATCCCTAAATGTCTGGACTCAAACTGATTATGGGACCAACGCACGGATGTCAGTCTGGGTAACCAACGCCAGCACGGTAGTAAGTAATAAAGTTAATGCTCTTGCATAAGAATAGATACCATAACTTAGAACAAATAGATGTTAATGCCATGACTGATTTGAAGAGTTTTGAACCCGAAAAGCAATGTAAATTAGTAATCACAAACTGGTCACTGTAATTAAGAATTTGCCTTGCTCGTACTGTTCGAAACTACAATCTGAAGAAATGACATTGATGTATTCCTTTTTTTAACTATCAGTAAATTAAGAGCTATGGCTGGTGGAGGAAGAACAGGACCTCGTGGCGGTTGCACTGGCCGACGAGGTAGACCTCCGTTGAACCAAAGAATCGAAGAAGAAGAGAGTGTGCACGCAGAGCACACTGAAAGTGTGCACGAAACAGAAGTGACCCCAGTTAGGGACGATAGTCCAGGGCCTATACAGTTGGAACCTGAAGTCAGGGATGCTATTGCCCGTGAAGTTGTGCTCACTTTGAAGAAGGTATTGCCTGATCTACTATCCGAGGCAATAAAGAAAAGTAAAGAGGAGGATGAAGGAGACAAGGAAGAGAAAGTATATGATAGTGATGGGGATGAAATAAAGATAGGATCGAGCAACCGTGAGTGTACTTACAAAGGCTTTAAGGACGGAGACCCACCCAAGTTCGATGGGAGCAAGGATTCAGTGGTAACGCTTGAATGGATTGAGAGGATGAATGCTGTAATCAACATCAGCGAGTGTCGACCAGACCAGGCTGTTAAATGCGTTGCTCATTCTTTCACCAACGAAGCACTAAGTTGGTGGAGGAATATTCAGAGAACTAAGTCACCAAATGCTATAAACAGAATGACATGGGACGACTTGAAGAAGCTGATCATCCAAAAGTTCTGTCCATAGAACGAAATTGATCGAGTGGAAAATGAATTCCTAAACCTCAAGGCTGGAAACAAGACGCACCGCCAGTATACTTCGAGATTCAATGAGCTAGCTCAACTAGTACCCCACCTGGTAGAAACTGAAGACCGTTTGATCAAGTATTATGTTAAGGGGTTGCCACAACAGGTCCGTGTTCATATAAAAGCTAACCTACCCTCGACCTTCGAGTCGGTAGTGAATCTGAGCGGAATCGTCTACGACGACTACGCCAATGAGGACCCGGCACCTGAGACACAAAAGAGAAAATGGGAGAACCCGCCTAGGGGCACTGCGAAAGGGAATGTAAACACTGGAGTTAAGAAGTCAAGAACAGATGATTATGAAACCTGCAAGAAGTGTGGAAAGCAACATCTTGGCAAGTGCCGAATCGGCACCACCATCTGCTATAGATGTGGGAAGGCGGGGCACTATGCTCGTGACTGCTTAAGAGACACTAAATGCCAAGGATGTGGACTGTTTGGTCACCTGACTAGGGATTGCAGGAAAACCAGACAATCCTGTTCGGGAAAGGAAAAGGAAGCTGAAAAGGAACAGCCAAGGGCTAGGACTCGAGCCTATGCACTGACTGAGGAAGAAGCAAGAGGAAACCCTGATGTTGTGTCAGGTACGTTTCTAGTAAATGATGAAAATGCTGCCATTTTATTTGACTCTGGTGCTAGTAAAAGTTTTATATCAAATGCATTTAGTCGTAAATTGGATTGTACAATCAACACCATAGTAAAGGCCTTTAGCGTACAAACTGCCGTTGGTAAAAATTCGGCAGTATTCCAAGTAACAGAGGATTGTATCATAGAAATAGAGGGTCATAAGTTTCCTTCTAGATTATTCCTTCTCACCTTAGGAGGATTCGATATAGTATTGGGTATGGATTGGTTAGCTGCCAACGAAGCTCAAATCATATGTAAACGTAAGAGGATACACCTCAAAGCTCCTAGCGGATGTCTAATTACGGTTTATGGGGATTGGAATTGCACGATGTCGAACGTCATCTCGATGATGAAGGCCGAAAGTTACATGAGGCGCGGTTGCGAAGCTTATCTGGCGTATGTTATTGACGATAAAATGAAAACGAAAGAACTCAAGGATGTACCCGTGGTGTGCAGCTTTCCGGAAGTATTCCCTGAGGATCTACCTGGGTTGCCACCCGATCAGGAAATAGAATTTCAGATTGACTTACTGCCAGGAGCTGAGCCCGTTGCCAAAGCCCCCTACCGATTGGCTCCGTCAGAAATGAAAGAATTGATGTCTCAACTAGAGGAACTAACAGAAAAAGGGTTTATTAGACCAAGCATCTCACCATGGGGCGCTCCGGTACTATTCGTAAAGAAGAAAGACGGCAGCATGCGCATGTGCATTGATTACCGTGAACTAAACAAGAGAACAGTAAAGAACAAATACCCACTGCCTAGAATAGACAACCTTTTTGATCAACTGCAAGGTGCGAGCTGGTTCTCAAAGATCGATCTTAGGTCGGGTTATCATCAGTTGAAAGTAAGAGAAGAAGACGTACCAAAGACCGCGTTTCGCACGCGTTATGGGCATTATGAATTTCTCGTGATGTCTTTCGGATTGACCAACGCACCAGCATCATTTATGGATTTGATGAATAGAGTATGTCGACCCATGTTGGATCGATCGGTGATAGTTTTCATAGACGACATACTGGTATATTCGAAAAGCGAGGGTGATCACCACTGTCACCTAAGGGAGGTTCTGGAGGTGCTCAAGCAGGAAAAGTTGTACGCAAAATTCTCCAAATGCGCATTCTGGCTTTGGGAAGTCCAATTCCTAGGACATGTAATAAACCCAAACTGCATCATGGTGGATCCTGCAAAGATCGAGACAGTAAAGGAATGGAACGTCCCAAAGACACCAACAGAGATACGAAGTTTTCTGGGATTGGCGGGCTACTATCGAAGGTTCATTAAAGATTTTTCAAGAATAGCCTTGCCACTAACTAAGTTGACACGGAAGGAAGTGAAGTATGAATGGGGTCAAACCCAAAACAACGCGTTTGAAAAACTTAAGGCACGATTAACCCAAGCTCCAGTCTTAACTCTACCTGAGGGAAATGAAGACTTGGTAGTCTATTCTGACGCTTCGGGGCAGGGTTTGGGGTGTGTACTTATGCAACGAGGAAAGGTAATTGCTTACGCATCGCGGCAACTAAAGATTCACGAGGTTAATTATCCAACACACGATTTAGAGTTAGCAGCAGTAGTTTTCGCATTGAAAATATGGAGGCACTATCTGTATGGAGTCAAATGCACCATTTACTCCGATCACAAAAGCCTGAAGTACTTTTTCGGGCAAAAGGAATTAAACATGAGGCAAAGGAGGTGGTTAGAGCTACTGAAGGACTATGACTGTGAGATATTGTACCATCCAGGCAAAGCAAACGTGGTGGCTGACGCTTTAAGTAGAAAGGAAGAATCGGCACCTATCCGGATCAAAGCGTGTCAGTTGATTATAACACCAGACTTGATGGGTGAAATATCTGTAATCTCTAGAAAATTTCCGGCCTTATTTATTCATTTATTTATTTATTATTATTTTTTTTTTTTACCTTTCTGGCAAATCCCAGTTAACTTAGTTAACTCAGTTAGAAACCTCAGGGACTAACTCTGCTAAACTCTAAACTCTAATTCACATACAACTGCAGGGACTACCTCTGCCAAATCCCAAAACCTAATCGGTTGACCTACAAAGTCAAAATCAGGAGCAATTTGGCCCTGTTGACTTTTAAAAGTCAAACTTGCGACATTTGACCCAAATTCGTGACCTATTGATCGAATTCGAAGTTGAAACGTATGGCATTGATGGATCCGACCATCATTGAGCCGTTTCTAATCGTTCCTTGTTGCTAATCATTGCGAGTTAAGGTCTTTAAACCAAAAACCGTCGAACTTAATGCTAGAGCTATACAATTCGATCCAATTCGTTACCGACTCTCAAATTTTCACTCAGAATACTTTAATCGCACCTCTCTAATCGTTCTACACATCCCAATTCGATCAGAATCATAGCCAGAGTCGCCGGAGAACGAAAACGCAAAGTCGGAACTGGGTTTTAGTCGAGCACCATCAATCCGAACACTCTTCTGGTAATTAAACACTTCCTTAGCTTCGTTTTCATACCCAGATCAAAAGCCCTATGCCAATTGGGGCTCATATCATCGTTTGAATCAAAACCCAGAATCTAGGGTTCTTGAGAAAACGATTTGATCGAACCCTACTCAGATCTGCGTTAAAATCCAATTAACTAATACCTATAGACTCGTAAGCATCTATAAAACAAAAGCCCTTTATCAATTTAACCTGTTAATATCGAATTGGTCATAACCCGTAATCTAGGGTTTGTTCATAATCCATTTTGGGGATTTTGATCCTAGACTCGAATGAATGAAATCAAACCACTTGGTTAGTTTCGCAATGCCCTAATCTGTAATAGCCCCATGGTTTCAAAAATTTTAACATAAGATTTGATCGAACCGATTGTGTGTTCGTAGCTAGGGTTTTCGGCATTTAAAACCAAAAATTTAACAACTCTAAACCCGTTATTTTGCAATTAAAACCTACCACAGATTCGTAATACTCAAAACAACAAAACCCCCTTTGAAAATTTGACGGATCGCGATCAGATTTGATGGTATTGGGACTGAAATCGATCGATTATGCATATGGGGAGGGATACCATTTGACTTGTATGCTAAAACCATTTGGAACCGGCTTTGTTTGCGAAACCCTAGCGGGCGGGACTGGTTAAAGCCTTGTGCATGTATGGGAGAGACCCGGGTTCGAGTCTCTCCACACCCATTTCTTTTTAAATCCATCTTTAGTTATTATTTTAATATAAAAATCAAACCCTATATTATTATATTCATATATTAACGTGTTTTAGCCCGGGGAAACACCCGTAGGCTCGGCTTTGGTTTTATAACTCATATTTAATAATATTTTCTACTCATAAAATAATATATTTATATTGTTTTTAAACCTCGACTCCAAATAAAAAATAATATATTATATTATTTTCAACCCGTGACTCCAATTATAAAATAATATGTTTATATATATTATTTTCACCACATTAATCGTGACCGTGTCACACTTCAAACTTATAAATAATATAAGTACCTATATTATTTACCCACAAATATATTCTCGAATAAAAATAATATATTTATTATTTTTACCACATAAATGATTATTTTATTAAATCCTACGAACTTAAAAATAGTATATTAAGTTATATTATTTTCCTAGGCCATATTTTTAATGGAACAAACGCACGAATATATTTATTTTATTAATATTATTCGTAATTAGAAACTCTCGACATGAAACATACTTATCTTAATAATCATATTAAGAAACCCTTATTCCCGTGGACACGTTCGTCTACTCGTCGATCCTTAGATTGTTTTAAGACGTTCACTCTTCCGTGTCATCGTCACAATACCTCATGTGTCCCTAATTATTATGCTTATAATTCTAGGACATACCTAGACGGTTCACAGCCAACTTTTGTGCTTCCTTTTGCATCCTTGTGTGGTGCTATCCACTACTAGTACAAAACTCAGGTGAGTTTCATAGCCCCCTTTCTCTTTACTATTATTTGCAAATACTCGGGGTGGAACATGTTTACATACTTTACTTACCAAATTCAATACCAATGTTCTCATGCTATTTACTACGTGCTTTATGTCTTAAACTGCTTGGTGACCATTACATGTATTCATACTAATACATTCATTAACCTGCTACCCAGGCCTAAGGTAGTACCTAACATGATCATTTATAGGGGAATCCGATTCCAGTTAACACGAACCTTAGCGGGTTTTGTGTGTACCATATTACTATTTTTCCAAAACACAATCAGTGGGATTGTACTTACCAGTTTTCCATTTACTACGGATTGAATTGTACGCTTGGAACCTTGTATGTTTTCACATTTATGCCATAGTTACGCTTTGAACAATATTGAATTCCAAATTATTTTTACTAAACTTTTGTTAGTGTCAAAACCTATGTTACTCACCAACTACTTGTAGTTGACATTTACTCGCATGTTTCAGGTGCTCCGGTTTAAGGACTCAACGTGCTCACATAGGACATGGACCTAGTTAATTAAATATACGTTATGTTTTGATCGTTTCGTTTCCTTTTCCCATGTAACGAACACTTTAACTTGAATAATAAATATTATCGCATTTAATAGCCAATCATGTGCTTTTGAACAACCGTGTCAGCCCCGGCGTATAATCCGCCGCCGGCCGGGGTGTGACAATATCAAAGGCACAAGATGAAGCATTGTTAGAAGGAAATGTGAAATGGGAAAGAATAGTAGGACAACAAGGGAACTTAGATGCAAATGCATACGGAGTACGAACTAGGTTTGGCCGGATGTGGATACCTAAGATTGGCGAGCTTAGAGCCAAAATACTCGATGAGGCCCATAAGTCTCGTTATTCTTTCCACCCCGGGACAAACAAAATGTATCAAGACTTGAAGAAAGAATACTGGTGGCCTGGCATGAAGAATGATGTGACAGAATACGTGAGCAAGTGCCTAACGTGTTCTCTAGTTAAGGCCGAGCACCAGAAACCATGCGGTAAAATGCAACCTCTACCAATACCGGAATGGAAGTGGGAAGAGATCGCAATGGACTTCATTACCAAGCTACCGCGAACAGCTAAAGACAATGATACCATTTGGGTGATCGTCGACCGCTTGACAAAGAGTGCTCACTTCTTGCCAATACGAGAAACCTCTTCTTCTGAAAAGCTAGCAGAAATATTTATCAAGGAAATTGTGAGCAGAAATGGTATGCCGCTGTCGATTGTGTCCGACAGGGATACTAGATTCACGTCAAGGTTTTGGAAGAAGTTCAATGAAGCGATGGGCACTAGATTGAACATCAGCACTGCTTACCACCCTCAAACCGATGGTCAATCTGAAAGGACCATTCAGACCTTGGAGGACATGCTCCGGGCCTGTATCATTGACTTCGGTGGGAGTTGGGACAGCCATCTATCATTGGCAGAATTTTCATATAACAACAGCTATCACATAACTATTGGCATGCCACCATTTGAAATGTTGTATGGGAGGAAATGTAGGACCCCGGTTTGTTGGGGGGAAATTGGACAGAAGGATTTTGCAAGTCTCGAAGTGGTCAAAGCTACTTCTGAGAAATTTGATCAAATCAAATCTCGAATGAAAGCCGCGAAGGACAGACAGAAATCGTACGCAGATAAGAGAAGGAGGGATTTAGAGTTCCAAGTGGGAGACATGGTACTGTTGAAAGTATCACCGTGGAAAGGAATCATTCGGTTCAGAAAACATGGCAAACTAAGTCCAAGGTTTGTCGGACCTTTCAAGATTTTAGTGAGAGTAGTTCAAGTTGCCTACAGACTCGACCTCCCCGTAGAGCTTAGTGGAATCCACCCTACGTTCCACGTGTCGCACTTACGCAAGTGCCTAGCTGACAACACGGCTCACATACCTTACGACGAGATCGAGGTGGATAACAGTTTGAATTATGAAGAGGAACCAATAGCAATTCTTGATCGGGCTGAGAAACGACTACGCAATAAGTCGATCCAGCTAGTCAAAATACAATGGAAGCACAGAAAAAGATCAGAAGCCACATGGGAAAAAGAAGACGAGATGAGGGGACTATACCCTCAATTGTTTGACGTATAAACAGTTTCGAGGACGAAACCTCTTTAAGGAGGATAGACTTGTAACATCCTGAAAATAGTAACTAAGTAAATAATAATACGATGGAGATTTAAACGTTATAAAACGAAGTAAGAACGGATGGGCTTGGGCTCGGCTCCAACGGGCCGAGGGAAGCCCAGGTATAAAAGGGGCAAGGCAGCCCACTAGCTCATTTCACCTTCATTTTCACCATCTTAGAGAGAGAAAGGGAGCTCGGGTCTAGAGAGAGAAAGTCGACGGATCGTCACGAGATTAGAGGAGCACGTTACAACTGGGCTCGTGAGCAAAACCTCCGAATCAGAACTTCATCCAGGTAATGATTCAACCATAATCTGAGTTTTTGTTCATGTTGGGGTTTCTCGAGTTTTAGCTAAATAGATGAGGTTTTTACGGATGAAACTTGATATTAAGCTTAGAAATAGCATCTAGAATGAAAACCGCACGTTTTGATCAAAGAAAATTGTAAGATTGGCATGATCGGGTTTGCATGCAAGAACTTCGGATTTTTGGTCCAAGAACCAGGTACTGCGTACTTACCAAGTGCGCAGGAAGGAATTCATGCGTACTTACCAAGTACGCAGGAGGAAGTCCCTGCGTACTTACCAAGTACGCAAGTACGCAGGAGGAAGCCCCTGCGTACTTACCAAGTACGCAGGAGGAAGACTCCTGCGCACTTGCCAAGTGCGCATGAGCAAGTCCCTGCGCACTTACTAAGTGCACAGGCAGCAGACAGCAGGCAGCAGGTTGATTAAGTAAAGTCAGTAAGTTTAGAATGATTAAACCATTAGAGTCGGGGTTGGGTCTAATGTGTATTTAACTACCTAATCCAGATCGGAAGTGACGCTGTTGGACCTTTGTTTAGGACAACCTAGAGTAGCTCATAAGGTGAGTTCTATGTGCCCCCTTCTATGTTATGTGCAAACCTTATTAAATGATTTGGGGCTGAAATGTATACACTAAATGAATAAATGATATGAACACTAATGTAATCATACGTGATATACTAATATATATGTTAAATATATATACAGAAATGAATTAGGCACAAAGAATGAATCGTATGATTATATAGAATGAATGAAAGAACAACACAATGTGTAAGAATGAAATCTTGCTTTATATCCATGTATATATTGCTTGTTATGAATGAATAAACGTTATGAATGGAACAATGATAACGGCTACCTCGATAGACGGGCGACCACTCGACTATTATGCAGCCAGAAATGAAAGTCTAGAAAGGTAGACTAAACAGGCTACTACGGTGGAGTAAGTCCCGAAATCGATGTATGGCTGTATAATTAGTTCGGGTGGGAGACGGATACCTTAGGGCAGTCAGACAAATATGACGGACTACGACGGTAGGACGGTTGTAAGTATGACGGACTACTTCGATAGGACGGTTGTAAGATAATGACGGACTACTTCGGTAGGACGGTTGTAAGATAATGACGGACTACTTCGGTAGGACGGTTGTAAGATAATGACGGACGGACACTAGTTGCCGGACGGTTGTAAGAATGGCGGACCATGACGGTGGACCGTGGCGTTTGTCTTGGTGACATTCGCAAACAAATGACGGGTTGATCACCCTTAAGTGTTTTACCCAAGAATGTAAAGAAAAGAAAAGAAAAGGTGAATGCATATGTATATGTAATCACAAAATAAAGAAGAAAGAGAAGCAAAAGTTATAAAAATAAATGAGACCAATGATGTGAATATATATATCTATATGTATTTGCGAAGAATAATAAATGAGAAGCAATTCAAGTCAATGTGTACTTATATAAACGTATATATATAATTATGCATACTTATAAAGAAAAGAATGTTTATACCTAATTGCATTAAACTAGAACTCACCAGCGTTAGCTGACTTTTAGTATACATTTCAGGTACAGAAAGGAAGGGTCGTGCGAAGGCGTGAAGGTTACCCGGCACGAGACTGACATCCCACTTTTATTGATGTTAAGAAAATGTTATGTTTAATGTTAAGACTTCCGTTGCTATGCTATGTTATGTTATTGAATGATGTATGCTTCCGCTGTGTTTGAATGTTTTTAATTAAAAGTTCAGTGATTAATGACTATGTTTATGAGTAAATCCAACAAGTGAGGTTACCCGGGAAAGGGGCCTTACAGTATGGCATTGGTTAATGGAGAACTAATATATTTATTTATTTGAAATATTGTATGTTAGATGTATTTAAATATTTATAGATTATTTGAATTAAAAAAACGTGTGTTAAGTGGGTGGGCTTAAGTCATGAATTAAAATTGGGCTTCATCTCAAGCATCAAGTATACGGAACTGTAATCCTCTCAGAATCCAAATAAAACCTTTCACCACTTGGCCAATTCCCATACTAATTTTAACTCGTCAGTTTTTCAAAATCCCGCTCCTTCTCAACATCGCTCCTGGCCTCCTACTCGACAATTCTACATCACTCACGACTGATCCTACTCGACATCGCTCACAACTTTATGTTGTTCTTGATTTAGAATTTGTAGTTCTGCTGAAACCCTAACATTAAGTTTTCTCTTAACTGAAACCATAATATTGTGTTCGGATGAAGTAAGTGACATTTTTCTGCCTTTAATATTCGTATTAGTTATTCTTATATAATGGGAGCTATTTATTAGTTAAAAACCTATTCTTTCACGGAGCTGTTTATTGCAGTTTGATGAAACATCTGTTGGTTCAGGCCCCTTGAGTTATACACACACAATTTGTGTCACCAATCAGCTAGTACAAATGCACCATAAATGAATCACAATCAGCATAGAAGGGGTGAAAGAGTAAAAATACAACCCAAGAAGTTTCAGGACCACATTATGGGTGCCACATCAGCAATTGCATAACAGAATGTAGGTATCTAGTCTATATAAGGTAAGGAATACATGACCATGATGAGGTAGGCAACTTGTTAGATCTCATTGAGTCTGTTTCCCATCTTCTTCTTTGTAATTCTGGTTCTTAGTTCTTAATAAAATTAGCCTTCTGCAATTTTGTGTTATTGAGTTCATTCCAATTGGTGCTTTCATTGTTCCTTTGCATCTATGGCAGAGGGTACTCGAGCTCGTGTAATGGAGGATTCGGTAAAAGGCGTTCAAGAGGATCAGAAAGTTATGCGTCAGGAATTGGATGCAATTCTCGCAGCCATGGCCTCCCAGCAGCAATCCATCAACGAATTAATCAAACGGATTGATGCCAGCCATTCATCTCCGAAGAAAACCGGCGAGGGTTCTAGTGGTTCTTTTGACGGCGAAGGCTCTAGCATCCTTGGTCGGCATAAGCCAGCGCCAGTGTACCTTGCTCGTTTCAATGGTGAGAATCCCAAACGTTGGCTTGCTCAGGCTTCTCGCTACTTCGATTTTTATTCCATCGTCGATCGTGATCGTTTGGCTATCGCTTCTTTCTATTTGGACGATTCTGCCGCCGACTGGTATGATTGGGTCCACCGTAATCACCAGATCTCCACCTGGGCAGCTTTTGTCACCGCTCTCAGCCGAAGTTTCCGTTCCAAAGAGCTTGAAGAACCAGAAGGCTTACTTGCTAAACTTCAACAGATTTCGTCAGTTGCTGAATACCGTGCCAGATTTGAGGCAATTTCCAATCGTACGATGCCGTTACCGGTTGGCTTCCTCATTAGTTGCTTTATCTCCGGCCTTAGGGCAGACATTAAACAATCGGTCATCATCCATCAGCCCATGACACTAGAGGATGCAATGGATAAGGCCCAATTACATGAGCAGCGGGTCCAGTTCGAGAAGGGTATCAATGTGGTGATCCTGTGACCGAGGGGGTGGTAAACCTTGCGGAGCAGCAAACACAGAAGAAAAATAATTCAGAATTACTTGTAAATCTGGTGGATACGCCGGTGGAGTAGTATCAGATGGAATGAGAGTTAGGTGAAACAGTTGACCAATGCCCTCCGAATGTAGTAACTCATGGAACCCATTGAACTAAATAGATTGTGCCTCCGGTTGTAAATCACCTTGCCATTTAATACGCTTGCCCATTAAAGAAAACTCAAAGGTTGAAGCTGAATAATCAGTAAGAACTGGGCCTAAAGTAGCCAACCAAGAATCCCCCAAGACCATATCCCACCCTTGTAATGGTAATACATAAAAATCGACGACAATTGGTTGCCCTTGAATAACCAATTTGACATGTTTGGCAAGGCCGGAACAAGGAAGCCGTTCCCCGCTGCCAACTAACACAGAGAAGGGAGCAATGGCTTCCACCATGAAATTAAGGAATTGAGCAATTCGTGTCTGCACAAAACAGTCGGTACTACCCCCGTCCAAGAGAATCTGAACGGAGTTACCTTTAACCAAACCCGTGAAACGCAAAGTAGTGGAGGAACACCCACGGGACAAGGCATTATACGAAATAGCCAATTCACTTTCAGCTCTGGTTCCGTCTTTATTACAAGACTTACAAACCGCTGCTCAATCTGATTCCGACTTCACCACTTTCTTGCAGCAATGTTCATCGGAACCTACCAGTTTTCTGGATTATCAGGTACGCGACGGTATGCTGTTGTTCAAGGGACGTTTGGTTGTTCCCAATAATGCAGCTATGCGCCACCAACTGCTTGACGAGTTTCATGCTTCGGCCATCGGAGGCCACTCGGGGGTTACTCGTACCTACCAACGAATTTCTTCCAATTTTTATTGGCCAAATATGCGGGATGATGTTAAAAAGTATGTCTCTCATTGTCAAACTTTTCAACAAACCAAGCCTTCGTTTTTATCCCCGGGAGGATTACTTCAACCGTTACCGATTCCAAACGCGGTGTTTGAAGATATTGCCATGGATTTTATCACATACCTTCCCGTCTCGCAAGGTAAAACCGTCATCATGATGGTCGTTGACCGTTTATCGAAATATGGTCATTTCCTTGCTTTACCTTCTTCCTTCAATAGTGTTTCAGTGGCTACTGCTTTTCTTAATGAAATAGTTCGACTTCATGGTGTTCCTTTATCCATTGTCACTGATCGGGACGCCCGTTTTATGACGGATTTTTGGAAGGAATTACACCGGTTACACGGTACCACTCTCAAATTTAGGATCGCCTACCACCCGCAAACAGACGGGCAATACGAAGCTCTTAATCGTTGTTTGGAGATGTATCTTCGGTGTTATGTGGCGAATCAACCGAAACATTGGTTGCAATACCTTCCATGGGATGAGTTCTGGTATAATACTTCCTACCAGACGTCTTCTCAAATGACTCCCTTCGAAATCTTATATGGGCGGAAACCGAAGACCATTGCCCGTTACCTTCGTGGTTCCACCAGTAATGATCTATTAGAGCAACAGTTTCTGGACCGTGATACAGTGTTATCATTGTTAAAAGTCAATCTCCTGAAAGCTCAATCCCGCATGAAATTGGCGGCGGACAAACATCGTCGTGACGTGCAGTTTGAGGTTGACGATTGGGTTTATGTGAAACTGCAACCTTACATCCAAGGCTTCGTCCGTCTACATCGTCATCATAAATTGGGTCATCGGTATTTTGGTCCTTACCGTGTCCTTGCTAAGATTGGCACAGTAGCCTACAAACTTATTTTACCGGCTGATGTTGTGCAAAACACACATCTTTATTCCTTTATTTTAGTGTCGTTTTACTTATTTTTATATTCATTTTGAATCGTTTTTGGTTTGTATTGAGTCGACTTTATGTTTACAGGTGCTCGTGGAAATTACAAGTGAAAACCCGAAGAAACCGAGTACGAGAAACAAGCCCGAAGTTCAAAAGTAAAAAATTGGGAAAATTCTATTATTTGCGGTACGCGAAGACCAGAAGCCATCCTCTTGCGGTACGTGAGGAAAGGAAAATCCGGGCGCGACTATATTGTCCTTCGTGGTACGCGAGAGACCTAATTCCCGAGAAAAAACCCTAAGATTGGATTTAATAGAATTGTAATGCCATTATGCAATGAGTTCGTATTCTAGCCATCCAGAGCATTACCAGAGGCGAGTTTGAAGCTTTTGTAATGCGAGTTTGAGGCTAAAGGAAGCAATTGAAGTGCAAGTTTGAAGCTTTTGGATCCCGTGTTCGTTGTAGTAGCTTATTCGGTTTTCAAGATTCAATCTTTATCTTTGTTTTATGTGTTTGAAACCATGGTGAATGCTATTTACTTTTGTTTTGGTTGTTTAAGCATGATCCTAGGCTAAAACCTTAATACTGCCTAGATCAATTGATGAATGCTTGTTAAAGTTGTGATTTTTACTGGTTTTGGTTTCGTATGATGATTTAATGATTTTGTAAAGATTTTTAGTATAATAATTATGATGTATATGCATGCTTGAATCTTATTGTGTGATTGATTTAAATTCCTTACGTTGATTGTGGTTTTCTTCCAATTCGATTAGCGTATCTAGGTCATAGATCTTAGGGTTTGTGATTTTGGTGGTCTGCTAGACTGTGACGTTTCGGATTTTCGTTCTCGCACTTGTATTATATTTATCATGTAATCATTCTCTATTTAAATGAAATGTAAGAGTTTTTATTTAGTTTTGTACAAATAGGTATTTTATCTTACGGATTTAAATTAATTAAAATTTTATGAATTTTAGAAATTTATATAAAATACTATATAAAAATCTAGAATTAAAAGTTGCACATTCAATGAAATAACCTATTTAAATGAGATAAATAACTTTTATAAAAATCATTTATAATAATAAATAATAAAATATGTTTATAAAAACATTTAAAATATAATATAAAATTTAATTGATTTAAAAGAAATTAGATTAATTTATTAAATAAAAAGTTTAGGGGTCGTTTTGTAATTTATCAAACTAAAGGGTTTTTAAAACAGAAATCAGTCGAGGGGCTAATGCTGGACAAACCAAACCTCAGGGACCCATCCGTAATTATCGTAGGGACCAAATTAAAACGAAATCAAACTTCAGGGACTAAAGTTGCCAACTCCCAGTTCGTGTTTCCGGTCACCACCTACGTTTGTCCGGCGGTCCAAGCGTTTTTCCGGCGACATCTCGACACACCTGTTCCCTGCACCTCGACAGCCGACAAAGGTGTCCCTGACCTCGTCGTCCCCACGCGAACAAAAGCCCTCGACCAATTTGTCGATTAAACATACAGAAAGCCTGATTGTGTCTATGGCCGAAAGTCCACGCCGCTAATACAGCCCCGACAGTCAACCTCCACGCCTGCAAGAGGTCTCGACAGATTCGTCTCGTCCAGACGAGTGTCTGGACATACTCAATTACGTGTCTTAATATAAGGATCGAGCTCGACTATAAATGGCCATTTACAGACCTGCACGAGCTCGCCCACCCTCTTCCACCCACTCTCACCTCAAATTGAAGACGACATCACATTCGCCGTCCCTGAGTGAAGCTGTGACCAAGATATTAAGGGCTAATTTCATCCGGAAGATCGATTTCCATCTTTGACTTTTCGGACTTCAAACCTCTGCCGACCGGACCCTTCGCGACTAGGTTCGAGTCTCGAATCGATTCCTTTACCTTCTGTTATCACCTGGTAAGCTTTTCCAATCGAAAACTCGACCATCGCCCGAGAGTTACCGGGCAAACCCAGTGTCCTCGAACACGGTTTGCCGGTTGCCGAGGACCAGCGACCAATTTCGTGGTTGTGTATATCAATTAAATGATACACACATAACCAGCGATGGGCAGTAGCCCGGCTGGTTATGCGTGTGTGGGTTTGTGTATCAGGTCGCGGGTTCGATCCGGGTGGCCTACGGCCCAACCCATTTTTTTTCTATTTTCTGTTTATTTAATTATCCCACCATATTTTAATACCATATTTATACAATAAAAACCAATACGAATCGGTTAACTCGTTCGTTTATTTTGAAACCGATTAAACACTCTTTTTATCCATAACCTATTTCATTATTTTTTTATAAATCTTGTAATATTATTTAATTACATTTTTATATATAAAACATCCAATATTTTTATAAATCTTGTAATATTATTTAATTACATTTTTATATATAAGACACCCCATATTTTTATAAGTCTTGTAATATTATTTAAATACATTTTTATATATATGAAATGTCCTATATTTTTATAAATCTTATAACATTTTTATAAACTTATTAAAATACATTTAATATCCAAAATATCCCATTTTTATATAAACCTAGCAATGTTTTTAATAAGCTTGTTTAAATAAAGTTTAAATAAAGACTTTTCTTTATTTGTTATCATTATAAATACATTAAATATAATAATACTTGTATAAAACAATATATATATGTATTCTTATAAGTTAAAGTTTTACAAAAACCATTAACATTTTATTTCCATACATTATACAAATAAATATTAAGGAAGAATTATATTAAAGCCCACATACATTTAAATACAAATACACACCAATACGCATACAATAATACCCATTTGTCTACATAGGGTATCAACGTGCTTAGGCTTCCACGTACTTATCACCTACACGCGTGGAAAACACCCGCTTGCAAGGTGAGTTACATAGCCCCTATTTTACATTTTTTGTACGTTTTGGGGTGAAACATTATACATGCTACTCACATTGTTTATACGTGTTATACATGAGACTATATGCTTATTCTTTGGATGTACATACATTTAAACACAAGACAACCAACTGTAATATTGATAGATCTATTGTGCCTGACCAGCCCACCCGGTTAGGGTGTTTATTACTGCATACTCGGATATAACCGCGGGTTATATTCAAACATATCGGATATAGTGGGTAACTATATTCAAACATACCGGACTTAGCTGTTGTGCTCTGTTCAAGCGCGTCAAACTCGGTTTGAATTGTGATTAAATAAATGATACATCATATGCTATGTTTAATAATATAAACAATGAGTTGCAAAACGATTTACAACCACTATTTACAGGAAATACTAAACCTATGTACTCACCAACTTTTTAGTTGACACTTGATTTAAATAATGTTTCAGGTTTGGATATGTGACTGCTTGCCGAAGATCTCTCCACTTAGGAACTATGGACCTAGTTAAATAAATTAATGTTTTGAACTAGACTAGGTTATTTGAAATGTATTGTATTTGGAACTTGTTGTCTTTAAATTTAATTAATGAATTATGAAACCTTTAGTTATCATGTGCTTTTGAACAATCATCACATTGTCCGCCTCGATGATTCCGCCATCGGTCGGGGTGTAACATAGACGTAGTAGCCATATGAGTTGTTATTGATTGCTGATTAGAGTTAAGTGTTCTTCCTAGTTCAATACCCGAGAGGTGAGAATTAGTCGGTTAGTCTTCGTCATTAGGAATCCGAGTGTCAGCTGTCTGAGAGGAAGTTGGTATAAGGTGTCTAGTGATTGTTGCTTTTCTAAATCATAGTTGTTATTCTAGGATTACCCCGCGCATTCTTTAAGTGTATTGTGGGCGGTGAGACTGAGAGGTAATCCGTTCATTAGGGTACGTGATCATAGTTGGAAATACCTGAGAAGTGATCCAACCATATGGTGAGTTTAGTATGCTTTAGGGAGCTTAGTTGGTGACACCCTGAGAGTGATTAGGGATCCACTAGGTTGTCTTTAGCAGTTATCATTTGAAACCCAGATCCATCATAGTTTCCAGAACCGGTAGAAGTTGTGCTTTGCAAATAGGATTTCGACCTTGGTGGTATTCTTCCATCTCTTGATTTCATCCTTAGTTCTTTGTCTTGATAGTTGAGTCGATCTTGTTTACTGCATTTATTAGTTATAATCTTTAGTGTAGTCAACCCCCCATCAATCATTCTTAAGTCCGAGTCAGAGTCTAGTTTTGTTATTCGTAGTGTCTCTAGGGTTTGATAATCCGGTTTACCGTTAAGCTGTGCTAAACTCGATAGGTCCACTTGCCTGTCAGTGCAGTTTGGTTCATAGGTTTTCCATTTATTACTTAGGAGTCTAAGTTAGGTTTTTATAGTTATTTTATAGACCGTCTGGACGACATCAGATACTATATTACCTATGGGATCTACCCTACTTGGTCTATGTTTGTGAAATTGTGCACATATCCACCGATCCAAAGGGAAATAAGTTAAAAAAGGTGCACGAGTCGGCAAAAAAAGATGTCGAGCGAGCTTTCGACGTTTTAAAAGTTAAATGGGGTATACTTAGGTGACCCGGTCGGACTTATAAGCTGAAGAAGATTAGGAACGTAGTGTATGCGTGCATGTTATTACGCTATATGATCTTAAAAGATGACGAAAATGCAATATCACCGGTCTGTATAATAGATTTTCCAACCGATCCAGTTATTGACGATAATGTCTTTTCAGAGTTGCACGATACAAATACAATTTTCAGGCCTCGATATGATTTTGTGGAACATAGTGTAAGTCTAAACACCTCGGAGTTGGATGAATAGTAGTTTAATTATATATTGAAGTTTTTTAATGAAAATTATTATTTTTATTATTTTTTATTTTATGTTAAAAAAATATATTTTGAGATATTGTCATGTCCTTTTTTATTGTTTTGATTTAATGAAATTAGTTTCAAAAGTGTTGTAAAAATCAGGATTAATCGTCGCTTAATCGAAAATCGTTGAAAAATCTTGTAAATTTGGGTTACTCGGACATTTAATCCCTAATCGTTCCTATTTGGGGCTAGTTAGACCTATTGGCCCAAATCGGGACTTGTCGGCCAAAACCTGACCAAAAAACGGTGTTCCGACAAGTTTTTGTAAATTCTGGTGATTTTTAAAAGATTGTATATATAATTTTAAAAATTACATATAAAATGTGTGTGTGTGTGTATATATATATATAAATTTGAAAATTACATATAAAAATGTGTATACATGTAATTGAAAATTACATATAAAAATGTGTGTATATATATATATATATAACTGAAAATTACATATATATACAACACTAGTTTTAAAACACTAGATTAATCGCTAGTTGGTACCCCACCGCCCGACTAGTGTCTAGAGATTTTTGCAACACTAGTTTTAAATATATATAATTAGTTTTAATTTAAAAGATGGAAAAAAATTAATTAGAGTACTTAGGGAGTTAGGGTTGTGCCAGTGTTGTAAAACTCGGCCTAGGCGGCCTAGTACTCGACGAGTACTAGGCATCGGTAGGGTGCCGAGGCATTTTTATTCAACTCGATCAACATTATTCGGAATCGGTCCAACTCAGTTAAACTCGGGCCAACTCGGTCCGACTCGGTCAACTCGGATTTTCGCTGTTTTTCGCTGTTTTTCATCGATTTTTGTTGTTTTTCATCGATTCTTGTTGGATTTTTGTTGTTTTTCACGGAGATACATTGGAAGACGAGAATTAAATGATTACTATGTCTATAATATTAAAGAATGAATAACAATTTTTAAAATACTTTAGTATTTGAACATGTATCTTTTTTATTTATATTGATATTCATGTATTTTGTTATAAATATTAGTACTATTTGACGTATATATAATTTCTTGAAAATTAACATCTTTGTAATTTACCATGTCCGAGTACTCCCCGCCTAGGCCGAGTACTCCCCGCCTAAGGCCGAGTACTCGCAACTCCACACTTGTGCCACTACTTTGGGTTAGATTTGGGTAAAAAATAAGGTGGTTGTCACTTATTGATTGTAGTTATTAGGGTATTTAGAGTTGTGCCCCCTGTACCCTAATAAGCAGTGAGTTCATAAACTTTTTAAATTTTTAAATATTTTAATCAACACCCCGTACATTAATAAAAATAGAAATTAGGGCTCCTAAGCGGTCATCCACCCTACCTTTGCTCAGGGTCAGCCTTGTGCACAACAAACATATGATTGAATCATGCTGCACAATCATACAACAAATGAATAAAACTAGAACAATAAAACATTAAACAACAAATATTCAACATGCTTCAAAGGATGAGGGGTAACTGACTCCAAAAATGCAATAGAAACTCTTTTATTTCACAAATCTTAATGCAATAAACCCCATAAATTAGATATAAACTTATAATTAAGAATCTCCCATTTGTCATGTAGACTTTGCTCTTTATATTTTCAATTATTTTGAAAATCAGCTTTAGTTAATGCAAAACTTTAACTTGTTTGTTGTCATCACTTCAATAGTAAAGTATCTATCAAATCGAATGTGTTTCGTCCTATTATGAGACATTGGATTCTTGAAGAGATGGAATGTATTCTTTTTTTTTTTGAACTACACATTTCATTAGAAAGACTACTAGCAAGCTCCTAGAGTCAAGAAAAACAAATGCAAATTAGAAAGAAAAAGTACACCAATCTTTCCACACTAAAGCTTTGAAAGAAGATCTATTTTTAATTTAAAGGAACCCAATAGATTTTATGTCTTCCATAATTTTAGTAACAATGATATCTTTATTATCCAAGACTTTTCCGTTCCTAACCTTCCAAATACACAAACAAGCGACAATAATAATCCCTTGAATCACTTTCCTTTTTAACCGACTCCAGTATGCAAGATTATGGATGTTTAGAAGGTCTCTTATAGAAAAGATGTATATAGGGGGAATACCACACCAAGCCGACAACGCTTGCCAAATTAAAGAGGCAATATGACATGCCGTGAAAAGGTGCTCCACAGTCTCATCTGCTTCTCCGCAAAGGGTGCACGCAACGGAGGAGACCTAAACATTACGTTGTCGAAAAAGGAGGAGACCTGAAAAAAGATGGAATGTATTCTAATTTCCACAATCGAAAGGATTGTTTTCTTTTCTCTTGTATTTCCCTTCAAGAAACATTTATTTAGTTATATTAGTTTTTCTCTTTATTAATTAATTTATGAAAAATGAAAATCAGTTAATTACAGGGCCGGCCCATTAGGTCTGCGGACAACACACCCGTAGTGGGCCTAACATCTCGAGGGGGCCAATTATATATATATATATATATATATATATATATAATTTTCTAGGCTTTAAAAAAATTAGGCCTTTTATAAAAAGTAATTTTGAAGGCTTTTCAAAATAATTGGACCTTTTTAAAAACAAGCTGTTGTTGGGCTAAACCAACCAACTCTCCACAATTGGGATTTAATGAAGCTGCTGCTGGGCCAGACCAACCAGCTCTCCACAAACAACTTTGTTGCTGCTGTAGATCGTCTTCCACCACCAGACAGACGAGTCGACCAGTGACTAGACGTTGCTGTTGCCTCCACCACGGCTCCACCACTGGTCCACCGCCAGCCTCCACACGGCACCACCTGCCGCCGCCCCTCCACCTCCGGCTCCTTCCTTTAGTTAAGGTAATTTTATTAAATTGAACCTTAATTTTATAATTTAAAATTAGGGTTTTTGTTGAATGTTATGCCTAATTTTTAATATAGAATTATTAATGACTTAATGGTTTAGCCTAATTTAGTGATTTTAAATTGTTAGAATAATTATTTGATTAAGCCCTAATTTTGTATGTGTCAACGGGTGCTCAAAATAAATATGCCTTTAATTTTATTTTGCATTTGATTTTAAGAAACTATGTCTCCTAAACAAGCATCGGTTAGATATTACGTTATGTTATTCTGATACTATGATTTTGTTATGTCTATGCTATAACCTTAATTTTCGTATAAAAATTTAATTTATTAAATTATACATTTCGTTATGGGCCTTTTTTAGGCTCGTGTAGAGCATTTGAATCCTCGGGACCGGTTCTGAATAATTACAATCTTATTGATTCCGGTTATATCCAAAAAGTAGATAATGTCTCTTATCTAATCGGTTGAAAATTCAATTTTTTTGGCACCATCGAAAAAGTAAAAAATTTACGACAGCAGATTTTGTTGGAATTAGCCGTTAACGATAAGTTTACACAAAAAGTGCTTGTTAAAAAAGTCTTTCCTCGGTAGTTTCCGAAAAAAAGTGCCAGTAGAAAATGTTTTTCCCAACAAAATCCTGACTAATTTTCTGACGAATTAGTGACAAAAGTCTTTCGTCGGTAATTTCGACTACATTCCTACGATTATATTAAATAAATAAGTTAACTTATTTAATAAATTTGTTGGAAAATTGTAGGAAACCTTATGGTTAATTTTTTGTTTTTGTTTCGGAAGTTGTCTCTAACTTGTGAGAAATTTCTTTTGTTGTTAACTTGTCATAAAATTTTATAGCAAATATAACTGTTTTCTAGTAGCGTGAATGTGTATAAGGAAAAGAATTTTAACATCGATTTTTGTGGCCGTATAACCCTCTTTGTAGAACTGGCAATCTTGACTAAAAGTAAGGGGAAATGAGTTGTTTAAATAAATAATTTTTCTATTTTAGGTTGAATTGGATAACACCATAACAGATAACGAGTTAAAATGAGTAACACCTTAACACATGTTCGGTCAAGATGAGTCGTCAAAAACTATGTAAATTTAGAATGAGTTCAAACGGTTAACAACAGTCAGTGCCATGTTTGGTGAGAAATTAACACTGACACCACCACTCACCTCCTCTTGCACCACCACGTACGACGCCACCGTCCCCGATAGCCGTTGCCGCAAAGCCATCGCCGGCCGTGGAAAAAAATTATAGCATATATTGTTACTTTTCTTTTCTAAGACAACTCATTTCAAGCTAAGCCACTTTTTTGTTAGAGCATTCATAGTAACATACTTATCCCCATCCCCATAATTACACTAAAATCACAACATTTTTGATCTCATTTTCAATTAAATGATACTTTTTTATACATTTATCATTATCTTTTCTCTCTCCTCTATTCACAACCACTTTCAAAAAATATTAAAAAAATTATGCAGGTGAACAGTGTTTTTTCCAAATATACAGAAAATTTATATATTTTCTCTCTCCTCCACTTACAATGTCACACCCCACCAAGGCGGAAGTACGGTATGTAACCGGTATATCGCATTGAACACAAGTACAAGAGAAACTAAAAGGAAAATTGTGCATTACATTGAACCATACTACATGCTTCTAACGAATGTACGAATACATGAAAATCTTGAATCAGTACAAAGGGTCTAAAATGTCCAACTACAACCAAAAGTACATAATAATAACTCTTCCCAAAAGCAAGCCGTTTAAAGCTCGTTATCCCCATAACTGTTTACCTGAAAAGCATGTTTCGAAAACGGGTCAACTATAAAAATAGTTGGTGAGCACTCAGGTTTTGCGACTCTATAAAATGTAAGTAAATAAATTTCAAAATGTAATAGTAACCATCCGCAGATGATCAAGTACACGTGTTAAGATATAATTACCCTAAGCCATAATCAAACCCGTCAGACTAGTTGTTACCCCTGTATCCAGGTGTCGAATCTGAACACCTACTATGGCTAATTATGCGCCCAAATGACCCTACAAGTCTGGTTGGCGCGACCAACCCTGGGCGGGGGTGTCAACCCAAATAGTACTATTCAAAAATCCCACCGGCTATCCAAGCTAATTGATTGCGTTAAAGTGGTGACTTAATACATCCATAAGTAAACCCAGGTAACCCTAATCCCAAGTAACAACGTGTAGAGTGAAACAACTTTCCCCCCGTAAAACAGTAAAAATTGAAAGGTACAGCTAAATCCGCAAGAACCGCAAAGTACGGTTAACATCCAAATTCTATCAAAGGCCAGCAGCCAAATGCAAGCAAAGTGTGGCTAGCAACTCAGTGCTACCAAGGTACGGCTAAATCCGCAAGAACCGCAAAAACAGGTGTCCAAACCGAGTCCTACTAAACAAGTAGACACGAAAAAAATAGAATTTAGGACGGCTAAAGTATAAAACGGAGTCTACTACTTAAAAAGTGGCTATGCAGAGTGCACACACATACGAACCGCTCAAAAGTTGTAAAACCGGCTTTTATATAAATTCGTGACTTTGAAACTTTAAGTTTTAGATTTTATTAATGAATATCAGTAGTTATAATATCATATATGATAAAATCTGTAGTCACAGTTTCGTTTGACCAAAAACGCGATAATGCGCGTAAAGTAAGGTTTACGGTTTAAAAATCCGATTCATCCCATATTAGGGTTTTAGTGTGATTTTAGCACCCAATTTAAAAGTCCAAATTTTATATTTTTAATATGATAATACTTCTGTCCAAACTCCCATTAAGACTTTTATAAAAATATTTTTATACAAAAATTTCCAAAAATGGTAACTTTTTATATAGTTTTAATGGACAATAATTCAAAAACCATATTTAAACATAACATTAATGCTTGAAACTTTCACTAATTGTTCATATACATAAATAAAAATTTCTGACCAATTTTCATAATTTTTCAACATTCAGGTTATTTATTATGAATATAATATTGTTAAAATTTAATAAATTCGGGAAAAATAGTTATAATTGTCCAAACTTCACCAAATTTTTACCAAATACGTTATAACTCCATATGAGATTCTATTATATGTTTCAATTCCTAATGTTGTCCAGAAGTATATGATCCCAAATTCAATTTTTAAAATTTCATAAATACCAAACACCTACTTAGACAACTCCAATTAATATGAATTTTGGACAGGAGTCATATTTTATCATATACTAATTACTGACCAAATTCCAGATTTTTCCAATACTCAGAGGTATTTTTCCCCATTTTCATGTATTAAACTTGTAGAAAGTTTAATAAATAATCTATAAATAGTTTAGTTACCAAAATTTTCAGATCTTACTTTTATATAAATACTACTTTTTTAAAATAAATTTGAAAGCTAAATCAAAATTTTATAAAAATCCATAAAAAAAACAATTGTTGTATAAAAATAAATATATTAGTTCCACGTGAACCGGGGTTGGGTTTATAACCTAATAACCACTCAAAATATCAAATAACTCAATACTAAATATTTTCGGGTTCAATTCCCAACCAATGACTCATAAAACTATTTTAACATAAAATTAAATCTTAACGGATAAAGTTTATACCTTTCGTATAAATGGTTCGCGTACGCGGAACCTCACGTATTTCACATGCAATACGAACCAAAAACACCATTAGGATCATTTTTATCTCCCGAGCATTTCCATGTGCTCAAAATTGACATGCAATGCCGTTTGGATGGCCATGCTACACGATCAAGTTCCTGTTTCGGTCTTGTAAACTGTTACAATCTGGTCGTATTCAAAAATATAGTTACGAACATCTGATTGGAATTTCCTATGGTGAAAACATTCATATTTGTGCTAAGAAACTACTGTCCAAAAATCGTCACGATCCAACGGTCGGATCTCTGGAGATCGACGATTCTTTGAGACCCAGTTTTTCAAATCCGAAAAGCCGATTAGTCACATTCGAGGGTATGAAAAGCATACCTAGAGAGCTCTGTCAAACATTCCTCTGGTAAGGTTTTGCGTCTATGTGTTGATAAGATCATATCCAAAATTCATGCATTTCTAACGGTCGGATTTCCGGGGATCGTCCTATCTTTAAGACTGCGCATGCATAAAACTTTCTGGACAGAATTTAAAAACTCTTTTTAATGAATTTAAGCGATGATTTAGACAAATCTGAGCTTACCATTGCGTTCGTAGCGTCGAGAAATGGTTCTAAAGGAAAAACGGGCTTCGGCCGCCACCGGACCACCACCAGCTCCAGACCTCTCTCTCTCTAATTTCTTTCAATGATATGAGCAAATGAGAAAAAAGTGTAGTGGGGTATTTATATCTCTCGTGGTCTCCGATCGCGTGCCGGTTTCTAGCTTAAACGAACCCGATAAAAAAATAGAGGCTTATTTTACCCAAAAATAACTTATTATAATTTATTATTTTTCCTCGAGTCCTTGCGTCTAATAAATATATATCCTTTCGGATTTAAATTAAAATTTTACGAAACCGCTCAACTCGGGTGTTAACGCGTATAAACCCGAACTTGATCAATTTTTTTTTGACATTATAACACCCAAATAAATCTTGCTATTATCTTTCGTTTACTAACGAGTTCCTTTCGTTTGAAAGTATATTTCAACATAATAATACTATTATTATTATTATATGAATTCGTCAAACGCGGTGTAGACCTGAAAATTCGTGGTTGTCACATTATCCCCTAGTTGAAGGAATTTCGTCCCGAAATTCAACTGGTATTATAATTGACAGGTTTATTTACGAAATTTGATTCAAGTACTGTCAAGAGAGATCCGGTTTCCTTAGAGATAGAAGAGAGGCTTGACAAATCGTGACATAAGAATCGCAGAGAATAGGTTACGACTAGTTAGTCTCAAAAGCCAATTGAATAACGCGTGAGAGAGATCCTTCGAATTCTCCAGAGAATCCATATCGTTGTTTCACCGAATCAGTCAAAAGGTACACTGCTGGTGTTATTCAGAATATTAACAAATCCGCCATAGGATTGATATTCACAGGTATACAAAGTTGGTACAAATTTAAAATGATATTATGTTACAAAATCCCAATGATTTAGTATCCTTTTATGAGTAAAGAAAAGTATCATTCGGCTTGGTGCCATTAAGGAATACTATTATAAATAGTAACCATAAAATTATAGTATGAGAGGTGCTATTAAGATCCAAAGAGTCGGTAGAATCACCACGACTCATTAGAATAAAAATGTATCACAGCGATAGCAAATATCATAGGTTATAAAGGATGGTCATATCATGTACTTAGAATACAGAGATATAACACCTCATTAAAATGAAACTTTTCATCAATACGAACTTCCTTAGGTTGTATAATTACGGATTCGTCGGCTAAACACATTTTGAGACTCGATATACGATAAGCATCGTATATACCATTAAGCTCCTGAGGTAGTTTTAGTTTATACATAACAAGACCAATCAAATGATTACTACCAACTTTAGCACAACAAAATGGTGATCAACATTTGTGTCAAAACAGAGCTTCTAATGGCACTAATTTAATGCCAGTGTGATAATTGTTAGTGTAAGGAAATCTGACCAAAGGTAAAAGAGTATCCAAATTATCATCAAATTCTATCACACAAGCCCTGAGCATATCCTCCAAGGTATGAATAGTTTGTTCACTTAGACCGTCAGTTTGAGGATAGTAAACGGTGCTCATATCTAAGCGCGTTCTCAAAGCTTTCTGTAGTGTCTGCTAGAAATGGGATGTAAATTGACTATCCGTATCGAAGATAAAGGAAACAGGCACTCCATGCTTGTTATAATTTCACTAATATACAGTCGAGCTAGCTATTCTATCTAGAACTCCTCTCGGATAAGTAGGAAATGTGCAAAGCTCGTTAGTTGGTTAACAATGTCCCAAAATGAATCATAGCCGCCCAATGTTCTAGGCAGGCCTAGTAACGAAATCTATTGAAATTTGTTCCCACATCCCTTTGTGGAATCTCAGGTTGTTGTATGTACTTATTGTTAGTAATAGTAATTACTCATAATGGTCAGTACGTTTTTGCGTCATAAGGCGAAACAACATGGTTGGTGTGTATACAACATAACCGTATAAGTAGATACAAGGGAATTTTAAAAATCACCATAACAAAAGGACGAGATTCACACTTCTTGTACTAGAATTGAAGAGTGATGATTAGTCATTATGGAATGAATTAATAACGAGAAATCCAAGCTTAAAGCTTTACAAAGCAAGTATATAATGAGTACCAGTATGATTGTACCAAACTCGAGTCGTGAAACCGAAGATTAACAAACAAAGGATATTATACTAGGATTCTGTCAAGATAAATTTGCTAAGAGTCAAACTTACTCAATCCTATCAAGTGTTATAGGAAATGAGTCATAATCATAAAATAGATGTCAGCGATGACCCGTGCTATGTAACCTCACCACAAAGCATTAGGATTCAGTACTAACTCGCATATTAGTTTGGTAATTTTCAATTAAAGGTTCATATACCTATTGTCGAAAGTTAGCAATAAGCTATATGATAATCGAGTCACCACAAGATCTAGATAGAGAAAGTTACTAAAGATCTAGGACGATCTAATCAAGTAGATTAGTTAAAAGACTAGGTGCCGGTTAAATAGTTGGACATTGAATTGACTACCACCAGAAGTCGAATTTAGTTAATGGTCAGAAATTGAATTATGAAATTTTAACAAGAGTCCATATTAAAATATGGTCTACTCCTCACATCGAGTTGGCAAAATTTGATAGGATAACATTAGGCGTCTACATCTTTCTTGATGTGTATTGAAATGATTTAAAAGTAATCTGTTATCCATCTAGATGAGGAAATAAACAGTCACGTTGTGGAAATAATCTCATAAAAATAATGTCCCCCGAAAATGATAACGAGCTTGCAAACCCACAAAATGGGTAGACTTTGATTTAATATCATTGTCAATTTAGCCTGGGGTTTAATTCTTATAAAGTAGACGTCCGAATATAGGGTAGAATCAAGTAAAACTTCAAGAATTTGTCAAATGTGAGGACGTCATGCTCATAGGTCCCTTTAATGCAATCCCAAGCGGATCTTCAAGAGAGCAGAGTCAACTATGATTCGTCCCTTGTTCCTCTTTCTGGTAGTGTACAACTTTAATTGGTTAAGAATCGTAAAACACATAAATAAATTCAAAATTTCCCTCCTAAGATTTTAGGACACATCTTTCAAATGAAAATGTTTTCAAATTTCAACTTAGGTCCTCGCTTTTCCATTAAATTCGGTGGAAATGGACCATAAGGTTTTAGAGTTTGTCCTTAGATCTCGCGTTGAAGGGGGTCGAATAGATTATCTGCCAATAACTGGTAGTACAGTATGCCTGCAACTTTCTTGGCTTTCGAACGGTACCACTATGACTTACCATTTCGTATTTCACCCATACTAGTTATAGCCTAAAATCCTTTGCATAAGGGTTTAAGCCATAAATTTGATGGAATGAGCGTTTGAATGTCATAGATTCGTATTCCTTCAGGGCACGAGTTAAGAAGTCGTTTCTAAACAATAGTTGCTCTAAGGCTTTCTAATTACAGGTGACGGAGAGTAAGGGATGTGTATACGTCTCTACCTAGTTGGAAATCAGAAAATCAATCAACAAAATGACATTTGAGAGAGAACAAGTACAAAAAGGATATGAGACTATCCTATTCGGATCTATAAGGACAATATACGTAGAGTAACAAATAGCGATAATCACCATAAATAAACTTTGAATGATTACTAATAAAATTTTCGGTACACAAAGAATCATTCCAACATAAAGTTTCATTTTCTCCATTAAAATGGTTTTCAATAAGGCATTGAAGCACCAGGAGAAATCAAGATTTGCAAAACATACGTAGCAATGTTCACAAAAAAGGGCATTAGTTTCATACTAAGCCATAGTTATCCCAAAAATAAAAAAGTTTTTGTAAAGCCAACCAAAAGAATCCAGAGCACAAGCCGCTCAGTGACCATAGTAGAAATACAAATGACAGAAATAAACATGACAATGAACGTCGTAAAGATGGCTCCTCCCAAGTAAACAAGTTTCTCAAGTTAGGTTTCCACAATATTAGCGCGCGGTTAAAAGAATCAGGATTGAGTGTACCAAATTACCATAGTAAGTGCATAGCACTTGCAATGGAAATTTCAAGTAGGTTTAAAACTGAATTATTAAGAATATTTATCCAGAGTATAGTGAGAATGACAAACACCGAAATGAGGATTTATACGAACGATCGTATAGAAAGGTTATATTGTCTAAGAAAAAGATGCTTATATTTCTTTAAGGAATTTCTCCATCATATTGTTACTCCATCGATTTTAGAGTATGTTTGGATTATAAGATAAAATACGAGATTATACCGAGACCTCCGATGATAGTCGTACACTTACTGCAAGTGTCGAGCGTTGTAAAGTCCCATACTGAATTTACGTGGCAAGTAAAATCTCAAGGGATATGATTTAGCAAGTAAAATAGATGAGAGAAAATCTATGTTGCTCAAGATCCACTAAGGAGTTGATTAGATCAAATTTGAATTTCTCTTATTCCTTCAGAATTACGAGAACGTTACACTTTGATCCATTAGGGGAGTTAGAAATGTCGTGGTCTGATTCACGCTAGACCGGGAGTAGTCGCTTGCGTTGATGAACATATAACAAAATTGAAATGAGAGAATCTTTAGCTGGATCTCAAATATGAAGCAATACTTAACAAATAATTGCCAAATTCGGTCCAAATACCGAGGTTAAATCAACCGAGAACAGATCTCTTCAGTGTCTCGTCTAAATATTTTTATACAAAAGAAATCTTGATAAGAGTTTTAGATCCATTACGATTCAAAGATAAAAGAGACAATATAAATTCGCATGTCACCTGAGGTAGCCTATCGCATCATTCGATGTATTCGGCTCAACCCTAAGGTTACGAAAGTTTTTTTTATCAATATTCGAATTACTGGGAATCGGGGTTAGAAATACAGATAAATCATGAACATTAACTCGGACAGTAAGACTCACTAGAGTTCTCATGTACTACAGATTATGATTACGTGTGCACCCGTAATGATAATTTACTTTGCATGGTCCCTACAGTGTTTCCTCTATCCCGAGCTCTCAGCTAAAAAAAAGGAACTGAAATGTTCATTGGATCACGTCTTCGTGTTGCACTTTCGCGTAAAAGTGTGGATGTTATATCTGATTACTTTTAATTATTTGTACCAATACTCATGGATCTGCAGACTAAGGCTGTTGTTGGATGGAGGTAATGATAGAGGGGAACAACCAACGTCCTCTAATAAAGGAAAAAGTGTGTGGTGGAAGCCAGGCAGTAATAATAGGGCAGAGATCCCCAAATCAGAGTCGAGCAATTCATGCTACAAATTTGTACATATACGTGGATCCAATGATCCAACAAAACAAAAAAGAGTCATTGGATCTCCTGACCCGTAGAGTTCTCTCATGTTTAGTCATGCTTCTCCACCTCGGGTTCCCTTTAGATCGAGCAATTCTGTCTGCCATATCTCATGGCGAAAGTTCTAGCCATCCAATCCAGTAGATCACGAAAGGAAGTATATACCGCACAAAGTGAAAACAATAGATGTCAAATAATAAAGCTGACTCCACAACTGGAGTAGATGCAGGTGCGGTGTAGGTACAACTACAGCTCGAGGTAACACCAAGACAGATAGATGCGGATATAGATTACCACAAACGTAACCAAAATCATCAAAGAGTACGCGTAGTGCCGTGACAACGACATGATTATGAAGAAGCAATGTGTCATAGATAAGCAAGAGGTAGTATGCAATTCACATATAATTCCTACGGTTCAATGCAATAAACTTAGAGTTATAGTCTAGGTCTAGTCTCGGGCAAACCTAATTCTCTATAACCAGTGCTTTGATACCAAGTCTGTCACACCCCACCAAGGCCGAAGTACGGGATGTAACAGGTATATTGCATTGAACACAAGTACATGAGAAACTAAAAGGAAAGTTGTGCATTACATTGTACCATACTACATGCTTCTAACGAATGTACGAATACATGAAAAATCTTGAATCAATACAAAGGGTCTAAAATGCCCAACTACAACCAAAAATACATAATAATAACTCTTCCCAAAAGCAAGCCGTTTAAAGCTTGTTATCCCCATAACTGTATACCTGAAAAGCATGTTTCGAAAACGGGTCAACTAAAAAAATAGTTGGTACGCAAGTTTTGCAACTCTATAAAAAGTAAGTAAATAAATTTCAAAATGTAATAGTAACCATTCGCAGAAGATCAAATACACGTGTTAAGATATAATTACCCTGATCCACAATAAAAACCGTCAGACTAGTTGTTTCCCCGTATCCAGGTGTCGAATGTGAACACCTACTATGGCTAATTATGCGCCCAAATGACCCTACAAGTCAGGTTGGCGCGACCAACCCTGGGCGGGGGTGTCAACCCAAATAGTACTATTCATAATTCCCACCGGCTATCAAAGCTAGTTGATTGCGTTAAAGTGGGGACTAAATACATCCATAAGTAAACCCAGGTAACCCTAATCCCAAGTAACAACGTGTAAAGTGAAACAACTTTTCCCCCGTAAAACACTAAAAATTGAAAAGTGGGGCCGCGAAACTCATCTGAACAACGCCGGTGATAAGTGTGACATAGTCAACAAAAACCGCAAAGTACGGTTAACATCCAAATTCTATCAAAGGCTAGCAGCCAAATGCAAGCAAAGTGTGGCTAGCAACTCAGTGCTACCAAGGTACGGCTAAATCCGCAAGAACCGCAAAAACATGTGTCTTAGCCGAGTCCTACTAAGTAGACACGAAAAAATAGAATTTAGGACGCCTAAAGTATAAAACTGAGTCTACTACTCAAAAAGTGGCTATGCAGTCGGTTGCATACCCAAAACCCATGCACACACTTACGAACCGCTCAAAAGTTGTAAAACCGGCTTTTATATAAATTCATGACTTTGAAACCTTAAGTTTTAGATTTTATTAATGAATATCAGTAGTTATAATATCATATATGATAAAATCTAAAGTCACAGTTTCGTTTTACCAAAAACACGATTATGCGCGTAAAGTAAGGTTTACGGTTTAAAAATCCGATTCATCCCAAATTAGGGTTTTAGTGTGATTTTAGCACCCAATTTAAAAGTCCAAATTTTATATTTTTAATATGATAATACTTCTGTCCAAACTCCCATTAAGACTTTTATAAAAATATTTTTATACAAAAATTTCCAAAAATGGTAACTTTTTATAAAGTTTTAATGGACAATAATACAAAAACCATATTTAGACATACAATTAATGCTTGAAACTTTCACTAATTGTTCATGTACATAAATAAAAATTTATGACAAATTTTCATAATTTTTCAATATTCAAATTATTTATTATGAATATAATATTGTTAAAATTTAACAAATTCGGGAAAAATAGTTATAATTGTCCAAACTTCACCAAATTTTTACCAAATATGTTTTAACTTCATATGAAATTCTATTATATGTTTCAAGTCCTAATGTTGTCCAGAAGTATGTGATCCCAAATTCAATTGTTATAACTTCATAAATACCAAACACCTGCTTAGACAACTCCAATTAATATGAATTTTGGACAGGAGTCATATTTTATCATACACTAATTACTGACCAAATTCCAGATTTTTTCAATACTCAGAGGTAGTTTTCCCCATTTTCATGTATTAAACTTGTAGAAATTTTAATAAATAGTCTATAAATAGTTTAGTTACCAAAATTTTCAGATCTTACTTTTTGTATAAATACTACTTTTTAAAAATAAATTTGAAATCTAAATAAAAAATTTATAAAAATCCATAAAAAAAACAATTGTTGTATAAAAATAAATATATTAGTTGCACGTGAACCGGGGTTGGGTTTATAACATAATAACCGCTCAAAATATCAAATATCTCAATTCTAAATATTTTCGGGTTCAATTCCCAACCAATGACTCATAAAACTATTCTAACATAAAATTAAATCTTAACGGGTAAAGTTTATACCTTTCGTATAACTCACGTATTTCACAAGCAATACGAACCAAAAAGACCATTAGGGTCGTTTTTATCTCCCGAGCATTTCCATGTGCTCAAAATTGACATGCAATGCCGTTTGGATGGCCATGCTACACGATCAAGTTCCTGTTTCGGTCGTGTAAACTGTTACAATCTGTTCGTATTCAAAAATATAGTTACCAACATCTGATTAGAATTTCCTATGGTGAAAACTTTCATATTTGTGCTAAGAAACTATTGTCCAAAAATCGTCACGATCCAACGGTCGGATCTCTGGAGATCGACGATTCTTTGAGACCCAGTTTTTCAAATCCGAAAATCCGATCAGTCACATTCGAGGGTATGAAAAGCATACCTAGAGAGCTCTGATCAGACATTCCTCCAGTAGAGTTTTGCGTCTATGTGTTGATAAGATCATATCCAAAATTCATGCATTTCTAACGGTCGGATTTCCAGGGATCGTCCGATCTTTAAGACTGCGCATGCATAAAACTTTCTGGACAGAATTTAAAAACTCTTTTTAACGAATTTAAGCGAGGATTTAGACAAATCTGAGCTTACCATTGCGTTCGTAGCGTCGAGAAATGGTTCTAGGGGAAAAACTGGCTTCGGCCGCCACCGGCCACCGCACCGGACCACCGCGGACCACCGTCGGCCGCCACCGGACCACCACCGGACTACCACCAGCTCCTGCCCTCTCTCTCTCTCTAATTTATTTCAATGATTTGAGCAAATGAGAAAAAAAGTGTAGTGGGGTATTTATATCTCTCGTGGTCTCCGATCGCGTGCCGGTTTCTCGCTTAAACGAACCCGATAAAAAATAGAGGCGTTATTTTACCCAAAAATAACTTATTATGATTTATTATTTTTCCTCGAGTCCTTGCGTCTCATAAATATATATCCTTTCGGATTTAAATTAAAATTTTACGAAACCGCTCAACTCGGGTGTTAACGCGTATAAACCCGAACTTGATCAATTTTTTTTAACATTATAACACTCAAATAAATCTTGCTATTATCTTTCGTTCACTAACGAGTTCCTTTCGTTTGAAAGTATATTTCAACATAATAATACTATTATTATTATTATTATATGAACTCGTCGAACGCGGTGTAGACCTGAAAATTTGTGGTTGTCACATACAACCATTTTAAATCACCCCCTAAAATATATGGTTTTCACTCACACAAATATAGGGCACCTACTGTGAATGCTCTTACGACCCATTATAATCTGAAGCAAATTGATAGTTTTATTTTAAAATGACCCGTTTTGACCCGAACTCATTTTGCTCATAACCCATCCTAATCCAAACCCGTTCTGACCCATTACCCAACCTACCCGTTTAGCCAGGCTTGCCTCTTTGTATCATAAAGTTTATATAACTATATATGAGTTTTGTAACTTCTTAATTAAAGTTAAATTTATGTTAAACAAACATCTAAGCTTACATAAATAAGATTAGGTTAAGGTAAAATGGATTCTAATTATAAGAAGAGTGAGAATGATTTAGGGGCATTAGATCAAATTATAGATAAGATTTAATGGTTGAGATTAAATTGTAGAAGAAAAAGTTGTTGGAAAGGTATTTTAGTCTTGACCACTTTTGTTGACTTTTTATCAAGTCCCCCCTCATTTTAAAACGTTCATAACTTTTACATACGACATTATTTTTTCAAAAAAATTACACCATAAAAACGAGCGTTTTTTATCTTTAAAACGAGTATAGTGTCGTTATAAACAAAAAACGAATTTTTTTACGTTTTCCAATTCATTGTGTAATTAGTCAGTTCAATGTGTAATACAATTTCATTGTGTAATACAAGTTCATTGAGTTATATGTATTTATCATTGTGTTTTACGTTTTCCAGCTCATTATGTAATTAGTCAGGTCATTGTGTAATACAAGTTTTTTGTGTAATACCACGTCTGGTTATTGTGTAATTAGTCAGGTCATTGTGTAGTACAAGTTCATTGGGTAATACAAATTCATTGTGTAATTAGTCAAGTCATTGTGTAATACAAGTTCATTGTGTAATACCACGTCTGGTCATTGTGTAATATTTGGTCATTGTGTAATTAATCAGGTCATTGTGTAATGCATGTTCATTGTGTAATACAAGTTCATTGTGTAATTAATCAAGTCATTGTATAATACAAGTTTATTGTGTAATACCACGTCTGGTTATTGTGTAATATCTGGTCATTGTGTAATACAAGTTCATTGTGTAATTAGTCAGGTCATTGTGTAATACAAGTTTATTGTGTAATTAGTCAGGTCATGTAATACAAGTTCATTATCCGGTCATTGTGTAATATTTGGTCATTGTGTAATTAGTCATGTCATTGTGTAATACAAGTTGATTGTGTAATTAACCCGGTCATTGTGTAATACAAGTTCATTATGTAATTAGTCAGGTTATTGTGTAATACAAGTTAATCGTGTAATACACAATGACCATTATGCCCTCTATTTAAAAAAATAAAATGACACATGTCAAGATTAGAATCCTTCTTACTCTTCTTATTTTTAAAACCCTTAAAAAAATAAAATGACACATGTCAAGATTAGAATCCTTCTTACTCTTCTTATTTTTAAAACCCTTTTTACTATAACCTAAGCGTATATAAATATATGCTGTATATAAATGTGATATTAAATTTGATATGCCTTAAATAACAAGCAAACAATATTAATTTGATTTTAACTTTTCTTTGTCGTTTCCCTTTTAGCTCTATAATTTTTTTTTGAAAGGCGACTTTCATTTTTTAAGTGGCAGTCGCATCTCCGACAAGTCGGAGACCCGTTACCTCTCAACCTGACCACTACGTTGTCTGAACCGGGCCCGCGGGTTCAGAACGAGAGGCTAGGCTTTCACCGGGAAACCATGGAGCCTGCTGCCACTTGACAGCAGTTGCGCCGCTACACGGGACAAACCCCGCTAGCGTAACGCACTCCGGACTAAAACCCGGCTTGGCTCGAAATCGAACCTGCGTGGGCAGGTTGAAACTTCTCGCCTTGAACCACTGGCCTAAAGCCAGTGGTTAATGCCAAAGGATTCGTGTACGATATCATGCGACAATTAATTAGGATCTTTTGGAGGAACTTTCCTATGTTGCGTCAGTATAATTTACAATTTTTGTTAGACAAAATAAAAGACCATATATGTTTTAGGAAAGTTAATATGTATATTTTAGAGTCCAATAATCTTCGTGTTCATTAAAAGTTTTTGATTTTCAAATATCTTACATATTACATAGAGGTCGAATAAAACAAAAATTATTTTTATGTAAGAAATTTGTGAAATTGATTCACACCCTTGTCAAGACAAATCAATGGCTAACATGTCGTGGTGATAATTCATATTTAATTGCGTTAGTTATAACTAAGAATGTTAAACTAGAAAAGCCATAATTGTTAATTTTTTATTCAGTTATAATAATTTTTAAACATTAATTATTTTTATATACTTTGTAATTTTTTAATAAAGTTATGTCATAAAATCGAGTATTTTATTTTTTTAATTTAGATATAATTATATTATATATTATTTAAAAAAGTATTGATATAATGTGCGTATATAAGTGTGACTAATTATATACACAACTGTCTTTTAGTATACATACAATGGTGCGTAATTAGATATACAATGGTGTGTTATTATATAAAAATGTTACATAATTATATACATATATTATGCAATTACAGATAACGATAAATCATAAAAGTGTAAATAATAAGAAATTACAAATGGCTGAAAGTGTAAATAATGAAAAGCCTTCATTATTAACATTTTTTTTTAAATCTAGCTGCATAAATTATTGTCACAAAATTAAGAATTTTATTATCTTTATTTTAGCATATTATTGATATATAAAACGATTTAAAAAGAAATGTTGAAATGTTAAGTTGAAGAGTTCAAGAGAGAAAACTAATGTCATTTCTCGAAATGAATACTCAAATGAACATTAAAAATCACGGTATCAAACTTAAAATGTTAATACTGTTTATGTATCCCACTTTAAAAATATAAATAGAAACTGGAAAAAAACCCTTCAACGTAAACGGGTTAACTCGTTTATTATACGGGTCTGGTTTGGATTAATCCATTTAATAAGCGTGTTCTATTAGCCAGTACAAAATCTAACTATTTTCGTATCATGTTTCGGGTTATGTATGAAATTGCTTGCCCGTGAGCAGATACGATAATGGAGGGAAGAGACGAAGGGATTGAGAGAGTGTAAGATTCAAAGGTATTAGAATGGTAGAGCCAAGCTCTCAACAGATCGTCATCCGAAATCTACTCGTTTTCTAGAGGTTTTTGTTTATGGAAGTAATTATGGAATTCAATAAGAAGAAAATAGTTTATAGTAACAAAGTTTTTTTAAGTATTCTTACAAAACTCAATCATACCTTTTGTTTTGTATATAGAAAAAACTACTACCACTTTCAATATATGTTTCAATGTCGTAAAATTTGTTTTTTTACATGTTACCAAGAGACAACGTGTCAGTTTCTTTTTTATTTTTTAATTTTAAAACGTGACATGAAAATTAAAACTAATGACAGATTTATTTATTGAAAAAATTACCAATCTAGATTTATGTAGTAACTCTTAAAACCCTAACTACTTGCTACTAACTTTTTTGCTTCATGAAGACCCTTCACGTCATTTTTTTAACGCTTCAAATTACATGAGGTCCTATTGATTACCTAAAATGCAAAACACCTATAAAATTATACGTCGATTTCATGTTTTCTTACTTGAAGTCGGATGATTACATGGTTTCTTGCTTAATCAAAGAGTCTTTAATAGTGGTATTCTTTTAAGAAATCCGGTAACATGTTCGCTGGGTGTAGTAAAGACTATAAGTCATGTTTATTTTGAAATATGAAGTTTAATGCTTGGTAAAATTCGGTGAAAATTAACCATGACAAAATGCAAAGGGTAGTATTATTGTCATTAAGGTAAAGGCTTCAAGCACTAGTTTAAGAGGTATTATGATTTGAATGTATGCTGTTTTTTTAGATCATGGGCTTGTTCGTATGTTAATCATATTAATTAGAATTTGACAAGTTGTAAATGGGAGGATAATTTTGTAACGAACCAAAATCCGGGTTTCGTTTTCAAATAAATAAATATTTCTAATAAATATTATGGTGAAAATAATATTTTAGAAATAAATTGAAACAAGTGGGTTTAAAGTTAGTAATGAGGTTATACTAGTTTTTAACTAGTTTTGTAATGAAATGGGTGAAATAGAAGTTGAGGGGCTAAAGATGTAATATGGTAAATATGCCATTTTGACTAAAAGAAGTCAAGATTGAGTTTTTCTCATTATTGTTGGGTCGTTCATTTCAAGAGGGGAAAAAGGAGAAAACGATTTTGGAGCTAAATCTTGCATTTGAGCTTGAAATTGTGAAGGTTTTGTCTCACACAACACCTTACTAACATCAAGTAAGTGTTAATCATCCTTTGATTTCACCTTTGAATGTGTTAGATGATGGGTTTTGTAGAAATCCGGAAATTATGAATGCATGTGGTTAATTAGTGTTAGAATGTGGATAATCTAGTTAAACTAAAGGTAAAGAATGGTGATTAACATCCTAGAACCCTTTGATTTTGATTATGAGAAGTTATGGTTCATATGGAGAAAATTGAGGGTGTTTGGATTATGATGATAGGATGTTGAATTAATGATGATTAAGTGTTTATATGGTGTTATACACTTGAATAAACACCAAATTAACCTAATGAAAAATATTGAATGAAAAATTAGTGTCAAGGAATTGGAAAGGAAACTCAAGTAGGCGAGTTTGGATTAAAAGAAGGTGTTTGGTTATGGGAATAACCCAAACGGGTCAGTTTGGGTTGGAAATGAAAATTGGGTTGTGAACTCAATTATAATATGATTTTGATGTATGTTAGATTACTAAACTAAGTGTATATGTTTAGATAATCAAATTGTGAACCAAGAAGGTGGTGCGGGGTCTTCTAACCCAAAAGGTAAGTGCCTTTGCACTTACTTAGTATTGATGATAAAGGGTGGTACTTGTGTTATGTGTGCATACTTTGTAGTTGAAATGAATGTGTATGAACTAGTATGTGTAAATGAATGAATGTAGTTATAGTTGTAAACTATAATGGATATGGGTAAATGAATGAATGTAATTATAGTTGTAAAACTATATTGGATATGTGTAAAGGAATGAATGTAATTATAGTTGTAACACTATAATGGAAATGCGTAAATAAAGTTAGGGTTTAAATACCATAATGGAAATGAGGTTATGATCTAAGTATCATAATGGAAATGAGGTTATGGTTTAAATACCATAATGAAAATGAGGTTATGGTCTAAGTACCATAATGAAAATGGGATATGAGGTTATGACCCTAGTATCATAATGGAAATTAGGTTATGGCCTACGTGCCATAATGGAGATGGAAAATGTGATAATTATGTTTGACAAATGAAAAGAATGAATATTGCAAGGTGAAATGCAAGTTATTTGTAACCAAATGACAATTTGGGTGTAAACGGGTCAAATGGGTGAATGGATGAAAACAAGTTGTAATTACTTATTTGATATGTTTATCTTCATTACCAACGGTTGATACATGTGGTGTTATGTAGGAAAAGCTCCGATGTAGTCCGAGTCAAGTCCAATTGGCGAAAAGAGGATTCTCGCATGCGTTTTGGTGTTTTTGGGGTTTAAACAAAATTCCTTAAAAGGTTGTGTAAATTGATACATGAACTATGTTTTGGTGTTCGTAAATGATGTATAAACAATTTGAAATCAATACCCAAGTGTTGGAAAATTTTTGGTGTCTTGAAGGATTGCAAATGTTAAAAAATTTGGTTAAATATGGAACTGGGCAGAAAAAGTAAACTTTTTGTTTACCGGTCTTCTTCACGCCACGCGAAGATGGAAAGGAGGTTCTTCACGACATGCGAAGAACCAGGTTCCCGGACTTGCAATTTTAGAGACTCTTCGCGGCACGTGAAGATGGCTTGTCTGGTCCTTCGCGACACGCGAAGGAAATAAAAAAAAAAAAATTTCTTGAGATAAATGCTTCTGCGTGTGTAAATGTTTATCATAACCGGTGTTTATTTTAAGGATGTTACAAATTTTTGTTGGGTGAATTTCATATATGCCCCTTTAAACTTTCTTAGTATCATATATACCTAGCCAAACTTTAAAATATCAAATATACTCTATTTTAGTAACTTTTAGCTTGTGATGATTTTACCCTTTTTCCTAATTTTCAATAACCAATTTCATATTCCTTGGAATTTTTGTTATATGATTTCTCCCCCAACATAATATTTTCTGATTTTTACTTGCTTCCTCCATATACATTTTCTTCTTCATCAATACATGGGCGATTGTCTCAAGTAAAGTTCGAGGGCAAAATGTACCGTTGTAGACATTACAAAACCCATCTGGATTTTTACTTAGTTGCCTTTCCTCTGCGTTTCAAATTAAATATCAAATTTTCGATTTCTACAAACTTGTAAGTTTGGGTTGAGGATATATAAATGACTTAAAAGTTTGTGAGGGTATATGTGAAATTAACATTTTATTAGGCTATGTGTAATAGTCATATGAGTGTGATTAAAAAGTTGTCACGTAGGCGTCACGCAGACAGTGGATTTGCCCACGCCCATTGCTCCGGTCACGAGTGGCTCACCACGCCCTTGGCCACAAGGGGGCGTGATGCAGTTACGGAAGCAATCAAATTGCTCAATAACTAATGATAATCAAAGACGATAAATTGAACCAAAGTTTTCAAGAACAAAGTTCTTATATTTTATTCAAACTTAAAAACTATCAAAACATCAACCTTAAACCTCCTATATATAATTCAACTAGACCACTAAAATAGGAAACACAATATTTAAATAATTAGAAAAGATAATATTGAATATTTAAATAAATTGAAAAGATAATATTGATGCTCCTGTATCAGACTCGTCGTCTTTGAAAAAAAACTCATACTCCAGTTTTCACCACAAACCAAGGCCACCTGAGTCGAAAGGAATATCAACCCAATTTCTATCTAATATTATCACAACCTACCTAAACACTTCGAATTTATAAAGCCTCCATTGATTAAAGCCAATATGAATTTGTTGTGCATTTTTCTTGGGCCAAGAATGTGTGACACCATTTTTATTAATTGAAGACTCATATTCCAAAGCCTCCATTGTTCCGGTTAAATATACTACACCATTTTTATTAATTGAAGGCCAAGACCCATGTGGACTCTTTCTATGCACAAAAGCCATGCGATCGTTTTTCTTATTGGAGCCCACCACAATATTGTCATCTTTTTGAATTGCACCCTTGTTTGGAAAGCATATCCCTAAGTTTGGAAACCTCATTAATTACCTCAATTTGATATTTCGAATGATAAGCATGTTCCCTATTTACTGAAAAAAATTTCAACTCCTCCATGATTTTCAGATCATTAAGTGGAACTTTCTTAGCCATCGTAACACCATCGACGGTTGCCGTAGCACCACCGTAGGCAACCACCGGAATACCCCCATTAAAGACCCCATCATCTTTGAATAGATAAGAAAAGTTACCTGGAGAATCGTTGGCAACCTCTTCTTTTTCTTCCCGATTGGTAACTCCATCAATAGGCTTTTGCACCCACAAATACTCATCTTGATCGTAGGGCATTCTGTGACAATCTGGACTTTTCCAGTTAATCCCGTTATCTAGATCCAGTTAAAGTTAACTGAAATTAACTTTATTCAAACTTCAGGGACTGTTTCTGTCAATATCTCAAACTTAATCTTCAGGGACTAGTCATGTCAAAAGTCCACACTATTCTGTTGACTTTTGGAAAGTCAAAATCCAATCCCTTGACTTTAAAAGTCAAAATTAACTTTGATTTTAACCTCATTTAAACCTAAGGGACTTATTCTGCCAATTTACAAACTTCCATTCTATTGAAAACCTCAGGGACTGATTCTGCAATTCCTGGAATGTCAATTTGTTGACTTTGGAAAGTCAACCCTCGCGAATTCAGCAAAATCGACCGTTTCTGATCGAATCAATTGAAGTCGAAACTGCCTATGCACGATTAACGACAGTTATGATTGTCCTTAAACCCAATTAACACTAATAACTAATCGAATTAACTCGGATAATTAAGTTGAAGCTATAACCGTCGTGTTAAACCTGAATCCATCAAATTCAAGGTAATCCGACATTTCTTTCGCTAATTGAAGCATCCTCATCTTCTGCCGAATCCTCCTGAAGAGTCTGAATCACCTTCATTGGCCGGATAATCCTCAGAACTCGCCGGAAAGAAGCCTGTGCAGCCGACACCTGCACCTACTCAAACTCCATCGATTTGATACGCATTCTGGTAATTCTTAAACTCAATTGCTTCGTCTTTATCCTGTAAAGCTAAGACCTATGACAATTTGGGCTTACATCATCGATTCAATCAAGTTCTGGATTCAAGGGTTCATCGCTTGACTGAATTAGTCGAACCCTAATCTAGACATGATAATAATGGAATTAACTCATGCAGAAAGCTTCGAGAAATTGGTTTTAATGAAAGCCCTCTGTTAATTCCAGTTTCTAATATCGAAATCTCTGAAACCTGTAATTAGGGTTCATATGAACCCTATCTGTCGAATTCAATCCTAAAATGATTTTAAATCAAATTAAAATATATCAGTAGCTTCGTAATCATTTGGTCATCGAAAGCCCTCTATCAATTTGGCATTTTATTATCGAATTTGTATAAATCCTGGAATTAGGGTTCTTGCATTTCTGAGTTTGGGGTTTTTGATCTTAGACTGAAATGAAACGAAATTAAACTACTTTAGCAGTTTCAAAACGCCCAGATTATCAAAAGCTCTATGATTTTAATCGAATCCATTATCGAAATCTTTCTGATCGATCCAAGGTTTTACTTTATTCTTACGCGATCTGTTTTCAAGAATTGAGCATCATAAACTTGTTCGTTTTCAAAATTAAAAGCATGCTCAGGATCGTAATTCCCTAATCATCAAAACCTCTATAAATTCTGGTTCGATTAACACAAGAAATCGATGAATTGAGGCAGAGTTGCTTCGGATCTCGTTAAGAGGGAAGAACCCTCTGAGCTTGCTTGTTAAGAGATTTTCAAATCGGATATAGCCGCGATACCCTAGCGGGCTGTGATGGTTAAAGCTCTGAGCTGGTGTGGGAGGGACCCGGGTTCGAGACCGGGCTCCCACACATATTTTTTTGAAGCGATTTTTATTAAATAAAAATATATATATATATATATTAAGTTATTATTATTATAATCCCGTTTAAATGTGTTTTAATCCAGAAAACAACCCGTAGGTTCGGGTTTGATTTATGAAACTATTTTTATATTACTCCCACTTTTATAAATAATATATTTACGTTATTATCAAATAAAAATAATATGTTTATATTATTTTTAAACCGCAACTTCTTATTAAATAATATACTCGTATTATTTTCAACCCGTGACTAAAGTTATTAAATAATATATACGTATATTATTTCGTACCATTTAATACTTCGTGTGACGTTTTAAATTATTTAATAATATAATAGTTATATTATTTACTCCCGTTTAAACATTCGATTTAAGATAATATATTTATTATTTTATCACATAAATGATTATTTAGTTAATCCGTCGAGCCTAAAAATAATGTATTAAATTATATTATTTTCCCAACTTTTGTAAACGACTTTAACGTACGAATATATTTAAATTTTTATTCATTTATTGGTCGCACGACACGTAACGCTTTTCCCTTTATGATTATATTATGAAATTTATATAATTCCGTAGACATGTTCGTCTACTCTTAAATCCTTAGAAAGCGTTAAGATGTTCTAACTTCCATGTCGTCGTCACAAATCCCAATGTGTCCCTAACTTATGTGATTATGATTCTAGCGCAACGCAGGTGAGTTTCACGGCCCCTTTTACTGTTTTTATTTGGGGGAGAAAACATGTCACAACTTTTTGGTTTATTGAAATTCATATGATATCACTGTTGAGGCTAAGCGTAACACACTATCATGAAAAGTCCTCACACACATCGGACCGTTAATATGGTATGAACGAGGTAATTTTGGTAGTATTACTGGGTTTGACAAACCCCACCCGTGTTAGTCGCGCTAACTCGATTGGAGGTCGAACGGGTGTTATATTGACCTTAACACATTAGTCAGAGTTGATAGACCTGACTGGAGGCAAACAAACATACTCACTGTCAGTTTCGGTTGCGAGTGCTTTAGCAAAATATGAATATAGGCATGCAACCTATTGATATGCATATTGAATGTACATAATCCGTAAACACTTTATTTTAAATGATTGAAACCTGTGAACTCACCAACCTAGTGTTGACTCGTTTTCTTACATGTTTTCTCAGGTTGGCACTCAGGATCACGTTAAGTCATGCATGTGTCTTGGACTTCAATTGAAATAATTATCTATCGAATAATATTTATGTTTTGTTTGTAATTGAACTTGGGCGCGTTGTTTTGCGCATTTACTTTTGTTTAACGCTTCCGCATATACACTCTGAACCTTGATCTTTTATGATATTACATTTCAAGTCCCATATAGTGTCGTTTGAAGTAACTGACGTCTGAGATCCTGGTTGGTCACCTCCCAAAACGGTAAAACTCCGTTAGTGGAAATTTGGGGGTGTGACACATTCCGTCTTCATCAAATACGGGTTCTTCTTCTGATAAACCTTCTAGATATATTGGTTCAGAGAACCGGGATGGGTGACAACCAAACGGATACTGCTCTCCGTCGCCACCTTCATCCCTGACAATGGTGCTTGACTCGGTTTCTGTTTTGCGCATCTCCCTTTGTAACTCAAGATCTTGGATCATTTGCCGAAGCCGTTTGATCTCTTGTTGTATTTCAAGATTGCTGACTCGCTGTCGGAGTCGCTTAATCTTGAGATCCCGTGGGTCGGGACCAACTCCACCACTGCCTCTGTCTACGACTCTGCGAGTTGAAGGTTGATCTTCTCCACGAGCACGACGTTTGTCGTTGCCTCTGTCGGCGATTCTACGAGTAAGCAAGTATTCCTCTCCACGTAGAGCTATTTGGAAACCAAAAGCTCTGATACCAACTGATGCAGTTACGAAAGCAATCAAATGGCTCAATAACTAATGATAATCAAAGACGATAAATTGAACCAAAGGTTCTAATAACAAAGTGCTTATATTTTATTCAAACTTAAAAACTATCAAAACCTCAACCCTAAATCCCCTATACATAATTCAACTAGACCACTAAAAGAGGAAACACAATATTTAAAAAAAATAGAAAAGATAATATTGAATATTTAAATAAATTGAAAAGATAATATTGATACTCCTGCATCAGGGCGGCGTGGTGTTCCACGCGCTCTCTCCCTCATGACACCCATTACATATACAAAGTTATTGATGTTTCTAAACCAAGTGGTGTGGGCTCTAAAAGAGGATGGGTTATCTAAGTCAGTATCTTTAGATCACGAAGATGAAGGTGAACCAAACAATCAATCAATCTTTCTTCAATAAATGACTCTTTCTTGGAGAGAAGATTGAAGAACGCAAGCTACTAGTTTTATAATTTCACCCAAATATTAAAGAAAAAAGATTCCGTGTTTAAAGGGAAAATTTTGACTAATCAAAGTTGTAAAAATGGACAAAGTTTTTCACCCTTCTTGGGCATGGTCATTTAGGATATTAGCCGGCTGAAGAAGGCTAGTTCAGCCGGCTTGGATTTCCGCGCCAAGTCAGTTTTTTTTCAGAATTTCAACCAACCAGTAATTGACACGTGGAGGTGCATATTCCCAAAGCGGCTAAAGCCCACTTCCAAGCAAGCTTAGCCGGCGAACTTTTTTTTTACATGGCTTAGCCGGCTTGGTTCGAGATGGCTTCCTTGTTGGCTTGTTTAATTCGGCTAGGCTTGGCTTAGCTGACTTCGAAGGTGTTATTACACTTGATAGCGGGCTGAAGTAGTCTTACTAGCTTACTTCGAGTTTTATAATATAAATCTTGTCATTTCAACCTTCATTTTCACTTTTCAAATTTCAAATTTTGCTTTAAGTACTTAGATTATGTGTATTTTTAGCTGCAAGAAAAATAAATAAATTAGAAACATTAGCATTATATATTAGTCTGCTATATCTGATAACTTAGCCTACAATATGTTATTACTTAGTCTGATATACAAAAATTAGAAACATTAGCATTATATATTAGTCTGTTGTATTTGATAACTAAGCATACAATATGTTATTACTTAGCATGCTATACAAAAATTAGAAACATTAGCATTATATATTAGCCTACTATATAAGATAACTTAGTCTACAATATGTTATTACTTAGCCTTCTATAATATAAACTTATTTACTTGCTTAGTGTCGCCTGTTGAAATACCATTGTTGGACCGACTCACGAAATAATTCGATTAGTTTGGTAATAGGCATACGTCGAGCATAACGTGATAACGAATTAATAGACTCATCACTATTTGATGTCACAATGCCATAACGTTGACCAACAAAATGTGTTTGTGCCCATTTATGCAAACCAACACCTAGTAACGTATCACGAACAGTAAGAAAAACTTCACAAAGTGTATTGAAACTTTCTTCAAAATTGTAAGAGACTAGCAACTAGTCAACTTCAGCGAAAAAAACTAGAATTGTAAGAGAAATTAAGAAAAAATGGAGAAAATTGGAAAACTAACTTAAATAAGTTGAGAGAAAAACTCGAAGCAGGCTAACTAGTCCACTTTAGCCGGCTAAGTAGTGTAATAACACCTTCGGCGCCGGCTAAGCCAAGCCGGGGAAGCCATCTCGAACCAAGCCGGCTGAGCCATATAAAAAAAAGTCTGACGGCGGAAGTGGGCTTTAGCTGTCTTGGGAATATGCACATCCACGTGTCAATTCTTGGTTGTTTGAAATTCTGAAAAAAACTGACTTGACGTGGAAATCCAAACTGGCCGAACTAGCCTTTTTCAGCCGACTAATAGCCTAAATGACCATGCCCAAGGAGGCTGAAAAACCTTGTTCATTTTTACAACTTTGACCAGTCAAATATCTATTTTGATAATTTTCCCGTGTTTAAATCTAATCTTAATATTCTTATCATAAAATTGTATATTAAACTAAAAGCATGAATAAAGATGCATACATGTTTTATCTATTTTCAATCTTTGCATTATTTGAACTTAAAATTATGAAAAAATAACAACCCGTATGGATTTAAATTTTTTATTAAATGGAATTTAAGTTGAACATGATGAAATAAAACAAAAAAAAAAATATTTTTTAAGAAAAGAAGTACGAACAAAATTTGATTAATAAATAGAAAGAATAAAAATGAAAAAGTAAAAGTAAAAGAAGACAATGCATAAAGATCCAAGAAATACGCATAGAACCACGCTTGCAACTCTGACCATTATTCCTAAGTCAGTTAACCCATAATTAAATGGAAAACTAATTATTTATTCTTGATCATGTCATTATATTAAAAGTATTATACTCACTAATATATTATGATTTCAATTTCTTTACCTTCTTCCGATTTTTAACAACCTCTTATTTGACCATTTCACATACTTGTTACCACCATCATCATTCTTTATGCAGCTTTCAAATTGTGTATGAGTCGGTTTGGTTTGGTTTCGTTTCGTTTGGTTCGGTATTTAGATTTTTAAAAAATCATTTGCTTTCGATTTTAGTTTTTACAATGGGTTCGTTTCGGGTTTTCGATTTTACTAATTGGACTTGTATTTTTTGGAACAATATTTTTTTGTTAACTAATGATTAGTTGATTATTACACATTTGGGTCTAAAAGTTTTGTGATACATAATTTCTTACTTTTTTTTATAAAATACTTAACATTAAAAAATAAACATTATAATCCATAAATTTAATAACAAATAATCTTAACCAACTATTAATATAAATGTGTGAAACACATATATGCACGTACACAATATATATTATAAAAGTTTACATATATAAACCCTGGTTCGGTTTTCAAAATGTATAAAACCAAAACCGAACCGTAATTTTCCTTTTTAAAAAATACAAAGCCAAAGGTTTGTTTTGTTTGAGTCGTTTTTTTCTGTGTGTTTTTTTTGGTTAATTCGATTTATCCTCACCCCTCAATTGTAGCTGCTACAAACCATCATAACATCCATCATCATTGTTTATGAAGCGGTTTCAAATGATCATAGTCACCATCATCATTGTTCGTATAAGATCTTCAAACTATTAAAACCACCGTCTTATCATAGGCCTAAGTGCATAATTAATAGGACTGAAGATGGTCAACACATCTTCCTATTGTGCATGTTTCCTCTTCCTTTTGATTTCACCCGTGAAAACATGCTTTTATGGATATAGCTTATGATAAGGATTTTTTTTAATGAAAAAAGGTAGAAAATATTGAAAACCCTCATTAAAAATCATAGAAAGGGTTGTAGAAAATTATGATATGAATATTTTTAAATTAAAGAGAATTTAGATTAGATGGTGTAATAAATAAGAATGTAAATATTCACGGAGGTCGAAGCTTGTGCAAAACTCCTCCGATCTCTATTAATGCAAAATTTTCTCTATCGAAATATCTTTTGCTTCGTTATCATGTGTTCATCATGCCTTATAGGTAACCACACTTCACTCATAACTAGTTCTATGATCATCGATCCCTGATGATTTCCAAAAGCTCATCCACCACAACCATGTCCACTCTGAAGACAAAAACCTCGTCTCAACCGAAGTTCCACATACTCGCCTTTAATTTAGTCATATGCTTACCAGCGTAGACATTTTCTTTCCAGGAACTCATGTGCAAACCCTACACATTGTTGGGAATCATGGTACCAGTTTTAACTTTTAAAACAACTACTATTTAAACCTTTTAAATAAATAAATCTGATATATTTAGCGGAAGCAAATTAATAATACCATTAACAGATCAAATATGGATTCCATACAGTGATCCGATTACCCAATGTTTAGACAATAATTAAATAAATAAAACGCAACCATAGGGTGTTTAGGGTTTATACCTTTGACGATCAACCTAAACTCACACGATGGATGCAGCGAGCGTCACACTAGATGACTTGTTCACGAACCCGCAACAACAAATCTCGCCTCACGAGATCTAATGCATAAACTGACTCACGAGGAAGAACGGTTCACGCAAAGGCAGCGACAGCAAGGAGGCCGCGGCGGCGGCGCGGTGGTGCGACGGTGACTGCCGTGGCTCCGGCCGGCGGTGGAGTGGCCGGCGGTGGTGGTTCGATCGGCGTAAAGGGCGGGGGGGTCTCCTCTCTTGCACAAACTTGAATGGTGGCAAGAATGGTTATTAAGGTTTTAGTATTAAGGATGTATATATAGATACCTTAATTACATAATACACCTTAACTAGGAATTTACAATAAATTCCTTGTAATTAACTATTTACTTACTTTGAACCCTCATTACTTTACTAACTATAAATAATTAGTAAAACCATAACTAACGTTTAACTGTTTAACGTTAAAACCATCAATAATTGTTTCTCTAAATAATTAGTCACCGAATTAAAAGATTAATTATTACTCAGAATAATTAATTCCTGAATTCACCGATTAAATATTTCTCATAAATATTTATTCATCCGTCGCATAATACCGTGTTGTGTGAACTATAATATTTAACTATTAAATATTATCAATTGCTCGTTGTCCAAAGTGTAACTCTTTGGATCGTACCTCGATAGTAACGTTGATATTAACGATGATCAGACATCTAATATCCAACAATCTCCCACTTGGTCAATTCATCGATTAATCAGGTCAACGTAGATAGTGGTGGATGTCTAGCTGCATCTCACTGCCCCTAACAAGGTATGACGTATTTGTAATCGTCAACTAGTTCCGTGTGTTCAAGTAACTCTTACTTAATCAAGTACAATAGCCATGGTAAACATATATATATATCTATGTGTCCTTTCTATTTAGGTCATTCGTTGAACATGAGACATGGATACAAGTCACTTCTCATATGTGGCTCAACTATTCTTGTTCTCATTTTCCAATTCAAAGATGGTCTAAACAAACTACTCTAGTTTGTGCATGGCCACGCAATTTATACCAGTCTGAATCAACGAGGGCGCCAGAATGTCCATATCCTAATTAAAGGATAACATAATTCCTTTGGCCACGTACAACTCCCATTTAACTTCAGATTAATCCTGATCATATCCTTATTACTGCTTGTTAAGGCACAACGTTAGATAAGATCAAGGGATAAACTTTAGTCAGAGTTAGTTCTAGTGCGTGCCTCGGGTCGAAGGATCAATAGATCTTACCATAATCAAAACTTCTCAAGACATTGATCCATGAAGATAGTTTTGAAGCGAGTTGCGTTCAACAATCATTCTCTATTGATTATCTTTGAACATGACGTCCAAACGTTTGGCCTTTCATTCCTAATGAACCAATTATCTAATTCACAATAGTCTTACATTCAGATTGATTCCCAAGAATCTGATCGACTACGGGCATTTAGAATATAACATAATATTCAATGATTTCTAAAACGTACAAAATATCGAATCATAGAAACATTTATTTATAATGCACTTAACCTTTAAGCCAACATAAAATACTAATGTTTCTATATTGTTCGAAAGCACCCAATACTAACAAATCAAACTCAAGTCTAACATTTCTATCACCTATCAACATGCTCCTCATACAGATTGAGGTATAGGTTTAGCAAATGGGTTAGCTAGATATTGATTTGTGTGAATTTTGTTTTATCGTGATGTCTCCAAGTTTCATGATCCCATTAATGAAACTTAACGATGAAAAACTTTCTTTTGGAACTTCTTTCCAAACTATTAGAAGTTATCTGAAACCTTTCAAGAATATTATATTCTAGTGTTTCACGGTCACAACATCTCATGTTTGTGTAAATGTTATTGATGGAACTTTTCTATTAGATAAAGCTGATGTATCATATAATCATTATCAGATAATGTATTGTGTAATCATTCTCAATGATCATTTCATGGTGTTTGTATCTTAAACCTTTTAAGATCGTTGTCTTTGACTAATAGGTTGTCACAACTAATTATGATGTTGTTTCAAGAACCCTTCTTGACAGTCAAAGTTGGTATTTTTAGCATCTTATCCAATAAGATAGCATTGCCTTATCATAACACTTTATGATCACCATTATATGCTTCTCAAGCATTATTATTTTCCTTTTTGTCATATCCAAATTTCAAATTTCCTCTTCATCGTATGAAAATATTGACAATTCTAATTATCCTTTTAGATCATACTTTATGAACCATTTCATTTTTCATCTTAACCCAATCATTATGGGTTATGGATAATGTTAACAAAAATGTTAACGATATATGTTTTTATTGATTTTTCACACAAAACATTTAAGACATCTTTATTAATGTCAATAGATTGCTGCGATTCTTACTTTAGAATCTTTCCCTTTTATATATCATATATATATATATGTATATATATATACACACACACACACACACACACACACACATATATATATATATATATGAATGCAATCAATGCTAGTTTTGAAATTTATCTTCAAAAGATACTTTATCTTTCAAAGATATGTTTTAAAATATAACTCGTAATTTCAGTAATGTGTCACTATACATTCCATGATAACACTTATTATCCCCTGTTTATTTTGTGTATCATTATACACTATATGATAACACTTATCATCCTTATCTGTGGTTTTCTGTGTATCACTATACACTCCTCTTAATAATGTGTCTCTTACACATTCTTATTGTTGTAGGTATTCACTCCCACTGCCCTTTACATCTATCATATTGAATCTTATTTGAAATGATCATATCAGTTTCAATGATTCAATGTTCTCAGACATGTCCAGACTTTTATTCTTTTCTTGAAGCTAATTTATTACAAGAACATACATGTTTGTATTGAATAGTTTATTCAACTGTTCAAAAACTTGTAATCTGTTTCCTTTTAAGGATACTAGGAATCCAATTCCTAATTTATCAAGCTTTGATAATCTGTTAGGCTTCTAGTATTAATTATCCATTTGTTGTTTCTAAAACAAATTCTACATTTGGATGAATCTCACTCATATGTAGTCTGATCAAATTTTTATTTGTCGTAAATGGATTGTGTGTTTGGATCATCATTGGATGATTTGACTAAAGAATCTCATTCTTTCATCATATGATCCCTAGTGTCTGTTGTAAAAGATATCATCTTTTCTTTCATATACTTATCAGTTATAAAAGATCTCATCTTTTGTTTATGATAAACATTTATATATTTCTAGGATCTGATCCTTGTCTGTATATGAAATTTTATGTCTATGCAATTGAATAATACTATTTATTCAGAACTTTAAACAACACTTGTTTCTTGTTCAAGAATCAGGTATATTACGGTTATGAACAGTTTCAATCTTATTGAAGTATTTATGAAGGCAGCAGACGAAACTTGGGGTTCATAAGATCCTATCCTTTTTTGTTCATAGGTCTCTTTTATATTCATATCCCATATGAATCTTTATACCTGTTCTGGATGAATCTTACGGCTCAAGGCTAGTGATTTGGATCTTGTGAAGCTGCTTTGTATGACTAACTACTTAGTCTTATAGTAGTGATAACTCTTATCGCTCTTTTATATCTTATCTCATAAGATCCTTTCTAGAGGAATTTATTGAAACTATTTCAATCATAAAGTCATATATACACATTTATATCACATATATGTCTTTTATAGGACTTAATATGTTTCATGGTATCTACTAGATCCGATCTAATTAATTATCTAATGGACTTGAATAACATGTCTCACATGTTTCCATGTCAAATAGATGGTAATGAGTTCTTAATTCATTACAGGCAACAACAATAATGCATTAAAGATTTAAATAAGTCATACTTAAAATAATCAAGCAATATTCAAAAGAAAATAAATCCAGAATTTAAATTTGTTCCAATAAAAAATAAGATAACATCACCAAATGATGTAATCAACAACTAGAAGTAATCTTCAAGTTGTGTCCGTCTTTCTTTTCCTTCTTTTCTTTTATCTCTGTAAAAAGCCAGTTTGCATATGTTAAATGTCTAACTTTTAAGTGATAAAGAAACAATGGAAAAGTTGCCTAGATACCTGAAGTATATGCTTTGAAGCATTCTCTAGCAACAGCAGCTTCGGGCATCTCTCCAACACGACATCTGGGTTTAGAGATTTTAGCCTTGGTCTCACCAATAGCTTTACCCTTATCCCCAGTTTCGACCGTCTCTACCGGTACCTCTTTGCTTGTGAAGGACAAGTGGAGATTATCACTGAACATAACTCGACTGATGTCATCACTTGGATAAACCCCAGTCCTCTCAAGTTGATCAACAAATTGAATCATTTTTAAAGCATCCTTAGGTTCAACTATGGCGTACCACGAGATGAAATCTCTTAGCTCATCAAAACGACTAGCTAGGAGTTTATCCACTCTGTAGTCATCAAATGTGTCATTAATAATCATATTAATGACCAAGTGATCGTCAATCGGAACACGTGCTTTCTCGAGGTCTGCCACCAACTTTCTCATGATCATGGCACGATCCGGATTCTCCAAAGCTTCGTCTTTAATGTATGTCATCAAAGAGTAAGAAGGATCCTTATTGTAATCTTGATGGTATCTCTCCTTTAAGTTACGGATCATGTCATAAGCTGACAAGTGCCGGATCGAAGCTTGAATCCCGGGACTAACAGATGCTAGCATAAGGTTTGATATATCAAATGTATCATCCCTAAATTTGTTCCAAGCCTTTAAAATAATTTTTCTAGCATCTCTAGGTGGCTGTTCTAGTACAGGGTATTTTAGAACATGCATATTCTTGTTATATCTAAGGACTTTCTTTAGATTGTAGTACCATTCCAAGAAGTTTGTTCCATCGTGTTTGATTTTAAGAATATCATTAAGACGCTCTAGGATAACAACATCAGTAGACGGATCCATCTACAAAATTTGATTAAATTTTAGTATTTCATGTTTTAATTATCTTAATTATATTGATGACCCAAAGACAAAAAAAATTATAATTAAGAATGAGATCCTGGTTTACTATGTTATAGTGAATGGCTAAGCACTTTTCACTGGTATAGCTAGACAGGTAGGTAACGATTACCGATTGTATCAACTATACAACTCTCGGTTTGAGGGGCATGACAAGCAAGGTCACGCTTAGATACGTTTCCCTCAATTACGCCCGCTTAAATGACTTTAAGTGATATTTGTCCTTCAATTGTGACTATAGTCCCAGCCTAAGTAACTTAGGAATCACGATCCTACCTTTAACCAAAACCGTGGCGTCGAATGTATGGTAATTCTCTAACATTGACGTTTTAGTCTAGTTGAAGTGTCATAATTAAGGGTGGCGCTAAAATATAGATTTTTAATAATTGGGATTTCTTTAATGTTTTAATTTACCGATTAAGGGTCAAAAACATTTTGGACGACGCATAGCATGAAATTAGTCGTGCAAATTTTAGTAAACCAGTTTTACTATTATATAAGCTCGTGAAACACTTTTCAACACTCGACACGATCAAATTTTAAATACCTTTATTTAATCTAAATTAGTTGTTAGTCGCGAACTTGATTTTATACTAATTAACCTTTAATTAATTTAAATATGTTTTTGACTAAAACAACTAAATTTAAAATCTCGTTTTACTTTTAAGTAAAAACTACTTTTATTTAATTACCTTTTCAAGAAATTTTAAACCTTTTAATATTATCGTCGTTTTATAAGATTGTGTTAAATGTTTTTATAAAAATATTTACGGTTTTAATTATTATCCTAAATAATTTTATCAACCACAAACATACAAAACAACCATCGAGCAACTAGTAAGTTTGTTTCGTTTCATTTTTCACCACTTATGTAGGAGTCTTTGGTGCTTTACAGTTTTTCACCGCTTCGAACTTTGCGGGATCCACGTGAATTCCTTTTCGTTGACTATATGCCCTAGGAATTGGACTTCATTTAGCTAGAACTCACACATGGAAAATTTTGCAAACAGTTTCTCCTTCCTTAAAATATTTAACACCAAACGTAAGTGTTCTTCATGATCATTCTTGGTCTTAGAATAGATTAGAATATCATCAATGAAGACAATCACAAATTTGTCCAAGTATGGTCTACACACATGGTTCATTAGGTCCATGAATACCGCAAGTGCATCGGTTAGCCCAAAAGGCATAACCATAAACTTGTAGTGACCATATCTCGTACGAAAGGCTGTCTTTGGAATATCCTTCTTGAGGACACGAAGTTGATGATAAACGGAACGAAGATCAATCTTAGAAAAACACGAAGAACCTTGAAGTTGATCAAAAAGATCATCAATTCTTGGTAAAGGATAACGGTTCTTGACGGTAAGCTTATTAAGTTCACGATAATCAACGCACATACGAAAGGATCCGTCCTTCTTTTTCTCGAACAAAACGGGTGCTCTCCAAGGCTAAACGCTAGGACAAATGAATCCTTTTTCGGAAAGTTCTTGTAATTGGCTTGCCAACTCTTGCATCTCCGAAGGTGCAAGACGGTAAGGTGATTTGGCTACGGGATTAGCTCCCGGAATGAGTTCGATTCTGAATTCAACTTGACGTATGGGAGGAAGGCCTGGTAAGTCTTCGGGAAACACTTCAGGAAAGTCACGAATGACAGGAATGTCTTGAATGCTTTTTCCCTTTTCCTTCTTTTCCACAACATTGTCTAAAAAGGCAACGTAATTCTTTCGTAAGTATTTACGGTATGTAGTACAAGACATGAGTTTGAGACCACTAGATGGTTTTTCGCCATAGATTTGCAAGATGCTCCCAGAAGAAAGAGGAATGCGAATGCACTTTTCAAAGCACACGATTTCCGCATGGTGTTCAGCTAACCAATCCATGCCCACAATAACATCAAAGCTTCCAAGACGCATCGGAATAAGATGAATTGGAAAGTCATGATCGTTAAGATTAAGAAAGCAATCACGAATGACAGAGTCAATAGTTATAGGATTTTCATCAGCTACTTCTACCGTAATATGTTGTTATAACTTAGAACTTTTTTTAGCAAGTAGTAATTCAAATTCCAAGGAAATGAAACTTTTATCGGCACCGGTATCAAATAAAACTGAAGCATATTGATGATTTACTAGAAACGTACCATTTACAACATCAGTGTTGGTCTGGGCTTCGTTAGCATTGATGTTGAAGGCACGTCCACATGCTTCTTGATTCACATTGATGAGCTTTGGGCACTGATGATGGAAAAGGGTTGGATCACCACATCCGAAACAAGCTCGACCATTTGTGATGGCTGGTGGTGTAGGAGTATTGGGACAGTTTCCTTGTACAGTTGGAGGTCTATGAACAAAACACGTGGTAGCCATGTGTCCATAGCGACCACAAAGATTACACAATTGGCTTGGCATGGTGGCTGGATGATGGTACTTGCAAGTGTTGCATTGAGGATGCGCTCCCACTTAAGGCTTATTAGCAGGAGCAACTTGGGTCAAAGGAGCAGCCGGTGTGACCACCGCAAAGTTCTTAACTTTACGCTTCTTGTTGTAAGAGGGTTCAGCCTTGATCAATTTGGTAGGTTCAAGAGTAGGGGTATCAATAGGTTTCTTGGAACTCTTTCTCGACAAGGTTCCTACTTGTACGTGGTTGTCGGTCAGATTAGCAGAAAGACGTATGGCGTCTTCCAAGGTAGCAGGGTTCCGACCCTACACAGTATCTTGAATTTTCATTTGTAACCCGCTGATATATTTTTCAATAGCCCGGGACAGAGGAGTAACCATGTGAGGCACCATCAAACTCAGTTCATGGAAACGAGTCGTATAAACGAGGTTCTCCCCGCTATCCTGGGCAAGATCCTAGAATTCAGCTTCGAGCTTTTTCATCTCGTTTCTCGGGTAGAATTCCTTGATCATTAAGTCTTTGAACTTAGTCCATGTTAGAGACATAGTAGTGTCCGCACCACGATTTCGCTTCTCTCCGTTTCACCACGCAAGTGCCCTCTTTTGAAGGACACTTGAAGCATGACAGACTCTTAGATTATCGAGGCAGTCACTATGGAGGAAGGTGCTCTCCATGCTTTCGAACCATTGGAGAAGATCAGTGGCTCCCTTAGTCCCAAATAATTTGATGGGATTACACGAGTTAAAATGCTTGAAAGTACACGGAGGATTTGAACCAGATTGGTGTGATCCAGAGTTAGCACTGTTGCTAGCCACGACTTGGTTTAGTTTAGTCACCAAAGTAAGTAGGACCTTAGACATTTGATGGGCAATCAAAGTTGCAAGAGTGCTGCTTCGGCTACGAGAGGAGGCATACTCTAAGGAGAAAAACAATCAACAAGAATGAACATAAGAATCATAGGGTAAGTATCATAGATGAGGATTTGAAATTATAAAATCATGAAGTATAAAACATTCAGATGGTACCCACTTAGTTTACATCACTAAATAGGTACTTTGACATATCAACAATAATTTAAATTCACTAATGTTAGAGAAGTCATGCATTCCTATAAGTGGACACACATCCCAAGAATTCTCAAGAAAACATATAGGTCCAATGGTTGATCTGGATTTGTACGAAATGCTTTCCTTGATAGAATTTCTCATAATACAGGCATCCACCCTTCCAGTCCGCACAAGTTCTCATACATTGTTTAGAACTTAAATACTTTTTGTCACACCCCAACCGACGGCGGAATACGTCGGGGCGGGACATGTAGACTGTTCAAAAGCTCAATGTTTACTAAAGTTGAAATATTTAAACAACCAATTTCATTTAAAACATCAAATTCCACAATACAAGATTAGAAAATACATAAATAGTTTCTTTAAATTTCATTCTAGGTCCTCGGTCCTAAGTGAAGCAACTTGTACTTATTCTCAAGCATTGGTACCTGAAACATGATGAAAACAAGGTCAACTAAAAAGTTGGTGAGCATACATAGGTTTTGACACACAACAAGTTTAAGAAGTTTTATACAATTCATACGATACATGTGTATAAGGCATTTATGGAGAATCTATAGTTAAACTAAGTGTGTACAATCGAACCTTGGACTGAGGCATAACACGCAGGTTACCCTTATGTAAAGTCGGTAACAAACACCCTAACCGGGTGGGTTTGTCAGACACAATAGATCCATCAATGTTAACCGTTGGCTTGTACGTAGTTAATGATTGTACTAAAGTCATGTATATGTAGTCTTAACTCATAGCATTCAAACATAAAGCACGTAACACATAATATCATATTATTGAATTGTATTTAAGTCTATGTAAAAAGCTTTAAAGAATAGATCATGTTTCACCCCAAAATATGTAAAAATGTAAAAGGGGTTATGTAAACTCACCTTGATATCAAATGTGTAGCTAGCACGCGAGACTAGGTAGCAAAGTGATCCTTGTAACACACCAAGTTAACCTAATGTGTAATATATATTGAATTAAAAGTGTGTACAAGATCCTATGTCAAGTTCCAGGATTGGATTAGATGTGTGTACAAAGAGTAGTGTTGTAGTATGTATAGGAGTGTAGGAAATTGTAGTTTGTACTTGGAAAGGTGTTGTATAAAATGGAATATTGAACAAGTGGTTTTAAAATAGTTTGGTTTAGGGTTTAGGGTTTGAATAACTAACTAAGTCACATAATTTTTATTTATTTATTTAGTTAGAAAAATATAAATAGCCACCCGGTTCGAACCCGGGTGGGTTCTGGGACTACATTACGTGCAAACCACTAGACCAGAACCAATCTTGTGTTATGAGTCCGGTCCGGTAATTTGTTAAACATGTAGTGAGGGGAATAACCGGTTTAGTGGTGCACAAAAAGGGAAAAGGGTGCGGCGCTGGCTTGAACCCGCGACCCTTCTGTGTGAGTCAAGTGTCTTACCGGGTTATCTGGGCGAATCCCTTGATTAGGATCCCGTTAAGTAAATAAAATAATCAGATGCTTACCCTCCCCTCGTTCCACCCCTTTGAATACCCGTAACCCTAGCCAGAGAATCAATCCGATAAGAAACAGATCGAAGCTTCGATTATGGGGCTTTCGATCTCTAGTTTAAAACGATCACAAAGGCATAAGAATTACCTGGTTTGGTGTAGTAACGAAGGAGAACCGCTAGAGATCGAAAAGGTTTCAGAATTTCTTTAGCTCAAAAAGGTTCCAAGGGTGAAATGACGAATCCGTAAGCGCTAAGAGAGTTTGCAAAATGGTTTATGAAGGTGGGTGATCGATTTAGACGGATTGCATTAGCTTAATTCGTGTGATTTGATTCGGATTAGGAAGAGACAGCTGTGAACCTCATTTACGCATAAATTCGATTAGTTTGGGGGTTAATTGGGTCGTGATTAAGGACTGAATATATGAGAGGAGTGGTCGAGCGTGATTTGCGGCATTAACACGTTTCAATTCCGTGATTTGGAAACGATTTGGTCCGGTTTTGACTTGGGAAGTCAAATGCTTTAAATTTGAATCAAACCGCGTACCAAGTCGATTTGAGATGTTGATTTGGTCTAGCAAGAATTGTCCACCCATCTAGGATTTGTGGCAAGCCGAATTCTGTCGGATTGAGTCTAATTTGATGTCCAATTGCTAGAATTTCGGGTTTGGTTGACTTCAGAAAGTCAAAGGATGGGTTAAGGTTTAAAAATCTTGATAAGGTTCCAGTTTGGGTGCAAGGGGTTTAATTACAAGAGTAGGGGTTCAAGTTATAAGGTTCAAGACCAACTTTATTTGTTTCAAATTTTATTTAAAAAAAAAAAGAATGGTTTTATAAAAGTTTAAGGATTATTCGTTTAGTCACAAAGATTTTATAAACGAAAGGGTTTCCATTTTTTTTATAAGGTTACAAGATTTATATAAATGATTTATTTATTGAATCCACAAATGTTTATATATATATATAAACTCTAAACAAATGATTTAAAGTTCATAGTCATCAATATAGGGTATATATATATATAAGTACATTTATATGTTTTGTACATATATATATATATATATAAGATATAGAAGTTTTGAATATAACATTTGCCAAATTAATGCGGTAAGTACGGGCTTTAAATGAAATGTTATTATTACATAAAATATAATACAAATAATGCTCGGAAATCTTGAATGTCACATATAGTAATTGTAAGGTTTGGAAAGTTAAAATGATAATTTCTATAACATATTAAGTTTGAAGAAGTATGGGGCTTCAGGTGTTTATAAAATGAAACGACAAAAAGGAAATTTTCTGGCCTAAAAATCATGGATGTTACAGTATCCCCATGTTGAGGGAATTTCGTCCCGAAATTTAACTAGTGAGTGTTACTGAATCAGGAAAGAGGTGAGGGATTTGAATTTTTTATACATTATGACAGCTGGTTTGAGGAGTATATCTGGTGACAGGATACGGATTTTGATATATATGGTCGGATATGAATGATGATCATGAATTGAAAGAGAGAACTGTTGAATGATATTTTAGATCCCTAAGATAAAACGTCTTACTTGAAATGGAATTGATGGGAATTGGATGTTCAGGTCTTGTTTAAGGTGTAGCCTAGTATGTTTAAGAGTTGTAAGTATTTCACAATTATTGATCTAGGTCAAAACTCCACGTGACACGAACAACGCTACTTCTGAAATATGACAGGGCACTTATATATAGGAAGTACCATCGGCGTATCCACCATGCCCTTTTCATATCACATCAGTTTCGTTGTTACATATCATGATAAGTTTTAGGTCACAACACATGACAAAATTTACTATGTTTTCCATGCGCTGATTCTTATAATTACGTGTGCACCCGTAGTTATTCAAATCATCGTATGGTCCGTATAGATCCTTCCGTTGTGTGCGGGGCAAGAGGGAGCACAAATTCACTTAGTTCATGTATGTTGATTCCACATATGAGTTGCTAAAAGTACTATGTCCTTAAGTAGGCAGGTTAACTAGCAACTAAAGGGTAAGAAGTAGTATAACCTAAAGTTCCATGGTTTACTCGTGTTTGAACAAGAATACGTCAAACCCCGAGTTGTTTTAAAGTGTTACAGCTTCCTCGTGTTTGAACAAGAATTCGTCAAACCCCGAGTAGCTTCAATGTGTTAGGATTTTCAAGTTTGGTGAACAAAGTGTATGACCATGCCTTGTGTGTAATAAATCAAATTGCATCAATTGTAAGCAGTTTAGTTTCGTGTATAATGTAAACACATAAGTCTCATGTATGATCTAGTATTATATAGTTTGTAATCGAATAGGTTTCATGTGTAACGTAAACAATTTAGCATCATGTATAAGCTACCATGTGTAATGTAAGCAACATAGTATCATGTGTATTGTAAGAATTGAATTTCATGTATGGTGTTAAAACCTAGTATCATGTACTTTGCAGCCAAATAAGTTTCATGTTCAGTATGGTCAATCAAGTATTGTATATAAAACAATCAATTGTTAGGTACCATGTATATTGCAAACAATTAAGTTTCATGTATTATGTGTTCAAGCCAATAGCATGTGTATTGCAAATAAACAGGTTTCATGGGTTATGTGATTAATCCAGTAAATTGTGATTCGCACATAAACTAGTTTCATGTATTATGTGATCGTGCTGTGTATCGTGCATCCGTAAGTTAATGAATTTCGTTTGTGACAAGTACTAACGAGTTTTGCATGTGATCGAGTGTTGCGGAGAAGCGTGTTGTTGTTTGGCGTTCATGTAAAATGTGATAGTTAGGTTCTAGCTCTTTATATATCGTTGAGGTTTGTAGGGATGGTTAACATCTACGCGAAGTGGGTCGTCCCTTGAAGTGGCAAGTATACTCGAACATTATTGAAGGTGCAGGGTAACGAGGAAGTTCTGAAGATATCATGGGAAACGTGTTTACAGAGAACTGATCTTTGTTTGAAAATAGGAAATTGTAAATTGTTCTTGGTTGTAGGCATACGAAGTAGTGAAACTATTGAGTCAAATAATCTAAATAAATAGACAAACTAATAGGAAAAATCTTTTTATTAAATTTTCAATCATTATAATGAGGATATTTTTAAGAGAAATTATTGGCTAAACAAGTAGTCGTATATTAATTTAGCCAAGGTTTAGAAATAATTACTTTAATGAGGAAAATCATACTTGTTTATCAACTTGAAGTAATATTTTTATAAAATAAGTTGTATTAAGTTCCTTTGCAAAGTGAAAATGTTTATAGGAAATTTATATTTCTGATACTCTTTTAAAAGTTTGATAAACGTTTGGTTTTGAAAAATAACGAGGTTGTTTACATCTAATAGGATGAGTTGTTTACGAAGGAGGTCGTCGGTAGTGTACTAAGTTGTATTGAATGAAGAATGTGATACTTGGAAAATCTTGATGAAAATATGATGGGTGAAATTCATATTCAATCGTATTAAATCATTGAATAATAACTTTAGAATTAAATAACATATAAAATTTATTAATTGCTGAAATGGTAAACTTCATTCAAAACATAAGAAAATGGTTCTCAAACTGAAAATTTAAAGGCAATAAATAAAAGTTTCTGTTAACGTTGCTTGTAGCTTTCCACTAGAAGGAAGATAATCAATAAGACGAGCACGGCTATGGTCGCTCGGGTAGTCGATCTGCCTTCAGCTCTAGCCGTTTCCGTACGATTCTCCAGTATTTCCCTTTCGAGGATGGAAATTAACTCCTTTTGGTAGCCTATTTGATTTGCTAGACTATCCATCCTTTGCCCTTGCAAGTCGTGCATTACCTCGTGTTCCCTCTTTTGTCTCTCAAACTCTAAGGCACTCACGTATTGGTGAATGTCATTGATTGGGATTCCCATGGCACTGGTGGGTGTCATGGTATGCCTTACCCAAGGGTTAGGATGATACAGGTCGGGCATTGGATATGGGTCTCTTCGTGGGGGTGGTAGCTGATTGTGGAGATGGGGTGTCTGATACGGGTTCCTGGTTGCGGGTGATCCAGATGTTCGAAGTCTTTGGCCGGTGTTCCTAGCCCAATCTGCCCTTACATCAAACCTTGGACTGGCAGCTGAGGGTGGTGGTGACCGATACACGGGTGACCTGATGTCTTCTTCCCAGTCAGACTCCGCTCCAGGATGGTAAACCGGGGAGGGAGGAGAGTAGGAGTCCATGTCTGGCAGGAAACAATAAAAGGTGGTAAGTGATAATGAAATATGGAGTGTTAGACATAGGAGTTTCCATAAGTTTAGAGTTTGACTGGTCATAACACCGAGCCTTCACAATAATATTTTAGAAATACACTTGACCTATAAACAATGTATCCCTGAGGAGAATTCCCAGGAAAGAGGGGTAGGTCACTAGGACACACTTAAGTACCCTGTGTTTCCTTAGTCAGAATCCCGCATGGGCATACACACTCTTCCAGCCATCATGTATTAATAGTACTATTGTTGGGCTCATGGTCATGATGAGAATTGTTGTGGACTGAGCTTTGAGGCCCAAAAGTGAGGTTTATGCATTTCAGTGGGCTTCTTCTTCTTGGAAGTTAGATGGCTTCTTAGTTTATTATTAATGGGTCTTAGGCCCAATAGTTTAAGTTTAGAAAATAAGAGGTGATGGTATCATGTGTGTGAGTTCAAAGGTGTATGAAAAATTTGGTGTGTACGTGTGTGTGTTAAGCTTAGGATAGCATTTAATGAAACACATAGGTAGCATGCAGATAGTAATGAATGTAAGCACAAAAGTTATCAGGTAGTGTGACACATAAGTCATCATATATAGCATCATGTAGTGTAATTACTTATGATAGTATATAGAAATATTTCTACAAGAAGTAATCATGTAACATGTAATAACATGGCATAGTATGGGTGTTCTAAGGTTATAGTCTAGGTCAAGAGTGTCTAATAACCTAATTCCCTATAACCAAGGCTCTGATACCAATCTGTCACACCCCAACCGGCGGCGGAATACGTCGGGGCGGGACATGTAGACTGTTCAAAAGCTCAAGGTTTACTAAAGTTGAAATATTTAAACAACCAATTTCATTTAAAACATCAAATTCCACAATACAAGAATAGAAAATACATAAATAGTTTCTTTAAATTTCATTCTAGGTCCTCGGTCCTAAGTGAAGCAACTTGTACTTATTCTCAAGCATTGGTACCTGAAACATGATGAAAACAAGGTCAACTAAAAAGTTGGTGAGCATACATAGGTTTTGACACACAACAAGTTTAAGAAGTTTTATACAATTCATACGATACATGTGTATAAGGCATTTATGGAGAATCTATAGTTAAACTAAGTGTGTACAATCGAACCTTGGACTGAGGCATAACACGCAGGTTACCCTTATGTAAAGTCGGTAACAAACACCCTAACCGGGTGGGTTTGTCAGACACAATAGATCCATCAATGTTAACCGTTGGCTTGTACGTAGTTAATGATTGTACTAAAGTCATGTATATGTAGTCTTAACTCATAGCATTCAAACATAAAGCACGTAACACATAATATCATATTATTGAATTGTATTTAAGTCTATGTAAAAAGCTTTAAAGAATAGATCATGTTTCACCCCAAAATATGTAAAAATGTAAAAGGGGTTATGTAAACTCACCTTGATATCAAATGTGCAGCTAGCACGCGAGACTAGGTAGCAAAGTGATCCTTGTAACACACCAAGTTAACCTAATGTGTAATATATATTGAATTAAAAGTGTGTACAAGATCCTATGTCAAGTTCCAGGATTGGATTAGATGTGTGTACAAAGAGTAGTGTTGTAGTATGTATAGGAGTGTAGGAAATTGTAGTTTGTACTTGGAAAGGTGTTGTATAAAATGGAATATTGAACAAGTGGTTTTAAAATAGTTTGGTTTAGGGTTTAGGGTTTGAATAACTAACTAAGTCACATAATTTTTATTTATTTATTTAGTTAGAAAAATATAAATAGCCACCCGGTTCGAACCCGGGTGGGTTCTGGGACTACAATACGTGCAAACCACTAGACCAGAACCAATCTTGTGTTATGAGTCCGGTCCGGTAATTTGTTAAACATGCAGTGAGGGGAATAACCGGTTTAGTGGTGCACAAAAAGGGAAAAGGGTGCGGCGCTGGCTTGAACCCGCGACCCTTCTGTGTGAGTCAAGTGTCTTACCGGGTTATCTGGGCGAATCCCTTGATTAGGATCCCATTAAGTAAATAAAAGAATCAGATGCTTACCCTCCCCTCGTTCCACCCCTTTGAATACCCGTAACCCTAGCCTGAGAATCAATCCGATAAGAAACAGATCGAAGCTCCGATCATGGGGCTTTCGATCTCTAGTTTAAAACGATCACAAAGGCATAAGAATTACCTGGTTTGGTGTAGTAACGAAGGAGAACCGCTAGAGTGTAGGTTTCAGAATTTCTTTAGCTCAAAAAGGTTCCAGGGGTGAAATGACGAATCCGTAAGCGCTCAGAGAGTTTGCAAAAAGGTTTCTGAAGGTGGGTGATCGATTTAGACGGATTGCATTTGCTTAATTCGTGTGATTTGATTCGGATTAGGAAGAGACAGTTGTGAACCTCATTTACGTATAAATTCGATTAATTGGGGGTTAATTGGGTCGTGATTAAGGACTGGATACATGAGAGGAGTGGTCGAGCGTGATTTGCGGCATTAACACGTTTCAATTCCGTGATTTGGAAACGATTTGGTCCGGTTTTGACTTGGGAAGTCAAATGCTTTAAATTTGAATCAAACCGCGTAACATGTCGATTTGAGATGTTGATTTGGTCTAGCAAGAATCGTCCACCCATCTAGGATTTGTGGCAAGTCGAATTCTGTCGGATTGAGTCTAATTTGATGTCCAATTGCTAGAATTTCGGGTTTGGTTGACTTCAGAAAGTCAAAGGACGGGTTAAGGTTTAAAAATCTTGATAAGGTTCCAGTTTGGGTGCAAGGGGTTTAATTACAAGAGTAGGGGTTCAAGGTATAAGGTTCAAGACCAACTTTATTTGTTTCAAATTTTATTTAAAAAAAAAGAATGGTTTTATAAAAGTTTAAGGATTATTCGTTTAGTCACAAAGATTTTATAAACGGAAGGGTTTCCATTTTTTTTATAAGGTTACAAGATTTATATAAATGATTTATTTATTGAATCCAAAAATGTTTATATATATATATATATTTAAACTCTAAACAAATGATTTAAAGTTCATAGTCATCAATATAGGGTATATATATATATAAGTACATTTATATGTTTTGTACATATATATATATATATAAGATATAGAAGATTTGAATATAACATTCGCCAAATTAATGCGGTAAGTACGGGCTTTAAATGAAATGTTATTATTACATAAAATATAATACAAATAATGCTCGGAAATCTTGAATGTCACATATAGTAATTGTAAGGTTTGGAAAGTTAAAATGATAATTTCTATAACATATTAAGTTTGAAGAAGTATGGGGCTTCAGGTGTTTATAAAATGAAACGACAAAAAGGAAATTTTCTGGCCTAAAAATCATGGATGTTACACTTTTGACGAGAGTTAGTTTTTTGGATTAGACTTGAAGCCTAAGAATATGACCTCAATGTAGTAGATTCTTGTAATACATGAATAGATAGAAGTATAAGGTTCCAAGTATAAGCATGCACGTTTAGGGTTTAAGATTAAAGAATAGAATAGAGATGAGATTCCTAGTAAGGTACATGAGATAACTCATGTTTGGGAATCCTAAGTTATAGTCTAGGGCATGTTTCGCGGATTATACGCGCGGCAGACGCGGTTGTTCAAAAGCACAAGGTTGACTATTAAAGTTTAAATATTCCATTAATAACTTTCGAGATTCAAATACAAGGAAAAAGAAACATATTGTTCAACAAAACATAACAAGCACATAAGATTAAATTAATAGGTATTCTAGGTCTAAAGCATCCTACATGACCACAAGAAAGCCTCAAACTTGAGCACCCGAAACATGTTAAGTAAATTGTCAACTAAAAATAGTTGGTGAGATACAAAGGTTTTGAAATCGTTTAACAAAGTCTTTGGAAGTTTTACAATTCACTATGTAGATGCATCTAAGTATAAATGTGAGAAACAAGCAAGTTTAAAGATTGTGAATATCAAACCTCCAACCAATTTAGGCATAACCCACAGATTACCCTTACAAGTTTTAGGTCCAGTAACAAACACCATGGGCTCCCCCCGAAGGGTCAATCAAACTTGGTGGATTGGTCAAATACAATAGATCTATTATTGTCACTGTAGGCTTGACCAAAGTTAATGAATATGCTACTATTAAGTTTAATTTAAGCATGCAAGTCTCAAAGCACATAACACAAAGAAAAGCATATAGACATAGTTGTGTTTGAATTGTATAAGTCTAAAACTTTTATACATGTTCCATCCCAAGTTTATAAACAAAAACAAAACAAAAAGGGGCTGAGTATACTCACTTGGAATGATGAGAGAGTGTCCAACAAGATTAAGTGTAGTAAAGCTTCGAGGAAGAGTATCCTCACAATAAGCCTAATGACAAGTCTAAAGTTTAAAGTTTGATCCTTAAAGTCTAGGATAAGGGATCTAGGATGCTAAGATTAACTAGGGTTCCAGTGGGAATGAGAATGATTGTGTTATTTATAAAATAAAATCAACATTTTAAATAAAGTTTTAAATAGATGACACAAGTCTTGAAGTATCAAAGTTTATTAAGTTTATAGTTTAAAATAAGTATTAATTAAAATAACTATTTAAAAGCTTTACAGTTATTAATTACATAAGATAGATAATAATTTAAAATAGTTTTCTAACTATTCTTATAAATAAAGTTGTAAAAGTAATTAAGTAAAAAGGATAATAGCAATATAAATAATTAATATAAATAAGATTAATTAATACCTATTTAAAATTAGTTACTTTATCTAATTAAAGTAATTAATATAAATTATTTAAGATTTATTTAAGTGTTTAAGTATAAAGTGTTTATTTTACAAAAGTAAGCTTGTAGTTATTTAAAATATTATTTAGAATATTTAAATGTTTAAATGAAAATATAAGTTTATCAAAATGTTAGATACAGAGCATTTTAAAGTTTATAAATTGTAATTATTTTAAATTTAACGTTTCTGTTTTGTTTTATAATATTTTATAAGTTTATAAACTTTTCTTGTTTTAGTTGAAGTATATTTATTTTCTGTTTTAATTAAGTAAATAATTAAACTTTGAGTTTTTAAATACATATATTTTTTTATAAAATGCATAAGTTTAATAGTTGGCTCGAAGAACGAGCCGAGCCGCGCAAGGACGCAGGGTCTCCTGGCCCTTGCTTAACTCTTTGTTCTGTAAACCGGTCGTTGTTGATCTGATCGGACACACGAGCTTTCTGATTTCTAAATAAAATATAAGTTTTACAAATTTTCTGATTTTATAAAAATTATATAAGCTTTTCTATTTAATTAAAGTTTATAATTATTATTTAAAGTTTAGAACAATAATAATTTTGTTTATTTCAGAAAATAATAAATTAAAGTTTTTGATTTTATAAAATAATTTCTGTTAAATATATAAGTTTTATAAAAGTTTAAGGTAGTTTTATAGTTTTCAAGTATTTAAAAACTAATTTCAAAGATTTAAATATTTATAAGTTTTAGTTAAGTTTAATTAATTAAAATGCTTTCTGGAAAATAAAAGTATAAATAAAATTCAGTTTTAAGTTTATAAAAGTATAACAGATTTTATAAAAATATTTCGAAATATTAAATCTGATTAAAAAGCCTTAAAAAATGAAAACACAAAACTCAGGTTGGCCGGATTAGAACCCGGGCCGGCCGAGTCCACACACACATGCACTAACCACCCGGCTACGGGCCTCGGTAATGTTTAACCTGGAACAGAAAATTTATAAACACATTCCCAAATCGACCCTAATATCCCGATGAACCCTAGAATCAAGATCCATCAAATAAGAAATGAAAATCCCTCTCTCATTGCAAATTGACAGAGGGATTTTGAAATGACAGAGGGATTTTGATTATGGAATGAAAACGAAGCATTTGGCCATTCGAATTACCTGAATCAAAGTCGAAACGAGGGAGAACCGATATGAGTTCAGTATCGGCTGTCCATAGGACTGAATCGGCAAATGCAGGTCCAAATCGATGGAATTGAGAGTTCAAGGAGTTAAGGGGTGATGTCTTTGAGGTGTCTGAGTTGGTATTTATAACCAATTTCATTGATTAATTCTTGTACAATTGGGACGATTTCGGTTGCGCAAAACGAATTTAAATTCGAATTACGCGGTGTTAGAATTTAATTTGAGCATTGATGGACATTGGGTTATGGTCGCATGCTTGAAGGGAAGCTCGCGGAGTATTCAATTCGACCGTATCATGTGTTTTCGATAAATCGAGCTCAAAACCGGCCATGGGGGGTTCGAACTCGGGGTTGGATTAAGACTCGAAGTTGGATTCAGACTCGGAGTATTGGCCAAATGGCACATTTAGCCCCTGAAGTTCATAAGCTTTATCATTTTATGATAAAACATGAGTTTTAGTTTTAAAACAAGATTCAAGAATGACATTTTAGTCCCTGAAAAATATGTTTTATTTTTATAAAATTCAACTAAGTTTCCCTAAGTTTTATATCTTATTATTTTATAATTTTATAAAATAAATTTTAAGTTTATAATTTATAAGTTTCAAGGTTTTAATGTTAATAAGTTTAATAATTATATTATTTTAATAAACTTATAAAGTTTTAAGGGTTAAATAGACTTTATTTTTATATGGTGTGTATATATATATATATATATTTAAGTAAGTCCTATACATATATGTTTCAAGTATAATTGATTTCCTTAAATATATCAATCTAATTAATATTTATCTTTTTTAAGAAAATAGGTTTTTAATAAGTTTTCAAGATTTAAATCAATAATACGTGCAAGGATAAATGAGAAAAAAATACGTTTTTGGAATTTAAATGGATAGAGTATAACGGGAAATAGAATTACAATACGATAAATGGAAAAAGATAAATCGAAAAATCCTGGATATTACATGACACTATCTTAAGACCGTAGACATTGAAAAATTCGGAACTTATGTCTATACAATTCTACTCATATAATCTAATCAACCATGCTCTAGCATCTCAGCAAAGATTACATTTAATACGAACTTACGCCATTTAAAATGTAATCATACATTACCACACATAATCAACGATCGCAAGCACAATCGTACACAGTCATAAACACAACTTGCATCAATCACATCAAAATTGTAAGACCCCAACCCGGGCATCCTACAGTTGGTTCTCATAACGGGTCATTTTCAATAAAAATGCATTTATTGCAATTCAAACTACAGCGGAAGTCTTTCAAAACTCATTTATTAGCATTTAACGTTATTATGCTTACTTTACGAATACCTGCACACCAATCCGAGTAACACCGCCTCCAAGCCAAGATACGTCAACTCTACGCTTACCTGCAAAACAATCTAACGTACACACAAAGTCAGCTACGCTGAGTGAGTTCTAATAGTTTAATTTAAATAAAAACCATCACGTCATGATTATTAGTTTAATTCACTCTGGACCCTCCGGTCCTTATAAAATATTATTACACTTTATTAACTAATAACCAATCCCATGTCATCCCACATCATCCCATAACCGTTTACCACCCTAGACTCAACCCGTACTACCAATATAGATAATAATTACCTTACAATCACAACATCATAGACTCAACATACTTTGCTAGCAACTCTTATCCAAGAATACACATTAACTCGACTCTAGGTTAACACAACTTACCCTATACATTAGCACATCCGGCCTTAACCAAGGCTCTCACAATTAACAGACATAACCCTCATACACGTCACATCACAAGTCCTGACTCAACAGTCAGTTTGTAACATCCCAAAAATAAAACGACAGTTATAATAACGGAATAAACGAATGAGGCATGTCTGGTCGGGTCGGATGGGCCGGCGGGCTGGAAGGGGAGCCTTCCCTATAAATAGCCAAGGTCACCACCCATTTCTCTCATTTGCAACTTCTAGAGAGAGAAACCGTAGAGAGAGAAAGTTGTCAGATCAGCCTGAGATTTGGGAAGTGTGTTGCTCCAGATCTCGTGAGAAGAACCTCCGGATCAGAAACTCGATTCAGGTAACGATCGGGCCTAAATCTGAGTTTTTGTTCGTTTTTGGGTTTTTCGGGTTTTGGGTGAAAAAGTAACGTTTTCACGGATAAAACTGAAAGATAAACATAGATTTAAGTTCCTTAATGGAAAGCAAACGTTTTGAAGTAAACAAGTTCGGGATCTTGACATGATCAGACCCGAAGGCGAAAGTTAGGGTTTTTTTGCGAAGAAGCAGTTCGTGTTTACTTATCAAGTACGTATGAAGATGATCCTGCGTACTTACCAAGTACGCAAGAAGAGGATCCTGCGTACTTACCAAGTACGTAAGAAGAGGATCCTGCGTACTTATCAAGTACGCATGAAGAGGGTCATGCGTACTTATCAAGTATGCATGAAGAAGGTACTGCGTATTTAGCAAGTACGCATGAAGCAAAGTCTGCGCACATATTAAGTTCGCAAGAACAAGTCCCTGCGCACTTGCTAAGTGCGCATGCATCAGGCTGGTTAAGTAAAGTTAGTATGTTTAGAATGGTTAAACCGTTAGAGTCGGTATTGGTCTGATGAGTATTTAACTAATCAATTTAGATCGGAAGTGACGTTGTGGGACCTTGTTTAGGACAACCCAAATTAGCTTATCAGGTGAGTTCTAGAAGCCCTCTTTTAAATGTTTTAATAATGTTTTTGGGCTGGTGTGCATACGTAACGATGTGACTATTTTATAAAACGATGTTTATGAATGTGGTACGTGAAGTTTTATAAAATGATGTTTATGAATGATGTTTTGGAAGGAAAAGTTATGAAGGAAGTGTTTTTGAAATATTTTTTCAAAAGAAGTTTATGAAGTGTTTATGAATGAAGGAATGATTTTTAATAAAACGTATAAATGCTTTCACTGAAGTTTTGAAGTAAAAGAATTGAATGTTTATGAAAGTCACAAACGAACGAATCTGCCAATATTTCTTAGGGAATGAAGGTTATGGGTATGGGAAGTATGTTATGGGCCTTTACCTTTTAGGGGCCTATGTGGCTGGCCAACTGTTATACAACTGGGGTGATGACGGTCACCAAGGGGATTATCGTGATCCTTGAAGTTTGGTACGATTTACCTTACGGGGTAGTCGTGCTTGAAGTTTGGTACTTAAGCCTTACGAGGTGCAGTGCTTGAAGTTTGGTACGTGTCATCCTTGTGATGCCGTGCTTGAAGTTTGGTGCTGAATAACCTAAGTATCGGGCCCTAGGAGTTCCTCACCCGAAGGACAGTACGGTGTGGATGGGCCTAGTGGTGGTGATCTTTAGGTTATTCCACCAGTATGTGACATATGGATTTGACGGTTACGAGAAGGCGCAGATTCGATATATTCGTTGACTTATGTTTATGAAGTGTTATGTTTTGTTATTGCATTATTTTACGTACGCTTTTTATTAAATGAAGTATGAAGTTATGTTTTTGGCAAATTATTTGAAGTTAAAGTTTTATGTTAAAACTAGAACTCACCAGCGTAGCTTACTTTTTAGTATGCACATTCAGGTTAAGGTAGGTATGGATGATGGACGGTGATGCTTGGCAAGTGAGAAGAGTTACCCAGTTGATCATGAAGACTGGCATCCCGTTAAGATTAGATTATGTTTTGTTTATGTAATATACTATGTTACGCTTCCGTTTGTTAAACAATGTAATGGTTATGTTTTATTGAAGTATTTTCCGCTGCGTTATTTGATATTCATGTTTAAGAACTGTTTGTGAATGAGTAAATCCAACAAGTGAGGCCTCTCGGGTTTGGGGCCTTACAAGTTGGTATCAGAGCAATAGTTTGAGAGATTTGGACACTCTCAGTGTCTGAACTTAAACTGTGAATGGGACCGAAAGCGGGTGCCAGTATGGGTAACTCGAGCCACAGCATTAGGTATGAAGTAAATATATATAATTACATATATAGTATGCCTTAGAAAGGGTTAAGTAAGGACTTGTGTTATGATGGAATCACAAAGGTGGTCAAATAGAAATCGAAAGGTAGTGTAATGGTTAATTGCAGATGGACAGTGTATATTAACATCTTACAGTGCTTATTGAATTTTATTTGTTAACTAGCGTGATGACGTTGGATTCCTTGTCTTATAGAACGAAATGGCAAGGAGAGGAAACAGAAGACGTGGTGGGGGCTGTACCGGTGGTCATACCGGCGGTCGAAATGGTGGGCGTGGCAGGACCCCTGCGCGCCAAGAGTATAGTGAAGAAGGAAGTGTTCACACGGAACCGGCGGTTAGTGTGCATGGAACTGAGCAGACACTGGTTGAAGAACAACCTTTCACTTTTGAACCAGAAGTGAGAGCAGCTATAGCTCGAGAGTTCACCGAGTTGATGAAGACTTCTCTGCTAGGTCTGTTAGCTGAAGCACTGAAGAAGGTTAATGGGGAAGGTGGGTCTAGCACGGCAACTGGTGCCCAGAACAACGAGACTGACAACGCGCCGCCTGTACGCGGATGCGACTACAAGTCGTTTAAAGCATGTGACCCACGAGTTCTCACTGGAAAGAAAGACGCGGTGGCTACGTTTGATTCAGTGATTCGTATGGAAGCTGCCATTCGTCTGAGCGAATGTCGAACGAATCAAGTTGTAAAATTTGCTGCTAAATCCTTGAGAGAGGAAGCATCCCATTGGTGGGAAGGTGTACGTCAAGCAAAAGGGAGCGAGGTTGTGGATGCGACGATGTGGGCTGACTTGAAAACTTTGGTGATCAAGAATTTCTGTCCAAGGAATGAGATTGAGAAGGTAGAGAGGGAATTTCTGGGTTTGAAGGCCGGGAGCATGACGCACCGGCAATACACAACCCGATTCAATGAACTGACACGTCTGGTACCACATCTCACGACCGAGGAAAGAAAGATTGTATGCTACATACAAGCACTGCTGGACCAGGTCCGCACCTATGTTAAGGCAAACGCCCCTACTACCTATGATTCAGTAGTAGAACTGAGCGGTGTGGTATTTGATGATCTGGCGCTGAATGTCGTTGCCATTGAAGAGCCCAAGAAGAAGCTGAGTTTTCCCGCTAAGCGATCAGGTGGGAAGTTGTTTGGGGCTCGGGACAAGCAGGCCAGGGTAGGCGAGGCGGCGGTCTGTGGAATATGTGGGGTAAGACATATGGGTGAATGTCGGTTAGGGTCCAATCTATGCTTTAAATGCGGCAAAACCGGACACTACTCCCGTGAATTCCCGCAAGGCTTCAAATGCTACAACTGTGGGGAGGGTGGTCATATGAGCCGGGAATGCACCAAGCCCAGAATGGGTCAAGCCGGGAAAGGGAAAGGCCCGGAGAAGAAAGAAGAGAGAACCCGAGCAAAGACTCGCGCCTATGCGCTGACGCAGGAACAGGCCAGAGCGGACCCCGACGTGGCGTCAGGTACGTTTATCCTTGACAACACTTTTGTATCTGTGTTATTCGATTCGGGTGCCAGTAAGAGTTTTATATCTGCGACCTTCTGTAAACGAGTGAAGTACACTGTCAATAAGCTAGAAAGGGCCTTTAGCGTAGAAACCACTGAGGGTAGAACTGCGAGGGTGACTGATGTAGTTGACAATTCCACGATAAAAATAGAAGGCCATAGATTTCCCGTCAGGTTGTTTGTCTTGGTTTTAGGTGGGTTCGATGTCGTGTTAGGAATGGATTGGCTAACTGCCAATGAAGCACAAATTATATGTAAACGAAAGATAATCCGACTCAAGGCTCCGGATGGTAGCAAAGTCGAGGTTCTTGGAGATCGTGACGCCCTGATGCCAAACGTCATCTCGATGATTAAGGCGACAGATTACTTGAGGCGCGGATGCGAGGCTTATCTGGTGTATGTAATTGACGAGTGTAAGAAAGTGAAGGAACTAGACGATGTACCCGTGGAACGCGAGTACCCGGAGGTGTTTCCAGAGGATTTTCCTGGGATACCACCCGACAGAGAGATCGAATTTCGAATCGACTTAGTACCAGATGCCCAGCCCGTGGCTAAGGCTCCATATCGACTAGCACCAATGGAGATGAAAGAGTTAATGGCACAACTAGACGAGTTACTTGAGAAGGGATTTATCCAACCGAGCATCTCGCCGTGGGGTGCTTCAGTGTTGTTTGTGAAGAAGAAAGACGGTTCGATGAGAATGTGTATTGATTATCGCGAGTTGAATAAACGTACGGTGAAGAACAACTACCCTTTACCAAGGATCGACGACCTGTTCGATCAATTGCAAGGCGCGAGTTGGTTCTCAAAAATCGACCTTCGGTCCGGGTACCATCAGTTGAAGGTGAGGGAAGAAGACATACCGAAAACTGCATTTCGCACGCGTTATGGACATTTTGTGTTCCGCGAATGTCTTTCGGATTGACGAACACCCCCGCAGCATTCATGGATTTGATGAATCGAGTTTGTCGACCAATGCTGGATCGATCGGTAATTGTGTTCATCGATGATATCCTCATCTACTCCAAGAATGAGGGTGATCACGCGTGTCACTTGAAGGAAGTATTAGAAGCTCTGAAGAGGGAAAAGTTGTATGCTAAGTTATCCAAATGCACGTTCTGGCTTAGGGAAGTCCAATTCCTAGGTCACTTCATTAACCCGAATGGCATTATGTTTGACCCAGCAAAGATAGTGACGGTAAGGGAATGGAATATTCCTAAGACGCCAACTGAAATCCGCAGTTTCTTGGGATTGGCAGGCTACTATCGAAGATTCATATAGAATTTCTCAAAAATATCCTCGCCATTGACAAAGTTGACTCGGAAGGAGGTAAAGTACGAATGGGGTTCGACCCAGGACGAGGCGTTTAAGGAATTGAAGGAGAAACTAACCCAAGCTCCAGTCTTGGCCCTTCCCGAGGGCAATGAAGACTTAGTGGTATACTCTGACGCTTCGGGTCCGGGATTGGGATGCGTGTTGATGCAACGCGGGAGAGTGATCGCGTATGCGTCACGGCAGTTGAAGATTCACGAAGCTAATTATCCGACTCACGATTTGGAACTTGCTGCTGTCGTATTCGCATTAAAAATCTGGAGGCACTACCTTTACAGGGTGAAGTTTACTATTTACTCCAACCACAAAAGTTTGAAGTACTTCTTCGAACAAAAGGAACTTAATATGAGGCAGAGGCGATGGTTGGAACTGTTGAAAGACTATGACTGTGAAATAATGTACCATCCTGGAAAGGCAAACATGGTGGCTGACGCTCTAAGCCGAAAGGATGTGCCTACTCCTATTAGAGTGAAAGCTTGCCAGTTGGTGGTAACATCGGATGTGATGAGAGAAATTGAAAAGGCTCAAGATGAGGCACTTAAAGAAGAAAACATAAAGAAGGAAAGGATGGTTGGCCAACAGGACAAGTTGGAATATAACACCCTTGGTGTTAGGACACGTTTTGGATGGGTATGGATACCTATGGGTGGCGAGCTTAGAACCAAAATCTTGGATGAGGCTCATAAGTCTCGGTACTCTATCCATCCTGGTACCAATAAAATGTACCAAGATCTAAGGAAGGAATACTGGTGGCCTGGAATGAAGCATGAAGTGACGAAGTACGTAAGCAAGTGCTTGACTTGCTCGAAAGTAAAGGCCGAGCACCAGAAACTATATGGAAAGATTCAACCACTTGATATACAGGAATGGAAGTGGGAACACATTACCATGGACTTTATAACCAAGCTACCTCGCACAGCTAAAGGTCATGACACCATTTGGGTAATTGTAGACCGTTTAACAAAGAGTGCTCATTTCCTACCTATTCGCGAGACGTTCTCATCAGAAAGGTTAGCGGAAGTATTTATTAAAGAACTTATAGCACGGCATGGGATGCCTTTGACGATCGTGTCTGACCGGGACACACGATTCACATCAACGTTCTGGAAAAGATTTCACGAAGTGATGGGCACGAGACTTAATGTTAGCACGGCTTACCACCCGCAAACGGATGGTCAGTCCGAAAGGACCATTCAGACATTGGAGGATATGCTTCGTGCTTGTATTATCGATTTCGGCGGCAGTTGGGACAGTCATCTGCCGTTAGCCGAATTCTCCTACAACAATAGTCATCACACGACGATAGGCATGCCGCCTTACGAAATGTTGTATGGGAGAAAATGTAGGACCCCAGTTTGTTGGGGTGAGATTGGACAGAAAGAATTAGGAAGCCTTGAAGTCGTAAGAGAAACATCGGAAAGGTTTGATCAAATCAAAGCACGAATGAAGGCCGCACAAGATCGTCAAAAGTCCTATGGGGATAAACGACGAAGGCCTATTAAGTTTGATGTTGGGGACAGAGTAATGTTGAAAGTGTCACCCTGGAAGGGAATCATACGATTCAGGAAGAAAGGAAAGTTAAGTCCGAGGTTTGTCGGACCATTCAGGATAATGGCACTGGTTGGTGAAGTCGCTTATCGGTTAGAGTTTCCTGATGAGTTAAGTGGGATTCATCCTACCTTCCATGTATCACACTTGCAAAAGTGTTTGGCGGATGAATCAGCTCACGTACCACTTACTGACATCGAGGTCGACAACACCCTTAATTACATCGAAGAACCCGTGGCCATCTTAGACAAGAAGGAGAAGCGTTTGCGTAATAAGATTATCCAATTGGTTAAATTTCAATGGAAACATCGAAAGGGATCGGAAGCCAATTGGGAAACGGAGAAGGAAATAAGGGAGTCGTACCCTCATCTATTTGACTTATGATAGGTTTCGGGGATGAAACATATTGTAAGGGGGTAGACTTGTAACATCCCAAAAATAAAACGACAGTTATAATAACGGAATAAACGAACGAGGCATGTCGGGTCGGGTCGGATGGGCCGGCGGGCTGGAAGGAGAGCCTCCCCTATAAATAGCCAAGGTCTCCACCCATTTCTCTCATTTGCAACTTCTAGAGAGAGAAACCATAGAGAGAGAAAGTTGTCGGATCGACCCGAGATTTGGGAAGTGTGTTGCTACAGAGCTCGTGAGAAGAACCTCCGGATCAGAAACTCGATTCAGGTAACGATCGGGCCTAAATCTGAGTTTTTGTTCGTTTTTGGGTTTTTCGGGTTTTGGGTGAAAAAGTAACGTTTTCACGGATAAAACTGAAAGATAAACATAGATTTAAGTTCCTTAATAGAAAGCAAACGTTTTGAAGTAAACAAGTTCGGGATCTTGACGTGATCAGACCCGAAGGCGAAAGTTAGGGTTTTTTGCGAAGAAGCAGTTCGTGCGTACTTATCAAGTACGCATGAAGATGATCCTGCGTACTTACCAAGTACGCAAGAAAAGGATCCTGCGTACTTACCAAGTACGAAAGAAGAGGATCCTGCGTACTTATCAAGTACGTCATGCGTACTTATCAAGTACGCATGAACAGGGTCATGCGTACTTATCAAGTACGCATGGAGAAGGTACTATGTATTTAGCAAGTACGCATAAAGCAAAGTCTGCGCACTTATTAAGTACGCAAGAACAAGTCCCTGTGCACTTGCTAAGTGCGCAGGAATCAGGCTGGTTAAGTAAAGTTAGTATGTTTAGAATGGTTAAACCGTTAGAGTCGGTATTGGTCTGATGAGTATTTAACTAATCAATTTAGATCGGAAGTGACGTTGTGGACCTTGTTTAGGACAACCCAAATTAGCTTATCAGGTGAGTTCTAGAAGTCTTCTTTTAAATGTTTTAATAATGTTTCTGGGTTGGTGTGCATACGTAACGATGTGACTATTTTATAAAACGATGTTTATGAATGTTGTACGTGACGTTTTATAAAATGATGTTTATGAATGATGGTTTGGAATGAAAGGTTATGAAGGAAGTGTTTATGAAATATTTTTCCAAAAGAAGTTTATGAAGTATTTATAAATGAAGGAATGATTTTTAATAAAACATATGAATGCATTAACTGAAGTTTTGAAGTAAAAAAAGTGAATGTTTACGAAAGTCACAAACGAACGAATCTGTCAATATTCCTTAGGGAATGAAGGTTATGGGTATGGGAAGTATATTATGGGCCTTTACCTTTTAGGAGCCTATGTGGCTGGCCAACTGTTGTACAACTGGGGTCATACATAATAAATATAACTCATTACTAGCATGCAAATTAACACATATATATACGCATGCAAACACATACCTCATCACCACCCTTGTCAGGGCGTTCGACGCACCCCGAGCTCAACATTAACCTGTTAAATATATGTCACCATTGGTGAATTCTCCCGTTTGTTGTGTCATGATGACATCGATCCAAATACAATACCCGCCATGCCACAAGGACAACGACACCAAACATACAACACAAATATAACCATATCATAACACACATCATATACAGGACTCGTTAACTACACATGTACCTTACACACGACCCAAACACAACATATCCCACATACAATCATAACCTTTTAACTTTAAGCCCGACTCTCCCGGTCCAACGCTTAACATGTCGCACATTAATATCTCGTCTCTATAACTCATACATTTCTAGGAACACGCCATAAACTCTACGACTCTCAATTAAGCATTTTATGCTCAAAGCACATTGGTTTAGAACTCGTGACCCTTAACATGATTAATTACATTAATACAACGTGAATGTATGTACGATAGCCCCAAAATAGTAAAACATTTAAACGAGGGGGATTAGAAACTCACCGGTTGTACCAAGTCTCGTTCTTTGTTCCGCAACTCGTCCGTCTACGCTCGAATCTCAAGCCTAACAAACATGTGGTCACATGACCAGACAAATGTGTTGTACCAAGTCTCGTTCTTTATTGCATAACGTATAAATAAATAAAACCTAACACTCAGCCATGACTACTCGCCACTCCAGTTTCTAGAATCCGTTTCTACTAGCACACATGATCTGGGTCGTCCTTGACCTGCTCAGAACTTGGGTGCTTGAGTCGGGTTCTCATGCATGACCATGCAAACCCTAACCATTCGAACACGCGTGTTTACGAGACGATCGCCTCTCAAGCATGCACGTGAGTGTGCATGCATTCACATGCCAACATCCTAATTTGGTGAAAATCCATTCTCTCTTTCTGGTTGATCCTGTGAACCACCACCCCCGGTGCTCTCCGCCGCATATCTCTCGCCGGTTCCAGCGTCGCGTCCCGTGACCTCAGACCACCATCATCTTCCTTTCTTAGCAATGACTCTAATCGGCCAAGCACCACCCTTGTATCACCACCATCGGCTCCCACCATGAGTTGCTAGCCAGGTCATTACCGAGCACCCCCACTGATACCAACATGGAAGCCGCCATTCCCCCGCCACCACTCCAGCCCCTCACCACTGTCTCGGCCACCAGCCATCACCGAGTTCCACCGCCATAATCCCGCTCCATGGTTCATCACCGAAGCAAAACTACCACCTGGTCACCTTCTTCATCGAGCATCACAGTCACGGCCACCATCGTGAACACCATCATCCACCATGGTGCATTCCTTCTTGTCCAACATCGAGACCACACTCGTCGGCCTTCGTCTTCGTCTCCTCACCACTTTTGTCATAGAAAACGGCCACCAACGCCACCCCGTGCCGCTACTGCTGTCCGTTCTTGGCCGTATGCGGCTGTTTCCTTGACACCCACACTACCACCGAGCACCAACACAAGCGGGTTCACATCGTCCCGCCATATTTGAAACACCATCACGCACCGAGTTTAGCCACACGAACAACCACCACCGGCCTCCTGTCCTTGCCGCAAACCTCTAAGACAGTCACCGTGCCATTAACCAAAACCCTATGCTAAGATTCATACCATACGAGCACCAAGATCATAACGAAAACATATAAAGGTTACCTTACAGCGTCGCGAAGTCACGGGTGTGAAACCCTCGCTGAAACAGCGCCGGATACCACCTTCGCCGGAGTCTCTCTCTCTCTTTTGGTTCCTTTCCAACCGTCGCACAAATTTTGTGCCAATAATTACTAGGGTTTTCTCCAAGATATGTTTATATGTATCCCCTAATTACATCCGGGTCCCCGCTAATTCTTAACCGAACGTTTCAAGCTCAAACCGATTAGTAGCTAGTTAACCGGGTCTTTTATCTTTGCTAAAACCCTTAAACGCTACAACCTTAACTCGAATTTAAGAAAAATAAGGGTTCCGGCTGTCCACTAACCCGAACCGTTAATCCCTGAAATCTCCGGATGTTACAAGTCTATCCCCCTTAAAAGAGGATTCTTCCTCGAATCCGGCGTCGGCACAAACCAACACAACTCATCCTCTTATCGTCACTGATGTATCGAAACTCCTTTCATGCCGTTGATTCTCCTTCGTACGCATCGTACTTGCCACTCTACTTCATAGCTTGGCCACCATCCTTGGTGTTTAATGGAAGCTCTTCCATTGCCCCTTTTTAACTTTGAGCCTTGTAGGTTTTACCTACACGCCCCCTCATCCCTCGCTTCTCTTGTCATTAGTCAAGCTACTGCATTTCCATATACACCACATCAATGTATTCATTGCTGTCCTTTGAATAGTCCTCATTATCTTGTCATTCCGATGACCACCCTCTCAAGTAGGTTCTTGTCTTTTATAAATAGGTGCAATTGTTGCTCCCCTATTGTACATCCATCATATTCCTCTTTCTCATGTTCTAATCGCCATCTTGTGATGATTTCTCAAACTCGGTCCTTCTGCTCTCCCCGTGAGGGTATTACCTTTGCTCATCTATGATGATCTCTAGGAGCTTGTGCAACTCTACTCTCGTCCCCACACAATCTCTCTTCATCATATTCCTTACTTCATCATCACACGCTCAATACGCATCTTAAGAATCTCATACAACTCGAAAATATAGTAAAATCATGATTTCTCGTTGATCTTTGAGGGTTTACATGTCACCACCCTGCCTGCCTTAGGGGCAAGGCGTTCACTTCACTTGACGCTCCACCGGAGCTCCCTTAAGCCAGTCATAAGTTTGCCAGCGTAGGCCTTTCCTTCTCAATCACTTATGCACAATCCTACGCTCACATCTCATGAATCATGCTTTCCTCGCCGTTGTTCCATCATTATCGCGCTATTTCCACCCGCGTCACATTCGTTAAGTACGAACCGAAAGTCTGTCCTAGCATACGTTTTAGTTATCCCTCATCTCGTTCATAGGGAACATGTCCACACCTCTTATATCCTACATTGAAAGAACTCCTCATATGGACATATTCTGTGGAGTCCCTATCGTCACTTCGTGCTGAAGTCTTCAGCGTCGTCGTCTCGATCTCATCGTAACTATCTCCGATAAGGCGTCCACGTACCGCTTTTACCATCAACTCATAACTCCACTTATTGGCTTCATGCTCCAAATTTCTGAGACATATCGTAGGCATCTCATAAGAGCACCTATCCGATCGTCTTTGAAAGATGTCAAAACTCCTCGCATCGCTTCAGTGTATCATCGTCAAGAATATCTTCAAGATAGAAATTCTAAACTTGTGCACATAGACTTTCCGTCCTATGTACAACTAAGCGTGTACTACCAGGACACATAACGTCATGTCATAATAACAAATTCTGTCATGTCCAAAGTATATATGCGTAGCATCTTATCTCTCTAACTCGCACAAAGCACACACATAACTAGCTAGACCTGAGTCATTCAACATATTTACTATATGACCTTGTCATTTATAAACACACACACACACACACCTAAGCTCTATCTTCTATTCGCCCTAACGGGTCGTACCAATGATTCCGAGCAACACATTACTCGGTCTAGACACAAGACATCATTCTAATCAGTTACACACATAATATATATAAATCATAATTCCCCACAGGACCCTGTCCTGAATACTCACACAAGGTGCCACGCACCCATTACACTTCAATCCATCACCTACACATTAACACGTAGGTGATACTATCATACGACCGTTGACATAGACAAGTTCAAAATTCATGTCTATACAAGTCTACTCACACCATCTAATCAACCATGCTCTAGTATCATAACAAAAATCACATTTAAAGCAAACTCACATTATTCCGAATGCAGTCACACAATCACATTACACCGCACATATTCCCCTATTGTAAACACAATCATGCGCCGTCATAACGCAAGTATCATTAATTATGTTCGAATCATCATGCGGTAAGACTCACAATAATGGCCAAAATCAGATAATCACTATTTGAATTGAGCATCACTCCACATAAATATCTAGTCAGTCACATCATCTAATCATCTCGAAATCTTTCATGACAACTACCACACAAGCTATTCCTAAAGCAATTGAGCATCCCAAACATTGCATGCAAAATAACTACTAGACCACATCAGGTGCATCTGATGTGTCATCCTCTGGTTTCTCCTCGTCATATCCTGTGTCATCCACTAGGTCCTCCTGAAATAAAGCTCTCATAACTGACGCAAGTGGTTGATCTCTCCACCATGTAGATTCACATCCTGTATGAAAATCACATACAACTGACACTGCTCTTCTTCTCCATCCCGTCTTTCCAATCATAGCTGTACGCGGTATGCCGCTGTCCGTTGTTCTAATCACACTTGGCACGAGAAGCGCCAACACTACTCCCATTTCACTAGCAGTTTCACCTGCATCAGTCGTCGTCTTGACCGGTCGTTCTGCATTCCCCCTAGCAAGAGCATCACGCCTGATTGATGTCGTATGCTTTGTCTTAACCACCTAATCCTACTCAAGATAGAACACTAGAGTGATTACTATGGGCATAAATTCAGAATATGAGAGTAATCATAGACTGCCAAATCACGGTGATCAAATGCAATTTGGTGGTCCACATCACTGCTCGGATTCTAAAGCTTTCCCATCATACCCACACTAACTTTCTACCTTCAAGCACATGCATCCCACACAACTCACATAGCACGTAGCAGTAATCTAACAAATTATCATATTCATTACAAATTCACACCACACCTAGTTACATACAAAATCACTAACCATGCTAACACACCAAACCATTTCACATAACGCAATTAATGCTAATCTACATTAACTAACTCACAGAACATGATTTCACCAAATCACACCACACAAGTTCACATAGTTCTACACACTATCACAATACATAGCACACATCACGTTCCCACACGGAACCCTAAATCATTCATTCACACCAATCGCTCTAACTATCGTAACACTATACAAATGGTAACCCTAAATCTTGGCTCGCGGTTACTCGTGGTGGCATTCGTTTCACCCTCGTCCCATTTTCGGTTTAAGTTAAAGTATTTTATTTGTTTAAAAATACCAGTTTTCTCTTAAACCACAACTCTGATACAAACTTGTAAGACCCCAACCCGGGCATCCTACAGTTGGTTCTTATAACGGGTCATTTTCATTAAAAATGCATTTATCGTAATTCAAACTACATCGGAAGTCTTTCAAAACTCATTAAATAGCATTTAACGTTATTATGCTTACCACGCTACCACCGAGCACCAACACAAGCGGGTTCACATCGTCCTGCCATATTCGAAACACCATCGCGCACCGAGTTTAGCCACAGGAACAACCACCACCAGCCTCATGTCCTTGCCGTAAGCCTCCTAAATAGCCACCGTGCCATTAACCAAAACCCTATGCTAAGATTCATTCCATACGAACACCAAGATCATAGCGAAAACATATAAAGGTTACCTTACTGCGTCGCGAGGTCACAGGTGTGAAACCCTCGCCGAACCAGCGCCGGATACCACCTTCACCGGAGTCTCTCTCTCTCTTGGTTCCTTTCTATTCGTCGCACAAATTCTGAGCCAATAATTACTAGGGTTTTCTCCAATATTTGTTTATATTTATCCCCTAATTACATCCGGGTCCCCGATAATTCTTAACCGCACGTTTCAAGCTCAAACCGATTAGTAGCTAGTTAACCGGGTCTTTTATCTTTGCTAAAACCCTTAAACGCTACAACCTTTACTCGACTTTAAGAAAAATAAGGGTTCCGGCCGTCCACTAACCCGAACCGTTAGTCCCTGAAATCTCAGGATGGTACAAAAATCAACAGGCGGGTAAAACTCACAATCAGAATTACTGTCAAATAACAATTATCAATCACAACGTCAAAATCGTCTAAAATCTCTCGTGACAACTATCACGGCAACTAATCATCGAACAATCGAGCATCCCATACAATGGCCGCAAAATCACTAGTAGATCACATCAGGATACATCTTACATGTCCTCCCCATGTGTCTCATCTGGTTCTTCCTTACCACTTCCCGGGTCATCCACTAGGTCTTCTTGAAACAGAGCTCTCATAACTGTCCCAAGGAGTCGATCTCCCAACCATGTTGGTCCACATCCTCGAGTAAAATCACATACTGCTGACACCGCCCTCCTTGTCACCAACCGAAGCACTAGTCACACTCGGTGTGGTAAGCGCCAATGTAATATCTGTACTTTTTCCGTTTACAATTTCCGGCCAATTGGCATTTATTGTAAACCCTAATTATCCATATTTAATAATATGTGAAAATTCTTAAATGAATTACTCAAACTATGTATTAGGGCTAATATTCATGGTATTTGAATAAAGTCCCTAAACTATATAAAATAAATCTCATAAATTATCTAAGTGTAAAAAAAAAAAAAAAAAAAAAAAATTGTACTTAATTAATTTGGAAAAAAATCTTAATTGTGTCTTATTCAATTAAAACACAAATTATATAAATTAAAAAAATGATTTTTATAAAATTATTATGAATTTTTAAGAAATAATAAGATTTATTCCTAAATAAATCAAATAAATAAAGTTTAATTAAATAAATATTTTTAAAATAAAGTTTTATAAAAATATGTCATTTTATATCATTTTTATAGAAATAAACAATTCTTTTATAATTTAAATGTAATTTATACATTTAAATATCAAATATATCAAATTTATTAACTAAAAACCCTATTTAACCTAACTAACTTAGTTTTTGGTTAAAACTTAACTACAAGGGCTAAACTGCCTTTCCTCAAACTTATTTTCAAGTTTAAGTTGACCGGAGTCAACTTAACAAACCTCAGGGACCAAAGTTGTATTTTTCTGTTTTAAAACCCACCCAAAAGGGGTCGTGGGTTCGAAACAAGGGGAACCCGGTTTTGGGTTCTGAATATTCGAAAACGCGTTTTGAGATGATAAGAGCAAAGATTCGTAACTGAAATCCCATTACAACTCATAAACGAGCATGATGAACTCGTTTAATTCGAAATTTTAACTCGTAACAGTAGAAAACGGCTAAAAACTTTAAACCGTCTTAAACCGTAATCAAAACTCGTTAATTCGTGAATTTATTTGTCGAATTGAGGTTGTACAAACCTCGACGACACCTAATGCGTCCATTTGAAACAAATCACAACTCCTAACACTCTCTAATTCTCTCTCTCGGAATCTCAGTTCAGACGAACTGAACAACGAGTCCAGAACTTCGATCAGTTGATCATTCCAGGTAATTCAATACGTCATTAGGCTCGGAATTGAACGTATAAAAAAAGCCCTATGGTTAATTGAGTTCCTATTATACGGATTCATCGAATTCGAACAAACTCAGATTAGGGTTCTTGTGTTTCAAACGGATTTGGGATTTTATTTCGAAAACGTCGTTAAAAGGAACCTCTCTCCGTTTGTTTACGAGTTAGTCACTTGGCCGAGATGGCCGGGTGCGCGTATTACGAGCGAGAGGTCACGGGTTTGAGCCCGGCTAAGGCCCTCACCCGTGAACCTTTTTGGCTTAAACGAACACAAACCGGACCCAAGATCCGGGTTAAATATAACCAAATGCACTTATAACCAGGTTAGCCACTTGGCCCAACGGTCAGGTGCACTGCCGCTGAGCCAAGTAGCCCAGGTTCGATCCGCCTTTGTGGCCGGTTCGCCCATTTTTCAACATTTTCCTATTTTTGATTTTTATTAATTAAATCTTTAATCTTTAAAAATTCATAACTTTTTATTTACAACTTGAAAATGTACAAATAAATAGTCCAAATTTTTGTAATAAAATTCTCTACTGTTTTATAAAATAAAAAAACAGAAAACTTTCTGAGTTTATAAAATTAATTATTTAAAAGTCTAAATTTAAAACTTGGATTATTTATTTAAAATTAGTAAATCTATTCCAAAAATTTTACAAAAATTACATAAACTTAATTTATATATTTTTAACAAAATATTAAGTTTCTGGAACTTTTAGACATTTTTACTAATTTTCACTAATTTTGTTTTGTATATAAATCAATGAAATTATTGATTTAATTAAACTAAAAATAAGTAAATTTTATAAAAATTTACTTATTAAAAGAAAATATTTATATAATTTATAATTTAAATTATATTTATATTCTTACTATCTTTTTGACATATTTAGTTAATTAAACACATTTATTAACTAAATTTCTAAATAAGTAATTAATTAAATAATCACTTAAAATATTTTATAAAATCTGAAATTATATTTAAATTACTAAACATAATAATTTAGTAATTTAAATACTTGCACACCTTAAACTATAACCAAATTACTTTTCAAACCTTAAACTTTCCAAAATCCTAATTTCCCAAATTCGAGAACACGAACAAACCTTAGCTTATTCCTTTAAACTAAATGACTAAACTACAACTATAATAGGTTAATTGTGACCTACTTTGGATTATATCTTTGGATCAAACTTAGCTCGGAAACTACTTACAAACCATGTGAGTTTTCATTCCCCTCTTTATACATTTTATCACTTTTGGGGTGAAACATGTTCCTATATAATTACACTTACACTATTGACAAATCTCACAACTTGAAACAAATTCCCTTATGTTAGACTTGTTTAATTGCATTATGTGGCTTATTTGTTGATTACACTAGTTCATATTATTAACTGTTTCGACAGCCTATGAATGGAATTAGTGGTACCATGTGGGTTAGCTACCCCATGCATTTCTTTGATCTAGGATGCATGTAATGAATTCTGAAACTGAAAAACTGTTAACTATATGTTGGACAATCTGAATTGGATAAATCTTAAAAGGAAGGTTTAATTTGGACTGTGTGTATATACAATAAGACTATAATGTATTACTTGTCTTAGCATGAAATTTGTACTTTATCTAAACTACTATATCTATATCTACCATGATTGCTCACCAACAATTCATTTTGTTGATAACTCTTATTTTAAACATGTTTCAGGTGCACCAAGTTCAAGCAACGCTTGATTTATGTTCAACACTTAGGCTTGGACTTAGAAATTTGAAATCTGATTTTATCTTGTTTGGAACTATGTTTTGTCTTGTTTATTTGAACTATTTGTAGCCTTTGAGGCACTTTTAATATTATTGAATAAAATTATGAAATTTTAATAGTTCCAAGTGCTACGAGCAATCTGGTCACAATTCGGGTCATACTCCGACGTGTTCCGCCGCCCGGTTGGGGTGTGACAGATTGGTATCAGAGCCTTGGTTATAGGGATTTAGGTTATTAGAAATCTTTAACCTAGACTATAACTTTAGGACCCTCTTTTAGTCTTGCATGATTAGGAACTTATGTGTTTATTTGTCAAATTCTAAATCTTTAACACAAATCTTACAAATCCTCAAAATTCTAAGACTTTACCTTATATTTTCATCAATATTCTTTTATATGAAATTCTTCAATGTTTTAAAATATTTTATAAAACCCCCTAGACTTTGTAAGTCTATCCAAAATCTCGTTAAGGTTTAAGACTTTGACAATGTTCAGAAACTCGTGCAATCTGGAAGGGTGAATGCCTGTATTCTGAGTTTCCTGTCTAGGCAAGCGTATTCGTACAAATCCAAATTACTGGACCTGTTACGCTTACCTGGGGATTCTCGGGATGAGTGTTCACTTATAGGCTAAAGCATGACTTTCTCAAATATTGTTGAAATCTTATTAACCTTGATATGTCCTAAGTAATTGTGAGGTAAAACCCAACCAACACAATTACTAACTATGTGTTTAAACTTAAGCCTATCTTTACTTTCAAAGCTAACTCTTGAATATTATTATTCATCTCAAACTTGCATTTTACTTTATTTTCTTATAGAATGTCTGATCCCGTTGATACAAATCCGGCACTCACACAACAAATTGTTGATCGGATTGCTGCAATACTACCAGCTCTGTTTCAACATCGTGATCAAAGCTCTTCTAATAACAACAACAACAATGCTTGCAACTTCAAATACTTTAATTCGTGTTCACCACCAAAGTATTCGGGTCATGAAGGAGCCACTGGACTACTCCAATGGTTTGAGGGCATTGAGAACACCTTCCTTAATGCTGGTGTTCCCGAGGCACTCAAGGTTCAATATGGCTCAAGCGTCTTTCAAAAGCGTGCACTAACTTGGTGGAACGGCGAGAAAACTACTCGCACCGTTCTTGTTGCTATGGCTCTTCCTTGGGCTGAATTCAAGGAACTCATGATCAATGAGTTCTGTCCTCGAAACGAAATGATGAAGATCGAGGAGGAATTTTGGACTCTCTCCCAAGATAGTGGTGACAATTCTGCTTATGTCACTCGTTTTTATGAGCTTTGTCTATTCGTTCCTCACCTAGTCGACACCTTGGCTAGGAAGATTGAGAAATTCTGCAAGGGACTCCCAATTCAAATTAGGAGTGCTGTTCTTAGTAGTAGACCTGCTACTATCGAAGAAGCTGTTCGTCTTTCAGCCACACTTACCGACACTTATGTCGATGCGGGAATCCTTCACCGCAAAGGAGGGAAGAAACCTGCTGTGGTTGCTGCTGTGACTTCTAAACCTGAACCTACTGGTAGAAACAGGAAGAGAAAGTCCAATCATAAACAAAATTATGGGACTGTTACACCTGCTCAACCTGTGAGCCAAGTATCACCTGCTACTACTACTACCTTCAGTCCAACCAAGAAGGCTTATTCGGGGAGTTATCCTCAATGTGATATTTGCAAGTCTCACCATCTTCCCAATGCACCATGTTGGGTTTGCACAAAGTGCAAAAGGTTGGGACATACTCAAGATCGTTGTCGAACCCCAAGCAACACTCAATCTCAAGTGCAAGGCCATAACGTGATACAAAACACACCATCCTTAACTGTTAAGGCTTGTTTCCAATGTGGAGATCCAAGTCACTTCAAGGATAAGTGTCCATTACTGGCCAATGCAATAAAAGCTTCAATCTCTGCTTCCAAAGGCCGAGTCTACACCATTACTGCTAGTCAAGCTCAAGCCGACAACGATGTTGTCAATGGTACGTATCTGATCAATAATCAATATGCTACTATTTTGTTTGATTCTGGTGCGGATAAAAGTTTCGTGTCCTTTGACTTTGAACCAATGCTTGCTAAGACTAGAACCCAACTAGACAAAACTTATAATGTAGAAGTAGCTAACGGGAAATCCGTTAAAGTTGACTCAATTATTGCAAACAATCAACTACAACTTAACGAACATACTTTCTCTATTGACTTAACTCCTATGCAACTTGGGAGTTTCGACGTGATCGTCGGCATGGATTGGTTATCCAAACATCGTGCTGAGATCGTTTGTGCCGACAAATTCATAAAGATTCCTCTGCCGTCTGGTGAAGTACTACACGTGTATGGAGAGAAACAACCCAAAGGCTTAAAACTGATGACTATAACAAAAGCTAAGAAGTACCTCAACAAGAATTATCCATCTTTTCTAGCTCACGTTGTGAAAGAGAAGGACAAGGGTAAACTTATGGCTGATATTCCTGTGATTAAGGACTTTGCTGAAGTATTTCCGGAAGACCTACCGGGAATTGCCCCTACACGACAAGTCGAGTTTCGTATCGACCTTGTGCCTGGTGCAACTCCTGTGGCAAGAGCACCATATCGTCTTGCACCATCTGAAATGCAAGAACTTGCTAGTCAACTTCAAGAACTCTCTGATAAAGGATTCATACGTCCTAGTTCCTCACCATGGGGAGCACCTGTCTTATTCGTCAAGAAGAAGGATGGATCTTTTAGGATGTGTATCGACTATCGGGAACTCAACAAATTGACTGTCAAGAATCGATACCCACTTCCAAGGATTGACGATTTATTTGATCAACTCCAAGGAGCTTCTATTTTCTCAAAGATCGATCTTCGTTCGGGTTGTCACCAACTACGTGTTAAGGAGGAAGACATTCCCAAAACAGCTTTTAGAACTCGCTATGGACACTACGAGTTTGTTGTCATGCCATTCGGTTTGACTAACGCACCTGCCGTGTTCATGGATTTGATGAATCGTGTTTGTCGACCTTATTTGGATAAATTCGTCATTGTCTTCATTGACGATATTCTTATCTACTCAAAATCTAAGCAAGAACATGAAGAACATCTTCGCTTAGTACTTGATCTTATTAAACAGGAACAACTTTATGCTAAATTCTCCAAATGTGAATTCTGGCTAAAGGAAGTCCAATTCCTAGGTCATGTTATTAACGAGGCTGGGATTCATGTTGATCCTGCTAAAATTGAAGCTGTAAAGAATTGGATTGCTCCTAAAACACCAACAGAAATCCGTTCTTTTCTTGGACTAGCAGGATATTATCGACGCTTTATTTCTAACTTTTCCAAGATTGCTGTTCCTCTCACTGCCCTAACTCATAAGGGTAGGATCTTTGAATGGGGACAAGAGCAAGAAGAAGCGTTCCAAACTCTTAAAGAAAAACTGTGCCATGCTCCAGTCCTATCTCTTCCCGATGGCAGCGACGACTTCGTTGTTTTCTGTGATGCTTCAAAGCAAGGACTTGGATGCGTTCTCATGCAAAGGGGTAAGGTGATTGCTTATGCCTCAAGACAACTTAAGGTTCATGAAGATAACTACACCACTCACGACCTCGAACTTGGTGCGGTCGTGTTTGCTCTCAAGATTTGGAGACATTATCTCTATGGAACCAAATGTGAAATCTTTACCGATCACAAGAGTTTGCAACATATATTCAACCAAAAAGACTTAAACATGAGACAACGTCGTTGGATGGAACTGTTAAATGATTATGATTGCGAAATCAAATATCATCCAGGGAAAGCTAACGTGGTGGCTGATGCGTTAAGTCGGAAAGAATATCCTAACATATGTTGTGCTCTTATTCAATCGGATATCGAGACCAAAATTCTTAAAGCTCAACAAAAGGTTCTTTTCGAGGACAACATGCAAAAAGAATTGGGTTGTGGAGTTGAAAAACAATTGGAGACTCGACCCAATGGGTTACTACACTTCTTAAACCGCTTATGGGTTCCTGATCGGGATGATCTTCGTACTTTGATTTTTGACGAGTCTCACAAAACTCGTTATTCTATACACCCAGGAGCCGATAAAATGTACAAAGGCCTTCGCCAACACTATTGGTGGCCCGGCATGAAGAAAGATGTTGCCGTGTACATTTCAAAATGTCTTACTTGTTCTAAGGTCAAGATTGAACATCAACGACCTTCGGGTTTGCTTGAACAACCCGAGATTCCAATGTGGAAATGGGAGTGTATTTCCATGGATTTTATCACCAAACTTCCAAGAACACCTCGAGGATTTGATAGCATTTGGGTAATCGTGGACCGACTCACGAAATCAGCTCATTTTCTCGCAATTCGAGATGATTGGGGAGCTGAGAAGTTGGCTCAAGTTTATTTGGATGAGATCGTTCGTCTACATGGCGTTCCTCTTAATATCATATCTGATCGTGATAGTCGTTTCACTTCCCGTTTTTGGGGATCTCTACAATCGTTCATGGGTACTCAATTGAATTTGAGTACAGCTTACCATCCCCAAACTGATGGTCAAACGGAAAGAACGATTCAAACTCTTGAAGATATGTTACGTGCTTGCGTCCTTGACTTTGGAGGCAATTGGGACAAATATCTTCCACTAGCTGAGTTTTCGTATAACAACAGCTACCATGCTAGTATCGAGATGGCACCTTTCAAGGCTTTATATGGTCTCCATTGTCGTTCTCCTCTTGGCTGGGAGGAGATCGGTGAAGCACAAATCACTGGTCCCGCTCTAGTCCAAGACACCACTGATCGAATCATCCAAGTTCGCGACAATCTTCGTTTGGCTCGGGAGAGACAAAAGAAGAATGCTGATATTCGTAGAAGACCTCTTGAATTCCAAGTTGGTGACATGGTTCTTTTAAAGGTATCACCTTGGAAAGGCGTTGTCCGGTTTGGGAAGAAAGGGAAATTCACACCGCGATACGTTGGACCTTTCAAAATCATCAAACGTATCGGGAAAGTTGCTTACGAGTTGGAATTACCCGACAAGCTTAGCAATGTACATCCCACGTTTCATGTATCTAACCTCAAGAAGTGTCTTGCCGAGGGAAACCTCCAAGTTCCTCTTGACGAAGTTCACATTGACGAGTCGATGCACTTCGTGGAAAAGCCTATTGAAATCATGGATCGAGAGATCAAACAACTTAAAAGAAGCCGAATTCCGATTGTGAAAGTACGTTGGCAATCTAAACGAGGACCCGAGTTCACTTGGGAACGTGAAGATCAAATGAAGGCCAAGTACCCACACCTGTTCACAAACTCCACTACTTAATTTCGGGACGAAATTTCCTAAAGTAGGGGAGACTGTAATATCTGTACTTTTTCCGTTTACAATTTCCGGCCAATTGGCATTTATTGTAAACCCTAATTATCCATATTTAATAATATGTGAAAATTCTTAAATGAATTACTCAAACTATGTATTAGGGCTAATATTCATGGTATTTGAATAAAGTCCCTAAACTATATAAAATAAATCTCATAAATTATCTAAGTGTAAAAAAAAAAAAAAAAAAAAAAATTGTACTTAATTAATTTGGAAAAAAATCTTAATTGTGCCTTATTCAATTAAAACACAAATTATATAAATTAAAAAAATGATTTTTATAAAATTATTATGAATTTTTAAGAAATAATAAGATTTATTCCTAAATAAATCAAATAAATAAAGTTTAATTAAATAAATATTTTTAAAATAAAGTTTTATAAAAATATGTCATTTTATATCATTTTTATAGAAATAAACAATTCTTTTATAATTTAAATGTAATTTATACATTTAAATATCAAATATATCAAATTTATTAACTAAAAACCCTATTTAACCTAACTAACTTAGTTTTTGGTTAAAACTTAACTACAAGGGCTAAACTGCCTTTCCTCAAACTTATTTTCAAGTTTAAGTTGACCGGAGTCAACTTAACAAACCTCAGGGACCAAAGTTGTATTTTTCTGTTTTAAAACCCACCCAAAAGGGGTCGTGGGTTCGAAACAAGGGGAACCCGGTTTTGGGTTCTGAATATTCGAAAACGCGTTTTGAGATGATAAGAGCAAAGATTCGTAACTGAAATCCCATTACAACTCATAAACGAGCATGATGAATTCGTTTAATTCGAAATTTTAACTCGTAACAGTAGAAAACGGCTAAAAACTTTAAACCGTCTTAAACTGTAATCAAAACTCGTTAATTCGCGAATTTATTTGTCGAATTGAGGTTGTACAAACCTCGACGACTCCTAATGCGTCCATTTGAAACAAATCACAACTCCTAACACTCTCTAATTCTCTCTCTCGGAATCTCAGTTCAGACGAACTGAACAACGAGTCCAGAACTTCGATCAGTTGATCATTCCAGGTAATTCAATACGTCATTAGGCTCGGAATTGAACGTATAACAAAAGCCCTATGGTTAATTGAGTTCCTATTATACGGATTCATCGAATTCGAACAAACTCAGATTAGGGTTCTTGTGTTTCAAACGGATTTGGGATTTTATTTCGAAAACGTCGTTAAAAGGAACATCTCTCCGTTTGTTTACGAGTTAGTCACTTGGCCGAGATGGCCGGGTGCGCGTATTACGAGCGAGAGGTCACGGGTTTGAGCCCGGCTAAGGCCCTCACCCGTGAACCTTTTTGGCTTAAACGAACACAAACCGGACCCAAGATCCGGGTTAAATATAACCCAAATGCACTTATAACCAGGTTAGCCACTTGGCCCAACGGTCAGGTGCACTGCCGCTGAGCCAAGTAGCCCAGGTTCGATCCGCCTTTGTGGCCGGTTCGCCCATTTTTCAACATTTTCCTATTTTTGATTTTTATTAATTAAATCTTTAATCTTTAAAAATTCATAACTTTTTATTTACAACTTGAAAATGTACAAATAAATAGTCCAAATTTTTGTAATAAAATTCTCTACTGTTTTATAAAATAAAAAAACAGAAAACTTTCTGAGTTTATAAAATTAATTATTTAAAAGTCTAAATTTAAAACTTGGATTATTTATTTAAAATTAGTAAATCTATTCCAAAAATTTTACAAAAATTACATAAACTTAATTTATATATTTTTAACAAAATATTAAGTTTCTGGAACTTTTAGACATTTTTACTAATTTTCACTAATTTTGTTTTGTAATTAAATCAATGAAATTATTGATTTAATTAAACTAAAAATAAGTAAATTTTATAAAAATTTACTTATTAAAAGAAAATATTTATATAATTTATAATTTAAATTATATTTATATTCTTACTATCTTTTTGACATATTTAGTTAATTAAACACATTTATTAACTAAATTACTAAATAAGTAATTAATTAAATAATCACTTAAAATATTTTATAAAATCTGAAATTATATTTAAATTACTAAACATAATAATTTAGTAATTTAAATACTTGCACACCTTAAACTATAACCAAATTACTTTTCAAACCTTAAACTTTCCAAAATCCTAATTTTCCAAATTCGAGAACACGAACAAACCTTAGCTTATTCCTTTAAACTAAATGACTAAACTACAACTATAATAGGTTAATTGTGACCTACTTTGGATTATATCTTTGGATCAAACTTAGCTCGGAAACTACTTACAAACCATGTGAGTTTTCATGCCCCTCTTTATACATTTTATCACTTTTGGGGTGAAACATGTTCCTATATAATTACACTTACACTATTGACAAATCTCACAACTTGAAACAAATTCCCTTATGTTAGACTTGTTTAATTGCATTATGTGGCTTATTTGTTGATTACACTAGTTCATATTATTAACTGTTTCGACAGCCTATGAATGGAATTAGTGGTACCATGTGGGTTAGCTACCCCATGCATTTCTTTGATCTAGGATGCATGTAATGAATTCTGAAACTGAAAAACTGTTAACTATATGTTGGACAATCTGAATTGGATAAATCTTAAAAGGAAGGTTTAATTTGGACTGTGTGTATATACAATAAGACTATAATGTATTACTTGTCTTAGCATGGAATTTGTACTTTATCTAAACTACTATATCTATATCTACCATGATTGCTCACCAACAATTCATTTTGTTGATAACTCTTATTTTAAACATGTTTCAGGTGCACCAAGTTCAAGCAACGCTTGATTTATGTTCAACACTTAGGCTTGGACTTAGAAATTTGAAATCTGATTTTATCTTGTTTGGAACTATGTTTTGTCTTGTTTATTTGAACTATTTGTAGCCTTTGAGGCACTTTTAATATTATTGAATAAAATTATGAAATTTTAATAGTTCCAAGTGCTACGAGCAATCTGGTCACAATTCGGGTCATACTCCGACGTGTTCCGCCGCCCGGTTGGGGTGTGACAGCCAACAATACTCATATCTCACTAGCGGTTTCATCTGCAACAGTCGTCATCTTCACTGGTCATTCTACATTCCTCCTAGCAAGAGTTTCATGTCTAACCGATCTCGTATGCTTCGTCTTAGCCATCTAATCCTACACAAGATAGAACATTTATGTGATTATTATAGGCAACAAAATTAGAATATAAGAGTAACAATAGACTGATAAATCACGTTGATCAAGTGTAATCGGTTATCTATGTCTCTACTTGGATCCTAAATATTTCCCATCATATTCACACTAGCTTTCTACCTCCCACATAATGGAAGCGCATGCCTCCCAAATAAAACACAGCACAAGAGACAATGCACTAACTAACACGTAGTTACACGTAATACCACTTCCATAATACACAGTTAACATAACATAGTTCCACACGAAATCAATATCACATAAAGTAACACTACACAAGTGAAACTCTAACAAATAAACTCGACTAAAAAAACACACATCTTGGGTCGCGGTTACTTGTGGTGGCATTCGTTTACTTTAGTCCCATTTTCGGTTTATGTTTAGGTACAATATCCCATGATAGTCCGACAACCCAAGACTCAACTATGTAAGGCCCAAATCCGGGAACCCGACACGTTGGCATACACGTAAGCACAGTAGTAAATGACATCAAATTGTCTTAATAAATGCAGCAGAAAATCAAACAGTCAAAATGTGGCCAACGACCCAAATCTCAAACGCAAGTCAATCAAGTACTAATATCTAAATAGTTCAATCATCATAACGGAAATAAATGTTATCACCACAAACACGATAACCAAACGCCATCCAGAAGCCGCCAGCTCACAACTTCTCTTTACCTGAAATACTTGCTAAACCATCAGCTACGCTGAGTTAGTTCTATAGTAATTTATTCGGGATCTTATTTCCCCAAAACCGTTATATAAAAGGGTTTAAGTCTCAAAAGATATTAAGTCATAAAATGGATTATAACAAAATGATTGTTTAATATCATAATGCACAATTTATTCCCGCTTGCCGAATCTGAGGATACCGGCAAACCCAATCACCCGTCTGACCCTGCCAGACACGTTAACCCGTTGACTTAAGTCAACCCGATATCAAGCTTGCATTCAATCTGCCGTCATGTCGAATAAGTACGTGACACGTTCCCATGCATCCCATGCATACGCAACAAAATTAGAATACGTATGCTTAACGCACAACGTCACCTACATTACGGTTAACGCAAACAACCTACGCATGTATTCGAGCTCAAAACATTAAATCATTAAAAGTGGGCGATAGAAACTCACCTTTGCTATACGCAACTCGATCACTAGAACTCGCTAACTTCTCGGGCTCGTCCTTCAACCTCGTACCTAACAATTACATAATACATGACTCGACGTTCACCCTCTCGCTCACTCACTCGTCCTAACTCGGTGTTTAAAACCCGCGCACGCACGTCGCCATGCATGGCTTGCATGCACACGTACACACTTCAACGTGCTTAACCCGTCTTCGCATTGCCACCTTCGGCTTCCGTGGACCTCCACCGTCACCGTACCAATACTGCCGAAACATAGGGGCCTCGACTTCGGTCACCCGCAACTGTTTTCGACCCCGACGACTTGTCCCAGCCGTGAATCACCCTAGAAACGGGCTGTCACCACCTCCCCGCTCCTGTCCCTTCGTGGACAGCCCTAGAGACGGGCTGCCTTCGCCTCTCTGTGCATGCACCGCCATGGACAGCCCCTTCGAGGAACTGTTGGTCCGTCCAACTCTTAGCCGACCGCCTTGCGCGCTTCCAGGACCCCCCTCCTGCTGCTGTCGTGCCCTTACTGCGCCACCACCGTCGTATCCGGCCACCACCGAGTGGTGACATGCTCCTCGCCCCTTCCTCTCGGCTACGCGAGTCCCCCATGCTCACTCTTAGTTCTCGGTCAAGCAAAACCCGATCACTACGCAACAAGAATCAAACTAAAATGACTGTAAGGAGGGAATATATGATTATACCTTGAAATCCGGGTGATTCGTGTGAACCGAATACCCGATCCAGCACTCCTCCTTACGAGAATCACTCTTACAAAACCCTAGAACCATTAAACATATTAAAACGATGATCCGACGATCATATCATGCAATGGGGGATTAGAGATCGCGATATTACCTTGGATTCGTCACGAGCTACCACGGTTGGTCTTCTCTCCCTCTCCATTTTCTTCTCGACAGCCTCAAGAACACAATGGGGGTATCCCCATTGTCGTAACACCCTAATGGGTGTGGGTATTGGACCGGGCTCGGCCCTTCTTTGCGCTAACCGACTAGTACTCGGGCTCGGCCCGCCTCGACACTTGTTAAAATTCCTTCCTTAAGGTTTCGCTGTATACACTTTACACCCCGTCCAGTATCCTAACCTTGTGAACAGTTATTTACAATCTTTACAAACTCGTTTTCTAATAAAAAAACAAGGATGTTACAAGTCTTCCCACCTTAAAGAGGTTTCGTCCTCGAAGCTTGCGTCATCTAGAAACAAATGCGGTAATGTTCACGCATATCTGCTTCCGGCTCCCAAGTAGCTTCGGATCCCTTACGGTGCTTCCATTGCAGTTTAACAATAGGGATCACCTTCCTACATGGTCTCTTTTCCTTTCTATCCACTATATAGCCACCAGTTCCTCTACATAATTTAGCTTGTCATCCACCACAATGTCGTCTAATGGTACATGTTCCGTAGCATCTGCCAAACACTTCCGCAAATGGGACACATGAAACGTTGGGTGTATCCCTGCCAATGCATCTGGCAACTACAGTCTGTAGGCGACACTACCAACACGTTCCTCTATCATAAATGGTCCAATATATGCCCTTCCACGGTGACACCTTAAGCATCACATAATCTCTTGCATTAAACTCTATAGCTCGCTGTCTCTTGTCGGCGTACGACTTTCGCTGATCCTGAGCGGCTTTTATCCCTGCTTCACTAGCTCGAACTTCTCGGAAGTTGCTTTCACAACGTCTAAACTCCCTAACTCTTTTTGTTCGATCTCTCCCCAACACACCGGGGTTCTACACCTTCTCCCATAAAGCGTCTCATATGGCGGAATTCCAATAGTCGTATGATAACTATTGTTATAAAAGAACTTTGCCAATGGTAGGTGACCATCCCATGCACTTCTGAAATCAATCACACATGCACTCAACATGTCCTCCAACGTTTGTATCGTCCGCTGTGACTGTCCATCCGCCTGAGGGTGATACGCGGTGCTAATGTGCAACCTTGTTCCCATAGCTTCATTGAACCTTTTCCAAAAAGTGGACGTGACTCTCGTATCTCGGTCGGATACGATAGAAATCAGCACTCCGTGCCTTGCAACGATCTCATTAACAAACACTTCAGATAACCTTTTCGATGAGAAAGTTTCCCTAATCGATAGAAAATGAGCGTTTTTCGTCAACTGATCCACTACTACCCAGATGGTATCATGCCCTTTAATCGTCTTAGGCAGTTTCGTAATAAAATCCATTGTAATATGCTCCCACTTCCACTTTGGAATCTCTAAAGGTTGGATCTTTCCATAAGGCTTCTGATGTTCTGCCTTAACTTGCAAACATGTCAAACACTTGCTCACATACTGGATCATATCATGCTTCATTCCCGGCCACCTGTAGTTGCCTTTCATGTCCTGGTACATCTTCGTCGTTCCCGGATGTATCGAGTATCTCGACTTGTGCGCTTCGTCAAGTACATGCTCTCTAAATCCACCAAACCTTGGTATCCAGATACGGTCATCCTTGACCCACACCCATTGACTGTTCTTAGTCAATAGATAAACGTTGTCCAAAAATCCTCTCTTCCTTTAGCCTTTCATCTCTCAAGGCTTCCATTTGCACATCCTTTAATAACGCCAGGAAATATGGCGTTACTACTAGTTGACACGCTTTAACTAATTGGCGTGTGCTCCTCTTTACGGCTTAGCGCGTCAGCAACCACATTTGCCTTTCCCGAATGGTAAAGGATCTCACAGTTGTAGTCCTTAATTAGCTCTAACCACATTCTCTGCCTCATGTTCAACTCTTTTTGCTCGAAGAAGTACTTCAAGCTCTTATGATCCGTGTAGATCGTACACTTGATTCCATACAAGTAGTGTCTCCACAACTTGAGTGCAAACACCACCGCCGCTAACTCTAAATCATGGGTAGGTTAATTCACTTCATGCGTTTTTAATTGCTTTGACGCATACACGATCACTTTTTCTCGTTGCATTAACACGCAACCTAACCCCAAATAAGACGCATCCGAATACACCACTAAGTCGTCCGTTCCTTCCGGTAACGTTAACACTGGTGCTTCAGTCAAACGCTCTTTAACTCTTGGAAGGCACCTTCTTGATCCGGTCCCCAAGCAAACTTTCCTTTTCGAGTCAACTTAGTTAATGGTGTTACTAGCTTAGAGAAGTCCTTGATGAACTTCATTTAATAACCGGCTAACCCTAAGAAGCTACGCACCTTCGTTGGAGTCTTAGGAGCGTTCCACTTTACCACTGCTTCAATCTTTGTAGGATCCACCATGATCCCTTTCGGGTTAATAACATGCCCCAGAAACTGCACTTCCTAAAGCCAAAACACACACTTCGAGAATTTAGCGTAAAGCTTCTCTCGTCTCAACGTCTCTAACACTTCTCGTAGATGGTCTCCGTGCTCCTCTTTGCTCTTAGAGTAAATTAGAATATCATCGATAAACACAATCACCGATCTATCCAGCATTGGACGACACAAGCGGTTCATCAAGTCCATGAATGCTGCCGGAGCATTCGTCAATCCAAAGGACATAACCAAAAACTCATAATGTCCATAGCGTGTCCTAAATGCCGTCTTCGGAATATCTTCTTGTCTAACCTTTAGCTGGTGATATCCTGACCTCAGATCTATACATGAAAACCACTTTGCTCCTTGTAGTTGATCAAACAAGTCATCGATACGCGGTAACGGATACTTGTTCTGAACCATTAACTTATTGAGTTCCCGGTAGTTGATGCACATAATCATGCTACCATCCTTCTTCTTCACAAACAAGACCGGTGCACCCCATGGTGATATACTTGGTCTTATAAATCCCTTGTCTAACAAATCCTAAAGTTGCTCCATGAGCTCCTTCATCTCTGTCGGTGCCAATCGACACGAAGCTTTGGCAACAGGCTGAGCTCCTGGCTGTAGATCGATTTGGAATTTGATCTCCCGTTCCGGTGGTACTCCCGTCAAGTCATCAGGGAAGACGTTCGCAAATTCCTGCACCACTATAACCTCTGACAAGTCCATGCTTTTCGTTTTTGTATTGGTGACATAAGCTAAGTATGCCCCGCACCCACGCCTCAACGACTTCACCGCCTTCATCATAGAGATAACTCATGGTAGAGAGATCACTCTGTCGCCATACACCGTCACCACCGTTCCTTCTAAGGACTTTAACCTTATCATTTTATGTCGGCAAACAATATCCGCATCGAATGCTGCCAACCAATCCATTCCCAACACAACGTCAAATCCTCCTAGAGCAATAATAAATATTCTAACATGGAACCTATTACTCTCTAGATCAATAAAACAGTCATCTAACACTTCAATGAATCTGGTGGGTGATCCAACCGTGGTCTCGACACTAAACGACTTTTCAATCATCCTAGTCGTCCTACGCAAACTCTTGCAAAAATATGGGGCTACGAAGCTCTTACTTGCCCCCGAATAAAATAAAACAGAAGCTGGTACATCATTAATTAGAAAAGTACCTGAAACAACATCATGGTCATTCTTAGCTTCAGCTGCAGTCATGGTGAAGGCTCTTGCTTTAGCCTTAGACTTTTTGTCTTCTTTCTTCTCTGGGACTGCTTCCCTACTTGTTCCCGTTCCCTGACCTACCTTAAACTCCCTTGCCAGATGGCCAAAACCCCCACACTGGTAACACTTAGGATTTCGTGAGAAGTCTCTAGCAAAGTGTCCCGCCTTACCGCACCTATAACAAGAACTCGCATCAGCCTTGCACTCACCCGAGTGCACTCTACCACACTTGCGACACGAATCAGGACCATCGGTCCTAGCCTTATTCACAAACGGAACCTTCAAATCTTTACCGAACCTATTGAGGGGTACGGTCCACTTCTTATCCTCTGGCTTCTTTTCTTGCACCTCTGCTCCCATGACATCCAAAGTCCCACTAAGCTCCACCGCACCGTCAAAACTCAAAGGTTGTTGAGCCTTGACTAGATGCCTAACACGGTCTGGTAAACTGGCTACATACAACTTCATCCACCGCTCATCATTTCCAGCTAAATGGGGGCACCAGACGTGCCATTTCTATGAACTTTGACGTGTACTCACGATGAGTCAATTTTCCTGCCTTGAGAGTCAGAAACTCTCTCTACCCTCTCTAGCTCTCCCGGAGCATAGAACTTCTTCCTAACCAAACCTTTCATATCCTCCCAAGTCATAGCTTCCAACTCCTGAGTAGTCTTCCTTTCTTTCACCGAGTTCCACCAGTGCAAAGCCTCAACAGAGAAAGAGTGAGAAACGAACTTCACTATCTGCTCTAGCTTGCACTCACTGATAGAGATAGTGGACTCCATTTCAGTAAGCTAGTGATACGTGGCCACTGCATCCTTCAACCCATCGAACCTAGGCGGATCACACTTCTTAAAGTGCCTGTAGTCACAGTTGCGGCAAGTTCCAGCCGACATCTTCTTTTCCACCTCCACTAGCACTCTTGTCTCCAACTCCTCGAACGCTGCCTTCACAAGATCAGGAAAGTACTCATGAATCATTTCGGTCACTTCCTTCTTGACCGCCTCACAAACCTTTGGTTCGAATTGGAACCCTTCGTTGTGCTCAGAATGCACCGAAGGTTCAACACGCGCTAACGGTTCGGTATGAACCGACTCCTTCTCATGATTAGCAATGTCGTCCTGAGCGTTCTCATGACGCCCCTTACCAGTAGAATTAGCAGCAATCTGTCTCTTATGTGCCATCAGTTACTGGAATTTATAACAAACAGAGCAATACTTAGGTATCATTTAAAACAATCCAAGCAATGCAATTAGTTAATGACGGTGGCTAGTCGCCATTACCCACTTGCCTTGCCTTTCAGGTTTTAAACCATCCCTATACTGCATTTTGGCATAACGCCCCTGTCTTAGCCTACTAACACGCTCACATATACACTAACTCATACCTGGCGCTTCTGGCTTTTGGTTACGCGTGATGACATTCCCTACACATTGGTCCCATTCTCAGTCTAAGTCTAGGCTTTGAGGATGCCTAGATTATTTAAACCTGGCTCTGACACCAACTTGTAAGGCCCTAAATCCGGGAACCCGACACGTTGGCATACACGTAAGCGTAGTAGTAAATGACATCAAATTGTCTCAATAAATGCAGTGGAAAATCAAACAGTCAACATGTGGTCAACGACCCAAATCTCAAACACATGTCAATCAAGTACTAGTATCTAAATAGTTCAATCATCATAACGGAAATAAATGTCATCACAGCAAACATGCTAACCAAACGCCATCCAAAAGCCGCCAGCTCACACCTTCTCTTTACCTGAAATACATGCTAAAACGTCAGCTACGCTGAGTGAGTTCTATAGTAATTTGTTCGGGATCTTATTTCCCCAAAACCGTTATATAAAAGGGTTTAAGTCTCAAAAGATATTAACTCATAAAATGGATTATAACAAAATGATTGTTTAATATCACGACGCACAATTTATTCCCGCTTACCCAATATGAGGATACCGGCAAACCCAATCACCCGTCTGACCCTGCCAGACACGTTAACCGTTGACTTAAGTCAACCAGATATCAAGCCTGCACTCAATCACCCGTCACGTCGAATAAGTACGTGACACGTTCCCATGCATCCCATGCACGTAACAGAATTAGAATATGTATGCTTAACACATAACGTCACCTACATTACAGTTAACGCCAACAACCTACGCATGTATTCGAGCCCAAAACATTAAATTATTAAAAGTGGGCGGTAGAAACACACCTTTGCCAACAACTCGATCAGTAGAACTCGCTAACTTCTCGTGCTCGTCCTTCAACCTCGTACCTAACAATTACACAATACTCGACTCGACGTTCACCCTCTCGCTCACTCACTCGACCCGACCCGGTGTTTAACACCCGTGCACGCACGTCGCCATGCATGGCTTGTATGCACACGTACACACTTCAACGCGCCCAATCCGTCTTCGCATTGCCACCTTCGGCTTCCGTGGACCTCCACCGTCACCTTACCAATACTGCCAGAACACCGGAGCCATGACTTCGGTCACCCGCAACTGTTTCCGACCCCGACGACTTGTCCCAGCCGTGAATCACCCTAGTGACGGGCTGTCACCACCTCCCTGCTCCTGTCCCGTTGTGGACAGCCCTAGCGATGGGCTGCCTTCGCCTCTCCGTGCCTGCACCGCCGTGGACAGCCCCTTCGGGGAACTGTCGGTCCGTCCAGCCCACAGCCGGCCGCCTTGCGCGCTTCCCAAACCCCCCCTCCTACTGCTTTCGTGCCCTTACTGCGCAACCAACGTCGCATCCGGCCACCACCGAGTGGTGGCATGCTCCTCGCCCCTTCCTCTCGGCTACGAGACTCCACCATGCTCACTCTTACTTCTCGGTCAAGCAAAACCGGATCACTAAGCAACAAGAATCAAACTAAAATGACTGTAAGGAGGGAATAGATGATTATACCTTGAAATCCGGGTGATTCGTGTGATCCGAATACCCGATCTAGCACTCCTCTTTACGAGAATCACTCTTACAAAACCCTAGAACCATAAAACATGTTAAAATGATGATCCGACGATCATATCACGCAACGGGGGATTAGAGATCGCGATATTACCTTGGATTCATCACGAGCTGCCACAGTTGGCGTTCTCTCCCTCTACCTTCTCTTCTCGGCAGCCGCAAGAACACAATGGGGGTCTCCCCATTGCCGTAACACCCTAATGGGTGTGGGTGTTGGACCGGGTTTGACCCTCCCTTGCGCTAACCGACTCGTACTGGGGCTCGGCCCGCCTCGACACTTATTAAAATTCATTTGCTAAGGTTTCGCTATATAAACTTTACACCCTGTCCAGTCTCCTAACCCTGTGAACAGTTATTTACAATCTTTACAAACTCGTGTTCTAAACGAAAAACCGGGATGTTACAATTCTTCCCCCCTTAAAGAGGTTTCGTCCTCGAAGCCTGCGTCATCTGGAAACAAATGCGGATAACGTTCACACATATCTGCTTTCGGCTCCCAAGTAGCTTCGGATCCCTTACGGTGCTTCCATTGCACTTTAACAATAGGTATCACCTTCCTTCGCAGTCTCTTTTCATTTCTATCCAGTATAGCCACTGGTTCCTCTACATAATTTGGTTTGTCATCCACCACAATGTCGTCTAATTGTACATGTTCCGTAGCATCCGCCAAACACTTCCGCAAATGGGACACATGAAATGTTGGGTGTATCCCTGCCAATGCATCTGGCAACTGCAGTATGTAGGCGACACTACCAACACGTTCCTCTATCATAATCGGTCCAATATATCTCAAACTAAGCTTTCCTCGTTTCTGGAAACGAATAATGCCCTTCCAGGGTGACACCTTAAGCATCACATAATCTCCTGCATTAAACTCTATAGGTCACCGTCTCTTATCGGCGTAAGACTTCTGCCGATCCTGAGCGGCTTTCATCCTCTGCTTCACTAGCTCAAACTTCTCGGAAGTTTCTTTCACAACGTGTAAAATCCTTAACTCTTTCTGTTAGATCTCTCCCCAGCACACCAGGGTTTTACACCTTCTCCCATAAAGCATCTTATATGGCAGCATCCTAATAGTCACATGATAACTATTATTATAAGAGAACTCTGCCAATGGTAGGTGACCATCCCATGCACCTCCGAAATCAATCACACATGCACGCAACATGTCTTCCAACGTTTGAATCGTCCGCTCTAACTGTCCGTATGTCTGAGGGTGATACGTAGTGCTAATGTGCAACCTTCTTCCCATAGCTTCATTGAACCTTTTCCAAAACTTGGACATGAATCTCGTATCTCGGTCGGATACGATAGAAATCGACATTCCATGCCTTGCAACGATCTCATTAACAAACACTTCGGATAACCTTTCCGATGAGAAAGTTTCCCTAATCGGTAGTAAATGCGCGCTTTTCGTCAACCGATCTACTACTACCCAGATGGTATCGTGCCCTTTAATCGTCTTATGCAGTTTCATAATAAAATCCATTGTAATATGCTCCCACTTCCACTTCGAAATCTCTAAAGGCTGGATCTTGCCATAAGGCTTCTGATGTTCTGTCTTAACTTGCAAACATGTCAAACACTTGCTCGCATACTGGATCCCATCATGCCACCAGTAGTTGCCTTTCATGTCCTGATACATCTTCGTCGTTTCCGGATCTATCGAGTATCTCGACTTGTGCGCTTCGTCAAGTACCTGCTCTCTAAATCCACCAAACCTTGGTATCCAGATACCTGCTCTCTAAAACTCATAACATATTTAATTAATAAAATAAAACACACATGTTTGTACAATAGCACCAAACAGTTGTAACATCCCGAAAATCCCTAAGTTCAAGGTCCGGGTTAATGAACAACCCGCGTCTCATCTAAATGACGTGTTAACAGGAATTTTTATATAAAACTTTAATTAGCTGAGCTCAAAGGACTTGGTTAACCATTTAACACACTGTAAGGGACCAAATAGCACAAAAGGTAAACCCGAGGACTGGGATGTAACATCGGAGCATTTAAATACCAAGTTTAAGGTACACCATAGGCCATTCGGCCTAGGTGTGGGTGTGCGCCGGAACTCCTAAGCCCGCGACGGTGGTGCAACGGCCGTCTAAGCAGGGGACTTCCGCACCATGTAAGGAAACTCCGTTTACTCCTTAACGCATTCTTGTTTGTTGTATTGCATATTCGGTTATCAGGAGAAGGGGTAGCGACCGGAGATGGTTGAGAGACGGTAGAAGGAGCGGGGTTAGGAAATGAACTACGGCTATGGTGTCCGCCGTAATAGTTGCGGGTTGCGACGGGTGACGACGACGGCTAAGCGGTGGTGCGTGTGACTGCAACCGAAGGCAAGAGAGGTCTGTTAGGGTATGCGACGTTGGTACGGGTATAGTGTAATGGCCGGTGGATGTGTGTGATGGTAACATGTGGTTAGAAGGTGATAGGATTGGGTGTGTGTGTGTGTATGAGTGTGTGTACAGGGTCACTTACACCCCCATGTTCAAGACCTGATTGCAAGAAGGTGTTAAGTGGTGGCTAATGTGGTGGATTCGGTGAGAGCGGAAGCAAGGTAGCCGAGGTGTACGACCATGGCTGTCTACGGCGGGGTGTGGCAGAGACTGGCGGTGACCAAAGGGGGGCGTGGTTGCTATCACAGGTGTGCATGGAGGAAGTGAAGGCGATTAGGGAGATGCACGTGGTGGCCGGTGATGGCTAGAATGGTGTGCCCAACGAAGAAGACGACCCGGTGATCAGATAAGCGTCGTACTATAATGATTCTGGTGACGATGTTGGACCAACGAGGAACGAGCCGTGTAGGATCGTGTGATTTGGTGAGGGTTCGGACGAGGCGAAGGTTTTGGTGGACTTCGAGTTTTGCATGGCGGACGACGCGAATGCGTGGGAACCCGGTTTGAGCTCACAAATTCTTAACGAGCTGAGATCAATTTGTGGCGACACAAGAACGACAAGGGAAATGCATGTCTTGCATGCGTACGTAAACCCTTGAGACTAGGATTTCGTGGAACGAAAGGATGAGCTGGAGAGATGGCGTTGGGATTTATTTATTTATACGTTATGCAACGTTTATGTAGAGCGTGTTCTGACCATGCGATCATACGTTTGAACAGGTTCGGATTCGAGCATGTGACTGGAATGCAGAGCAGAGTCAGAGATTCAGCGTAACCCGTGAGTTTCTAATCCCCCACTTCTTTAAATGTTTTTAATGTTTTTGAAGAAATCGTACATACTTAAGAGACATGCTTAATCTATTAAACGTGTTAAGAGTTTCGAATTCTAATCCGACGTGTTTATGAAATTTAATAACTATTAAGGAGTCGTAGGGACTATGGTGTGTCCATGGGAATGTGATAGCTAGAGATATGAGTCCTTAATGTGTGACGTGTTAAGGATTGATCGAGGAGATTCGGGCCTTAACCTAAATGATTATGATTTTATGTGGGATATATGTATTGTTTTAGTGCTACGTGTAAGGTACAGGTGTGGTTAACGAGTCATATAAATATAGTATGATATTTTATGTCACTATTTGTGTCGTGTGTTTGTATGTCGTTGTCCTTGTGACACGATGGGTGATGTGTTTGTATAGTCATGTTTATGACACAGAAACGGGAACTATGAAGGACGAGTTCCTTTGGGAAGTCACTTAAGGTAACAATATTTATCAGGTTAATGATGAGTTCGGGGTATGTCGAATACCCTGACAAGGGTGCAGTGATGAGGTATGTGTTTGCATGCGTATATATATATATATATGTGTGTGTGTGTGTTAATTTGCATGCTAGTAATGAGTTCTATTTATTGTGCATGAGATAGTGTTAATGTGACATGTTGAATGTGACGTGTAGAGTTAGACTGACCGTTGAGTCAGGACTTGTGATGTGACGTGTATGAGGGTTATGTCTGTTAATTGTGAGAACCTTGGTTAAGGCCGGATGTGCTAATGTCTAGGGTAAGTTGTGTTAACCCAGAGTCGAGTTAATGTGTATTCTTGGATATGAGTTGCTAGCATAGTATGTTAAGTCTATGCTGTTGTGATTTTAAGGTAATTATTATCTATATTGGTAGTACGGGTTGAGTCTCGGGTGGTAAACGGTTATGAGATGTCGTGGGATCACAAGGGATTGGTTATTAGTTAATAAAGTGTGATAATATTTTATAAGGACCGGAGGGTCTTGAGTAAATTAAACTAATAATCATGACGTGATGGTTTTTATATAAATTAAACTATTAGAACTCCCTCAGCGTAGCTGACTTTGTGTGTACGTTAGATTGTTTGCAGGTAAGCGGTGTATTGACGTATCTTGGGTTGGAAGCGGAGTTACTCGGATCGGTGTGCGGGCATTCATAAGGTAAACCTAATAGCATTAAATGGTCATAAATGAGTTTTGAAAGAGTTCCGTTGTAGTTTGAATTGCAATAAATGTGTTTTTAATGAAAACGACCCGTTATGAGAACCAACTGTAGGATGCCCAGGTTGGGGTCTTACAAGTTGGTATCAGAGCTGTGGTTTAAGAGAAAACTGGTATTTTTAGACAAATAAAAAACTTTAACTTAAACCGAAAATGGGACGAGGGTGAAACGAATGCCACCACGAGTAACCGCGAGCCAAGAGGTACGTCTTTTGAGTTATGCATGAATTGTTAGTGTGTTAATTTTGTAGCTTACCACTATGTTAAGTTATGTGGTGTGATTTGGTGAAATAATGTTTTGTGAGTTAGTTAATGTGGATTAGCATTAATTGCTTTATGTGAAATGGTTTGGTGCGTTAGCATGGTTAGTGATTTTGTGTGTAACCATGTGTGGTGTGCATTTGTGATGAATATGATAATTTGTTAGATTATTGCTATGTACTATGTGAGTTGTGTGGGATGCATGTGCATCCAGTGTGCGTGAAGGTAGAAAGTTAGTGTGGGTATGATGGGAGAGGTTTAGAATCCGAGCAGTGATGTGGACTACCAAATTGCATTTGATCACCGTGATTTGGCAGTCTATGATTACTCTCATATTCTGAATTTATGCCCATAGTAAGCACTCTAGCGTTCTATCTTTAGTAGGATTAAGTGATTAAGGCGAAGCATACGAGATCGGTCAGGTGTGATGCTCTTGCTAGGGGGAATGCAGAACAACCAGTCAAGACGACGACTGATGTGGGTGAAACTGCTAGTGTAATGGGAGAAGTGTTGGCGCTTCTCGTGCCAAGTGTGATTAGAGCTTTGGTAGGCGACATACCTCGTGGAGCTATGATTAGAAAGACGGGATGGAAAAGGGGACCAGTGCCAGCTGTACGTAATATTCCTTCTAGGATGTGGACCTACATGATTAAGAGATCGACCACTTGCGGTGGTTAAGAGAGATTTGTTTCAAGAGGGACTAGAAGAGGACACGCCAGTTGCACTTGACGTGGTCTAGCGGTGATTTAGCGGGCAATGTTTGAAATGCTCGATTGCTTGACGATTAGTTAGTGTGGTAGTTGTCATGAGAGAGTTCGGAGTAATTTGATGTTTTGACTGATGAGACGTCTACGTGGAGTGATGACCAGATCAAATAGTGATTGATTGACTTTGACATTTATTGTGAATCTTACCGCATGATGATTTGAAACATAATTAATAATGAATCGTGTCTATGAAGACATATGATTGTGTTTACAATAGTTGAATATATGTGTATGGTGTGACTGTGTGATTGCATTCTAGATGACGTGAGCGGGAATTAAGAAGTGATTTGGTTGTGATACTAAAATGTGGTTGATTGGATGGTGTGAGTAGATTTGTATAGACCTGAATATACATAAACGTGAATTTTGAATTGGTCTGTGTCAAAGGTCGTATGATAGTATCACCTATGTGTTATGGGTGATGGTTTGAAATGTAATGGGTGCGTTGCATCTTGTGTGAATATGCAGGGCGGGGTCCTATGGAGAGATTATGCGTATAAATATTATGAGTGTGAATGTGTAGGGTGTTGACTTGTGTCTAGATTGAGTAGTATGTTGCCTTAAATCATTAATACTACCCGTAGGGGTGAGACCGTGTGAATTACGTGTGAATATGTGGTGATGTGTGGCAGGAGCTACCGTTATAGCGAATAGAAGGTAGAGTTCATGAGTTTGTGTGCCTATAAATAGCGAGGTCGTATTGTATGCAGGAAAATTTACTCAGGCCTAGCTAGTTGTGTTCACTTTGTGTGAGGTAGAAGGTGGGGTTACTAGTACACATGTAGTACACTGTACGTCCGGTAGTTATGTTATGTCCTTGTAGTACACGCTTAGTCGTGCATAGGACGAGTGATCGGTGTGCTCAAGTTTAGATTTTTATCTTGACGATGTTCGCAACGATGATATATCAAGGTGATGCAAGAAGTTTGACGTCTTTCTGGACGATCAATGAGGTGCTCTCTGGAGATACCTATACTTATATCTCGAGAATGCGGAGCACAGAGCCAAGGGATGCAGCGGTGGGGGACGATGATGAAAGTGTTACGTGGACGCTTGATCGGAACTAGTTACGATGTGATCGAGGTGGCGACGTTAGGGATTTTAGCACGAAGTGGACAAGGTGAAGATAGGTTCTCCATGGGATACGTTCCATAGGAGGGGTTCTGTCAATGTAAAATATAAGTGGAGTATATATGCTCTCTATGAACGAGACGATGGATAACTGAGGCGCGTGCTAGGGCGGATTTCCTGTTAGTACCCGATGAATGAGTCGCAATCAGTGATCATGCGGCAAGGATAGGGCAATGCCGAGAAAAGTGGCCAGGAGAAGGGTAAGTGCATGATTGCACATAAGTGACTAAGAAAGAGAGGCCTACGCTGACAATCTATGACTGGCTTAAAGGGAGCTCCGGGGGAGCATTGAAATAAGCCAATGGTTGCTATTGAAATAGACGTGACGGTAGTAGGTGAGCATTGGAGGACATCGAGAGTCGATGATAATGGCTCTAGTTTGAGTAAGATATGCTTATTGATGAGGACATCGAACACATGATAACGATGCAAAAGAGTGTCTTGAGAGAGACCCGTTGTGGCTATAAAAACGGGATGAGCTTTGCACAAGCTCATGGAGATTATCAAAGGACGACAAGGAAAGTACCTTTATGAGCAAGGAAGTGGTGCCCGAGTTATGTGGGGCCAACGCTGGATGGCAATTAGAGTGCGAGATAAGAAGGAAGACGAATGATCCTAGTTATGATAAGCAAGGAGCCTTACTTGGGGGATGGCCGTCGGATTAACGAGGCCATCAAGGATATATGTGGTACAGAGGCAAGTGTGCTCGTAAACCAGAATGGAAAGGTGACGGACATGCAGTCAATAGTCAGGGTCGTGTAGTTTAAGTAATGACGGGGTAATACGAGAAACAAAGAATGTGTAGGTAAAACCCACAAGTCCCAAAGTTGAAAGAGGGAACAAAGCAAATTTCCTAGAATACCAAGGATGGGGGATCGAGCAGCACGACAAAGTAATAGATTTAATTAAATGAAGGTGGATGCCTAGCACAAAATAAGTTGAGTGCATAAGTAAGAACGAAAAGGTGAGTCGTGCCGACACAGGATTCGAGGACGAATCCTCTTTTAAGTGGGGTAGACTTGTAACATCCCAAAAATCCCTAAGTTCAAGGTCCGGGTTAATGAACAACCCGCGTCTCATCTAAATGACGTGTTAACAGGAATTGTTATATAAAAATTTAATTAGCCGAGCTCAAAGGACTCGGTTAACCATTTAACACACGCTAAGGGACCAAATAGAGCAAAAGGTAAACCCGAGGGCTGGGATGTAACATTGAAGCATTTAAATACCAAGTTTAAGGTAAACCCTAGTCCATTCGGCCTAGGTGTGGGTGTGCGCATGACAGAGGAAGAGACGAGAGAAAGAGAGGAACGCCGGAACTCCGAAGCCGGCGACGGTGGTGCAACGACCGTCTAAGCAGGGGACTTCCGCACTACGTAAGGTAATTCCATTTACTCCTTAACGCATTCTTATTTGTTGTATTGAGTATTCGGTTATCAGGAGAAGGAGTAGAGACCGGAGATGGTTGAGACGCGGTAGAAGGAGCGGGGTTAGGGAATGAACTACGGCTATGGTGTCCGTCGTAGTAGTTACGGGTTGCGGCGGGTGACGACGACGGCTAAGCAGTGGTGCGTGTGACTGCAACCAAAGGCAAGAGAGGGGCATGAGAGGGCTGTTAGGGTGCGACGGTGGTACGGGTATGGTGTAATGACCGGTGGGTGTGTGCGACGGTAACATGTGGTTAGAAGGTGAGAGGATTGAGTGTGTGGGTGTATGCGTGCATTTAGTGTGTGTATGAGTGTGTGTACAGGGTCACTTACACTCTCATGTACAAAACCAGATTACAAGAAGGTGTTAAGTGGTGGCCAATGGGGTGGATTCGGTGAGCGCAGAAGCAAGGTAGCCGAGGTGTACGGCCATAGCTGTGTACGGCGGGGTGCGGCGGCGACCAAAGAGGGGTGTGGTCGCTGTCAAAGGTGCGCATGGAGGAAGTGACGTTGATTAGGGAGATGTACGTGGTGGCAAGTGACGGCCGGAATGGTGTTCCCAACGAAGAAGACGACCCGGTGATCGGATAAGCGTCGTACAAAAATGATTCAGGAGACAGTGTTGGACCAAAAAGGAACGAGCCGAGTAGGATGGTGTGCTTTGGTGAGGGTTCGGATGAGGCGAAGGTTTTGGTGGACTTCGTGTTTTGCATGGCGGACGACGCGAATGCGTGTGAACTCGATTTGAGCTCATGAATTCTTAACGAGCCGAGAACAATTTATGGCGACACAAAAACGGCAAGGGAATTGCATGTCATGCATGCGTACGTAAACCCTTGAGACTAGGGTTTCGTGGAAAGAAAGGATGAGTTGGCGAGAAGACGTTGGGATTTATTTATTTATACGTTATACAACATTTATGTAGAGCGTGTTCAGACCATGGGATCATACGTTTGAACAGGTTCGGATTCGAGCCTTTGACTGGAATGCGGAGCAGAGTCAGAGACTCAGCATAACCAGTGAGTTTCTAATCCCCCACTTCTTTAAATGTTTTTGGGGATATCATACATACTTAAGAGACAAGCTTAATCTATTAAACATGTTAAGAGTTTCGGATTCAAATCCGACGTGTTTATGAAATTAAATAAGTATTAAGGAGTCGTAGGGACTATGGAGTGTCCATGGGAATGTGCTAGCTAGAGATATGAGTCGTTAATGTGTGACGTGTTAAGGATTGATCGAGGAGAGTTGGGCCTTAAGCTAAATGCTTATGATTTTATGTGGGATATATGTATTGTTTTAGTGCTAAGTGTAAGGTACAGGTGTGGTTAACGAGTCATATAAATATAGTATGATATTTTATGTCACTATTTGTGTCATGTGTTTGTATGTCGTTGTCCTTGTGACACGATGGGTGATGTGTTTGCATAGTTATGTTTATGACACAGCAAACGGGAACTATGAAGGACGAGGTCCTTTGGGAAGTCACTTAAGGTGACAATACTTATCAGGTTAATGATGAGCTTGGGGTATGTCGAATACCCTGACGAGGGTGCAGTGATGAGGTATGTGTTTGCATGCGTATATATATGTGTGTTAATTTGCATGCTAGTAATGAGTTATATTTATTGTGCATGAGATAGTGTTAATGTGACATGTTGAATGTGGCGTGTAGAGTTAGACTGACCGTTGAGTCAGGACTTGTGATGTGACGTGTATGAGGTTTGTGGATGTTAACTGTGAGAACCTTGGTTAAGGCCGGATGTGCTAATGTCTAGGGTAAGTTGTGTTAACCTAGAGTCGAGTTAATGTGTGTTCTTGGATATGAGTTTCTAGCATTGTATGTTGAGTCTATGCTGTTGTAATTATAAGGTAATTATTATCTATATGTAACGAACCAAAATCCGGGTTTCATTTTTAAATAAATAACTAATTAATATTATGGTGAAAATAATATTTTAGAAATAAGTTGAAACAAATGAGTTTCAAGTAGTTATATTAGTTTTTTAACTAATTTTGGAATGGAAATGGGTGAAAGGAAAGTTGAGGGACTGAAATTGTAATATGGAAAATCTGCCATATGTGACTAAAAGAAGTCAAAATTCAGATTTCTCTCATTTGTGTATGGGTCGATGCTTCAAGAGAGAAATGGGTGTTGAAGCAAAATTCGTGCAATTGAAGCATGGATTGTGAAGGTGTTGGCTTGCACATCAATCTTCTAATATCAAGTAAGTGATCATCATCCTTTCTAGTTCACCATTTATGAGTTCATAGATGGGTTTTGTAGAAATCCGAAAATTATGAATGCATGGGGTTAATTAGTGTTAGATTATTGATAATCTAGCTAAACTAAAGGTAAATAATGGTGAATAAAATCATAGAACCCTTTGATTTTGGTTGTGAGAAATTAGGGTTCATATGGAAAGAATTGGGTGTTTTGGGGTAATGATGTTAGGATGATGAATTAATGAATGATTAAGTGTTTATATGATGTTAGACACTTGAAAGAACACTAAATTAATCTAATGTTAAAGATTAAATGAAAAGTTAGTGTTAAGGAATGGTAATGAAACTAAGGTAGGTGAGTTTGGTTGTAAAGAGGGTGTTTGGATATGGGAATAACCCAAACGGGTCAGGTTGGGTTGGAAATGGAAGATTAGGTTGTGAACACAATTAAATTATGATTTAGATGTATGGTAGATTACTAAACTAGTTGTAAATGTTTAGGTAATCGAATTACAAATCTTGAAGGGGGAACGGTATCTTCAAATCCAAAAGGTAAGTGCCTTTGCACTTACTTAGTACTGATGATAATGGATGGTACATGTGTTATGTGTGCATACTATGTTGTTGAAATGAATGTGAATGAACTAGTATGTGTAAATGAATGAATGTAGTTATAGTTGTAATACTATAATGGATATGTGTAAATAAGGTTATGGTTTAAATACCATAATGGAAATGAGGTTATGATCTAAGTATCATAATAGAAATGAGGTTATGGTTTAAATACCATAATGGAAATGGGGTTATGATCTAAGTATCATAATGGAAATGAGGTTATGGTTTAAATACCATAATGGAAATGAGGTTATGATCTAAGTATCATAATGGAAATGAGGTTATGGTTTAAATACCATAATTGAAATGAGGTTATGATCTAAGTATCATAATGAAAATGAGGTTATGGTTTAAATACCATAATGGAAATGAGGTTATGATCTAAGTATCATAATGAAAATGAGGTTATGGTTTAAATACCATAATGGAAATGAGGTTATGGTTTAAATACCATAATGGAAAAGAGGTTATGATCTAAGTATCATAATGGAAATGGAATATGAGGTTATGATCTAAGTATCATAATGGAAATGTGGTTATGGCCTATGTGCCATAATGGAAATGGAAAAGTGTAATCAAAATGTTAATTATGATTGACTAATGAAACGAGTAGAACCTGTAAGGTGAAATGCAAGTTATTTGTAGCCTAATGACAATTTCGGTGCAAACGGGTCAAATGGGTGAAAGGGTGAAAAAAAGTATATTTTGTGTGATATGTTTGCATATAATGTTGTGTTATGAATGTGTATGAATTTAGTATGTGCAAATGAATGAATGTAGTTATAGTTGTAATACTATAATGGAAATGTGGATATGAGGTTATGGTTTAAATACCATAATGGAAATGGGTGATGAAGTTATGATCTAGAATCATAATGGAAAATGGGTGATGAAGTTATGGTCTAAGTTCCATAATGGAAATGGAAATGATGTCAATATGATGGTTAATAGCAAAGAATGAAACTCGTAAGGTGATATACAAGTGACATGTAGCCTAATGACAAATAGGGTGGAAATGGTCAAATGGGTGAAAGGGTGAAAACAAGTAGATTTACTTGTTAATATGTTTTATCTTCATTACTATTGGTGATATATGTGGTGTTATGTAGGAAAAGCTCCGATGTAGTCAAAGTCAAGTCCAAGGCGTTGGCGGGTTCTCGTATGCGTATATGATGATTTGGGGGTTAAATAGAAATCTTTAAAAAGGTTGTTAATGATGCATGATATGTGTTGATTTTGGTATAGGGAATGATGTGTGAATGTTTTAAACAAAAAACCAAGTGTTGGGAAAATTTTGGTGTCATGTTGAAATGGTAAAAGATGTAAATTTGGCTAAGTATTGGATCTGGGAGAAAAACTTTATTTTCTGTTTACTAGGTGTCGTCGCGCCACGCGAAGATCAAGGGGGGATTCTTCGCGCCACACGAAGAACCAGATTCCCGGACGGGTGAATTAGGACTTCCTCGCGACACGCGAATGGAGGGCCCCGGAAGTTCGCGACACGCGAACTTGTAAAAAAAAATTCTTGGGATAAATGCTTCCGTTTGTTTAAATGTTTTATTAATCGGTGTATGAAATTAGGAGTGTTACAACTTGGTATCAGAGCAATGGTTTGAGTGATTTGGGGTGGGTGGCACCAAATAGGGGTGAGCAAAAATATGAAATAACCGAACCGAAACCAAATTAACCAAGAAAACCGCACCGAAAAAACCGACCAAAACTAAAACCGACGGTTTTGGTTTTATATTTTTTGAAAACCGAAAATTACAGTTTGTTTTTGTATATTTTGAAAACCGAAAAAACCTAACCGAACCGAACCGAACACATACATATATTTAAATTATATATTGTTTGCATTCACTTTTCATAATATATAGTATATTATGTTGTTTGCTTGTATGTTAAAAATGCATATATATTTGTGTTATACGTATTTTCATTAATAGTAAGTTATTATTTATATTTATTGAATCTATAGATTATAATGTTTATTTTTTATGTTGAGTATTTTTTTTAAAAACTAATCATTTTTGTATGCCAAAATATTTAGGCCCAAATGTGTGATAATCATTAGTTAATAAAAAACATTAGTCCCAAAATTTAAAACCCAAGTTCATTATTTTGGGTTATTTTTCTTTTACCCCCAAAAAATTCAAACTCAATTGGTTTTAAAACCGACAAAACCGAAACCGAACCGAAATCGAACGGTTATAAAAAACCCAAAACCGACCCAAACCGACCCATGCACACCCCTAGCACCAAAATCAAACCGGATGCTCTTGATATGGGGGAAATGATACGAGAATCCAAGAAGGACTTGACTAAGACTCAGAGCTTTCGGAAATGAAAGGTTAGTAATGTTTTGATAAAGGGGTTATATATATGGTGTATATGTATATGTATGATTGAATTACAAGGTGTTATGTGTGTCGAGACTTGTTTTGTGATCTGTTATATGGATATTATAATTACAATTGCGCATAGCGTATTATTAAACATGTTTGGCCAATATGATTAACAAGACGAAATGTGTAAGGGTCTTTATGATAACCATATAACAATGAACATTTGCAAGGATTAGGTGAAGGTGATTATATATGTATGTAGGTATATAGGAAGATATACATATATACTTAATACATATATACATAGATATGATATGGTACCTTATTAAGTGGGTAGATTAAAAACCTATAAGTAGGTAGAACATCTACGACTTAGTTAAAATTTGATCGGGTGTGACTGAAGGGCACATGTGTAAGTAGAAGAAATTGTGGACGAAAGTCATCTTAAGGACTCAGGTGTGATAGAGTCTAGAGTTGTATCGCCTTGGAAATGATGAGGAATGTGGAATTGGTTGGAAGAAATAGAAGGCATCTATCTAGTGGAGGATGACTAGAGCTTTCTATCATGTTGTGTCGATCTTCATTCAAGGAAGATAGGGCTCTTTGAGGTGATCCTTGGGAGGAACCGTGTGAAGCCTAGAGAGCGGGATGAACTACGGTTGGTGAACTGAAGTGGAAGGAAATTTTTTTTTCACAAAAGGGTTCGTGGTGTGTGAACCAAAGGAGTTAAAAGGTGAGAGTTAATAGCTGATTAATTAACGATGAATCACTATGATGGTCTTGGCTTTTGAAGCAATCCATTGATTTGGTAGATGGCGTATTACTCACGATGAGTCGACTTCGGGACGTGGCAGAGGATTGGTGGATTATTCTTCGAAAGGAGAAAGGCATAAGGGGGTGAAGGCACAGGAATCGGGGGGATTCAAGAGATGACGTTGAAATACCATCGATTGCAAGTCATGGTGGGTGACACAGTGGAAGAGTTCTTTCATGTACAGTGTACAGTAGGGGTGATCAACAAGATTTTGGGCAAGTTTCTATGACTAGTCGTGGTTCCGCTCAAATATTGGAATCGTGGAAGAGATGTGTCACACCCCAACGGACGGCGGAATACGTCGGGGTGAGACATGTAGACTGTTCATAGCTCTTGATCAAACTAAAGTTTCATTATTAAGATTAACTCAATTTCCATACATTTGTTCAAAACACAATCAATATTCAAAAGGAAGACAAAATACATCAACATGATTCAATGTTTAATTAACTAGGTCTCCATCCCTAAGTGTAGAAACTTGAACACGCACCTAAACATTTGTACCTGAACATGATTAAAATAAAGTCAACTAAAAAGTTGGTGAGCATACATAGGTTTGTACATAGATATCATAGAGTTGTGTGTATACAATCCATACATGTCATGATTAATAAGGCAATTATGGAGAATAACTATTGTGTAACCAAAATTGTACAATCAAAACTTTGTAACTTGCACGCAAAAATAAATTGTGTTGTCGGTAACAATCACCCTAACTGGGTGGGTTTGTCAGACTCAATAGATCTATCATTGTTAACCGTCGGCTTGTATAGTTAATGATTGCACATGTAAATTGCACACAAAAGTAGTTAACACACCTAGTACTGAAATATAAAGCTCAAATTGCACACATTAATATAAGATGGAATTGTATTGTGTAGTTTGCAAATCATTGTATATAGGTATTCATGTTTCACCCCAAAATATGTAAAATAGTGTAAAAGGGGCTATGTAAAACTCACTTGTATCAAAGCTGTAGTTAGCACAAGTGACTAGGTAGCAAAATGATCCTTGTGACCCACACAAGTCAACCTAGAGTAAAAGTGTATATGGGTATGTATTAATAACATGCACAAATGTCTAAGACAAGACTAGGGTTTCAATGGGAGTGGGTGTAGGGACATATAAAGAGTTATGTAAAAGGATTGTGTAGGTGATTGTGGTTTGGTGTTTGGATAAGTGTTTTATAAAAATGGAAGTTTAAAGTATATGGTTTTAAAAATAATTGATTTAGAGTTTATGTTTGAATAACTAAATAAATGTCTTTTATTCATTTACTTAGAAAAAGTAATATGAAATTATATTTTTTCAAATATAATTTAAATAAACAAGTTTATTTTTTTATTTATATATCTATTTATGAAAATGTGTCAAATCATAGTAAATTTAGTTTATAAAAATTAATGTTAAATACAATTTAACTCTAAGTGGATTGTAAACGTAAATTATATAAATAATAAATAAATTAATTTATTTATTTATCATTTAAAATAGTATGTTATTTTGAGAGATATAATAAAAATATACATCTATATTTAAATAAAGTTTTATTTGTTTTAAATGTCGTTTAAACTCTAACAATGATTTATAAACTTTGTCCCAAGAGGAAATATTTTTATAAAATCCTGTCACCGTATTTATAACTTAGGAAAATTAGTTACTTTGTTTAATCATATATATATATATATATATAGGACAAGTTGTAAGATATGTAAACCTTTGAATTAGTTTCAACTTAGGACAGGTGTCCTTAGGGTAACCTTAAGAATTGTATTAAAGGGAACTTTGAATCATAATGTTGGCACAAATAATATGTGTTTTGCACTAGGATTGGATATTGAAATGTTGTTTATTGAATCAAAACAAATACTAGAAAAACAGAAATGTTACAAGATGTAGATATATCGGGTTTCTTGATGCTATATGGTGACGTTATACAGTGGATCCTTGTGTATGGGAGCATAACTCAGGTGGAGTTGATTAATAAACGCGTTGGGGAAGGTCGACCATGGGAGATAAGTGGAAACCAATGAGAAAATGAAAAGTGACTTCTTGAAAGCCGAAACATTCTAGCCGAGCTAGAAACCCTTTACGGGAAACAATGTTGAATATTGCTGAATGTGTGGAGGATAATACAAATAGGAAGAAGTAGAAACTTGATAAGCTTACAGGTTGTGCATTTCTAATTAACCTAGGCGTGACTGAAGCTTTTCGGTGGAGTTGGACCATCAACATTAAGGGTGTTATAATGTTGAGGTTTATATGATATAAATACAGGAGGTTGTGGACGAAACAATCACATGGATCTTAATCTTATGATTGTGAAAGAGGTGATCGGTTACTCACTAACCATATTGATGTCAGGTGTTACAAAGGGGTAGCGTGTTGATCTGTGCTCATTAGAGACAGCGAAGCACGGGGTATACGAATTGGTGTATACATGGTTGGTGCCATCGACATCAACCGTGGGATATAAAAGGATACTTAGTATTCCAGTTTAGAAAGAGGGTTTGATAGGGGTCATTGCACCCGTGTGCCTTGTTCTAAAGCACATAAACTTTTCGATGGAAAGGGAAAATGGAAGAGTGCGTATTGGCACAGTCAGTCGGTGGTAGGATAAACTGACCAAAGGTCTCACGGTTTGTGGACTTTATGGTTCAAGTGTGTAGAGCATTAACTGCTCATAGGTGGTCGATTAATCGAAGATAGTCGTTTATATCTCCGAACTAATGTTGTTTATTCTCAATGTCGTTGTGAACTTATTGAGAAGTCCAAGAAAGAAGAGGTCTTTCTTTGGAACGGTTGGGTACGCCATTTGGGCTTTGGTGAAAATCCAATTTTTGGATGGGGTGTGAATTCGGAAGAAATCCTTGTGGACCCGTTAAAGATTGAATGGTCAAGGGGTAAATGTTGAAATGTACATTGTACGCAAATGGTGATATACATAGGTGAAATATGTATTTAAAGGCGTGAAATGTACATAGGTGGAATGTGTACATAAATGATGGTTGAAGTCTTGGAACTTCATAAATGATGTTGGAAGTCCTTAAACTTCACAAGCAGTGTTTTGAAAACGAAGTCTTCGAACTTCAAAGGTGGATTCGGTGATTGAGATCCTTGAATCTCAAAGAATGACTTATGATTAAGCCATTGGAGATACTTAGGGTGTTTGGGTCACGAATAGGAATTTTCCTTCCAGTGTTGTAAAAGAGGATTCAAGTAAAGAAATTGTTGTATCCTTACTTAAGGAGGTCGCATACTTTCTTGGTTAAGAAGGGGTTGAGTTGAAGACTCGAGCTTCATGGGGTGTTATGTATGGGTGTTGGGGATCCTCGAATCCCAAGCGGTATGAACTTGAGACCTTGAGTCTCAATGGGTGGATTGGTGAGGTAATTTTGAAACTTCCATTGTTGAGTTTCTTGGTAGGTTTTAGTAGAAGATGAAATGGAGTAGGAGATGGGTTAAATTTATGTTAGTTAAGTGTTAATCTAGCTTGAATGAGGGTAAAGCGAATGTAGTGGCGGATGCTTTTAGCCGGGAGACGAGCCAGCACCTATTAAGGTGAAGTCATTTAAGATGACAATTTCATCATCTCTTCTTGATGAAATCCGAGAGGCCCAAGTGTTAGCACTTGGTGGGATTTGAAGAAGGAACTGATGGTTAAAGCGAGCGGTCGATTCAAACGCTCGAGGATATGTTACGCGCGTGTGCGTTGGATTTTGGGGGTAATTGGGACAACCATTTACCGTTGGCAGAATTTTCTTACAACAATAGCTACCATTCTAGTATTGGTATGCTACCTTTAGAGCCGTTGTATGGGAGGAAGTGTCAAACACCCGTGTGTTGGGGTGAAATTGGTCAACGGGAACTTGGTAGTAAAGAGGTGGTCAAGGAAACTATTAGTAGTATTGACCAAATAAGGGCACTCTTGAAGGCGGCTCAAGATCGCCAAAATTCCTATGCAGATAAAAGAAAGCGGGCCATTGAGTTTCAAGTGGGAGACTTTGTGCTTTTGAAAGTCTCTCCTTGGAAAGGGGTGATACGGTTTAGGAAACGGGGGAAGTTAAGTCCACGTTTCATCGGACCGTTTAAGGTGATAGCAAGGGTGGGTGCGTAGCTTATCGCTTAGAGCTACCGGAGGGACTAAGTAGACTTCATAACACATTTCATGTATCTCATTTGTGAAAAAGTTTGGCGGATGAATCTACTTTTGTTCCATTGAATGATATTGAGTTGGATGAAAAGTTGAATTATGTTGAGGAACCGGTTGCAATCTTTGGGAAGTTGTGACAATCCGGACTTTCCAGGTTAACCCCGTTAACATATCTTAGTTAAATCCTAAATCTGTTAACTCATTTCAAACCCCAAGGACTGGTTCTGTCATCTTTTAAATTAGATTTGCAAGGACTAGATTTATAATTATCAAACTTTCAATTATTTTGACTTTTGAAAGTCAAAATTCGCAAGTCCTTGAATCAAAACTCGATCTATAACTGAAATTCGTGGAAATCATAACCGAAATGCACGATTTCTATCATAAACGCATATCATTAGAGCCATTACGCAATCATTGAATCGAATTCAAACCCAATTATGGGCATTCAATCTGTAACCGTCGACCATGATCACATCATTATCAAATTCGTTCGATTCTATTATCATTCCTGCAAATTGATCTTCTGCACACACTCGACGAACATCTCAGGAGCTTTTGCACTTAGTAATCCGATCGGAATCGTACCAGAAGTAGTCGGAGAACAAGATCACCGAAGTCGGAACCCATTTTAGTCGGGAACCTTCAATCCATCACGCATTCTGGTAATTACTTGCACCTACAGTTTTGTTTCTGAGTCTAGACAAATAACCCTATGTTATTCGGATCGTATAACATCGAATTGAACCCAATCCGTAATCTAGGGTTCATTCTAAAATCAATTTGGGGCTTTTGATTCTAGACTCTTTCGTAATCAAATTAAATCACATGTTTAGCTTCGTAATCAGTCACTCATTGAAAGCCCCATGTTTATTTAAGCTTACAACATCAAATTGTTCACGATCCGGATCTAGGGTTTGTTCATAAGAACGATTTGGGGATTTTGATCTCAAACACTGTTTTAATCAAATTAAACCATACCACCAGATTCGCAACTTGTCACTCTTTGAAACCCCCATATCAATTGATTCAATCATCATCGAATTTTACTCGATCCGTAACCTAGGGTTTAATCATAATAGAAATTGGGGGTTTTGACTATAAACTCAATCTCAATGAAATTAAAGTGTATGAGTAGTTTCAAAATCAACTGTTCAATAAAAGCCCCATGTTTCTAACAGATTCCTTTATCGAATTCGTTCAATTTAATTATGTGTTCATAACCTTGGGTTCGTCCCTTGAATCAGAAATTAAACGAGTCCTTACTTGTTGTTTTTTTTGCAATTATTTCCACCCTCAAATGCGCCAACACTCGATTAACAAAACCCCCATGAGTTCTGGTTCGATCAACATCCAAATCGATGGATTTGGGAGGGGATTTGGGATTCAGTTTCGTATAGAGGGGGGATTTCCAGGAGCATGGTATGATCAAAACCATGCGGATCCTAATCTTGTCGCGATGGCCTAGCGGCTGGGTTGGTTAACACACTTGACTGTTGGGGGGAGACCAGGGTTCGAACCCTCCTCCCCTGTTTTTTGTCATTTTTTATTATTTTAATCTATTATTTTAATATTTAACCTATCCCAATATTATTATATTAAGATATAAAAGTGTTCTAGTTCGGGAAACAACCTGTAGACTCGGGTTTGGTCATGCAAACCGTATTTATTATTAAAATCTATTTATAAAATAATATATATTCACATTATTGTGTACCGTGACTCAAATTAAAAATAATATATTTTATATATTATTTCCTCCGTATTATAAACATTTTTGTAACGTTTCAAATTCGTAAATAATATGATTTTTTATATTATCTACGCTCGTTTATATCCTTGAATAAAAATAATAAATTTATTACTTTTGTCACGCAAGTTAATTGTTTACGTTACTTCGCTAAACTTAAAAATAATATAATAAATTATATTATTTTCCTAGACTTCTAGTTAACGACAAAACGCTCGAATATATATATTATATATTATTTTATCATTCGTCGCGTATACGTATATATATCTTAACTATTAATTAAAGAATTCCTATTCCCGTTGACACATTCGTCTACTCTTGACTATTAGAGCGTTTCTTTAGGACGTTTCTCATTCCGTGTCGTTGTCACAATTCCCATTTTATCCCTAATTGTTATGTGTATAATTCTAGGGCATACGTAAACCGTTGCAGGCTAACACTCGTGGTTCCAATTGTATTCTAGTGTGAACTACCTACGCAACTCAGGTGAGTTTTTTACTGTTTTAACTTGGGGGAGAAAACATGATTAAACTATTTTGAGATTTTGTAATTCGTATGATATTGATGTTAAAGCTAAGTGTAACACGCTATCACAGAAAGTCCTCATCTTATATCGGACCGTTAATATGGATCTTAGCGAAGTAATGTTTAGTAGTACTACTAGGTTTGACAAATCCCACCCGCGTTAGTCGCGCTAACTCGATTAGAGATCGAACGGGTGAAATGTTAGCCTACTTACACGGCCAGTGTTGATAGACCTAGCAGGAGGCAAATAAACAAACAGTCAGCTTCGGTTGCGAGCGCTTGAGTAAAACATGAACATAGGTTAGCTACCTATAGATACATATTGAATGATCATAAATCTGGTAAACGCTCATTTATATATTGAAACCTGTGAACTCACCAACCTCGTGTTGACATATTTTCTTACATGTTTTCTCAGGTCGCTAAGATAAGGCACATATGCACATTAGGGCATGCATGGGATTCATCTATTTTGATTGTTGCTTATTTATGTTTGTTTGGATTATTTTGTATTGTACTTGGCTTGGTTGGACGTTTGAACTTTTGGACTTTTGGTTTGTGCGCGTGTGTTTTGCGCATTTACTTTCATTTACGCTTCCGCATTGAAACTCTGATTGATATGATATTTTCATTTGAGTCCCATGTAGAGTCGTTCAAAGTAACTAATGTCTGAGATCCTGGTTCGTCACTTCCCAAATGGTAAAACTCCGTTAGTTGAAATTTGGGGGTGTGACAGAAGTCACTTAAGGTGACAATATTTATCAGGTAATGATGAGCTCAGGGTATGTCGAATACCCTGACGAGGGTGCAGTGATGAGGTATGTGTTTGCATGCGTGTGTATATATATATATATATGTGTGTGTGTGTGTATGTGTGTTAATTTGCATGCTAGTAATGAGTTATATTTATTGTGTATGAGATAGTGTTAATGTGACTTGTTGAATGTGACGTGTAGAGTTAGACTAACCGTTGATTCAGGACTTGTGATGTGACATGTATGAGGGTTATGTCTGTAAATTGTGAGAACCTTGCTTAAGGTCGGATGTGCTAATGTCTAGGGTAAGTTGTGTTAACCCAGAGTCGAGTTAATGTGTATTCTTGGATATGAGTTGCTAGCATAGTATGTTGAGTCTATGTTGTTGTGATTGTAAGCTAATTATTATCTATATGTAATGAACCAAAATCCGGGTTTTGTTTTTAAATAAATAAATATTTCTAAATAATATTATGGTGAAAATAATATTTTAGAAATAAGTTGAAACAAATGAGTTTCAAGTAGTTATATTAGTTTTTTAACTAATTTTGGAATGGAAATGGGTGAAAGGAAAGTTGAGGGACTGAAATTGTAATATGGAAAATCTGCCATATGTGACTAAAAGAAGTCAAAATTCAGATTTCTCTCATTTGTGTATGGGTCGATGCTTCAAGAGAGAAAAGAGAGAAATGGGTGTTGAAGCAAAATTCGTGCAATTGAAGCATGGATTGTGAAGGTGTTGGCTTGCACATCAATCTTCTAACATCAAGTAAGTGATCATCATCCTTTCTAGTTCACCATTTATGAGTTCATAGATGGGTTTTGTAGAAATCCGAAAATTATGAATGCATGGGGTTAATTAGTGTTAGATTATTGATAATCTAGCTAAACTAAAGGTAAATAATGGTGAATAAAATCATAGAACCCTTTGATTTTGGTTGTGAGAAATTAGGGTTCATATGGAAAGAATTGGGTGTTTTGGGGTAATGATGTTAGGATGATGAATTAATGAATGATTAAGTGTTTATATGATGTTAGACACTTGAAAGAACACTAAATTAATCTAATGTTAAAGATTAAATGAAAAGTTAGTGTTAAGGAATGGTAATGAAACTCAGGTAGGTGAGTTTGGTTGTAAAGAGGGTGTTTGGATATGGAAATAACCCAAACAGGTCAGTTTGGGTTGGAAATGGAAGATTGGGTTGTAAACCCAATTAAAATGTGATTTTGATGTATGGTAGATTACTAAACTAGGTGTAAATGTTTAGGTAATCAAATTTCAAATCTTGAAAGGGGAACGGGATCTTCAAATCCAAAAGGTAAGTGCCTTTGCACTTACTTAGTATTGATGATAATGGATGGTACATGTGTTATGTGTGCATACTATGTTGTTGAAATGAATGTGAATGAACTAGTATGTGTAAATGAATGAATGTAATTATAGTTGTAATACTATAATGGATATGTGTAAATGAGGTTATGGTTTAAATACCATAATGGAAATGAGGTTATGATCTAAGTATCATAATAGAAATGAGGTTATGGTTTAAATACCATAATGGAAATGAGGTTATGATCTAAGTATCATAATGGAAATGAGGTTATGGTTTAAATACCATAATGGAAATGAGGTTATGGTCTAAGAACCATAATGGAAATGGAATATGTGGTTATGATCTAAGTATCATAATGGAAATGAGGTTATGGCCTATGTGCCATAATGGAAATGGAAAAGTGTAATCAAAATGTTAATTATGATTGACTAATGAAACGAGTAGAACCTGTAAGGTGAAATGCAAGTTATTTGTAGCCTAATGACAATTTGGGTGCAAACGGGTCAAATGGGTGAAAGGGTGAAAAAAAGTATATTTTGTGTGATATGTTTGCATATAATGTTGTGTTATGAATGTGTATGAATTTAGTATGTGCAAATGAATGAATGTAGTTATAGTTATAATACTATAATGGAAATGTGGTTATGAGGTTATGGTTTAAATACCATAATGGAATTGGGTGATGAAGTTATGATCTAGATTCATAATGGAAAATGGGTGATGAAGTTATTGTAAGTCCCAGCGGGTCTAACGATCGATCTCTGCTGTAAAACACGTGATACGTATACGTAGTGCGGAATCCTAACGCATACGTATGTCTCGAATACTCACGCACACTATAGAATCACACACAAGATAAAATATCATAAAAATCTTTCTTGTATTCAATCTGTAAACAGCACACACAGAGTAGTTTCAGAGATACAGAATGTTACAAATGAGAACAACTCCTGCACTATTTATAGACAATACTACTAGATCAGGCGAACTTAGAAGGTTCGCCAACTTTAGTTCAGGCGAACTTGAGATCAGGCGAGCATGCTAAGTTCGCTTGTGCAAACTTAAACTAATACAAGACAAAAACATACAAAACATTAAACATAAAGACTAATCTATTACAAGGCTTGTTGTCACAAAACATGCTCCAACAGACTCCCCCTTGACAACAGCTTGGTCTTTATCTTCAAGTTATGTTCTTCCAATTCTTCGATAATGAGCTCCCTGCACAAATCCTATGTTTCAAACACACATACAACACCTTCTTGTACTGTAATGGCTGCTCTCTACTCTCGTCTGTATACACAATCTCTCTACGTTTCAGCTTCTTCTGATCAGACCTCGAGAAGTTAACAAGGTTCATAGCATCAAAGAACTTTACTATAACCTTGCTACTCATGTCTTCTATTACTGCTTCTCCCGTATAGACATCCACATACCACCATTTAAGATCATGCAAGCAATCATAGGCAATCAGCTTCAAATGTATCTTTGGTACTGATCTCACATGCTTGAACTTGTATCTCCAAATCACCTTTTGAGTAATTAGATCAAATTCTTATCAACTTTGCTATTGAATCAGCTATGCCATTATTTGATCTATTAATCAAGGGTTTAGTTGACAACCTATTGACTTCACATCTTGGTAAGGAATTAAAGTACTTCAGCCTTGGCTTCAGGTACTGAACTCCATCTGATCTTTTTAAGGCAAAAAGCTTGAACTCAGCTTCATAAAACCAACTGATAATCCTTCCAGAGCATTTCTCTTTGTTCACATATCTCTGTTTCTGAACTGGTGCAGCTGGAGAGACTGGAAACTTAGTTCTCCAACTCTTCACCATCTCTGCCCATTGTGCCTTCGTCATTCCAGTGTTCTTATACATCTTACTATCTTCAGGCACGCTCTTTGCAGTATCAGGATTTTGTTCTTTTAGAGTAGGATCTGACTCTTCTGATTCTGCAACACCCTCTAACACATCTTCTGGTGTTACATCATCGTCAAAGACATCCATGTCAACTAATCCATCACACCCTTCATAAACCACTTTCTGTTTGTCACTCTCCACCTCCACTTCAACAATCTCTCCTTCTTCTAAATCCTCCTCACCTATATCATCGTCATCAGATAAAACATCCATGTCTAATAAACACTCAATTTTGTCTGCATCATCTATGTCAGAGTCTTCAAAGATTGAATTATCCAACATGTCAGCATCAACCGCAGTCGGTTCTTTATCTCCATCACGTGTCATCATATTGGCTTCCTCAATAATTTCAGACTCCCCTTGAATTAATGATGTACGGTTTGTATCAGTGTTTTGACGCTCACCCAATCCATCACCAATGCCTGGTTCGTCATCATCATCTAAGTTCTTTTGAGTTCCAATACTGTGACATGTAGACTTGTCAGCAGTAGTGATCTTCTCCCCCTGAGCGTTAAGACGCTCCACCAACTGGCTTACAAGGAGTTGCATTTCTACAAGGAACTTGTTTTGTTCATTAACAACCAAAACACGCTGAGCTTCGCGTTCAATTAAATCATCTACCTGTGACTGTAACCCTGAAACCTGTGTTTCCAAGGCAAGTATACGTTCATCACGAGAATCACGAGTAGATGGACTAGCTGCATCCTAAGCCTTTAATATAGTGGGAGTAGCATGAGGAGTATTGGACTGTGAAGGAACAAGAGTAACAATCAAAGAATCCACAAACTCTCTATCTTCCTGTGCAGATTTAGCAGCTTGTATAGCCGAAGCCATCAATTTAGGTCCTTTAGCTACAGGAGCTTCATCATCATCAGAACTAGAAGATTCGTCTTGTACTTTTCTCTTTCCAAGTACTGCATCAGGAGGAGGACCCCTTACAGACTTGCGTCTCGAAAGTTTTACTTTCTTCTTGCCCAGAGACTTCTGACGTTTGTCATAGACATTTCTAGTAACCCGAGGTACTTTAGCTAACTGAGCATAGTGCTCAGGAATAAAATCCTGGGAACTCTCTTCATCATTGTCAGCTTCACCGGATCCAGATGAACTGGTGCTAGTCTCTTCAACCTCTACATGTTCAACTTGAGGTTCATTTTCATCAACATTAACCTGAATATTCTCTCCCTCATTTCCACCATCAGCATTATCATCATCATTATCATAATCATTGTCATCATCACCATCATCATTGTTGTCATCATCACCATCATCATCTTCACTTTCAGCTTCATCATCACCTTTCGCTTCGTCTTCCTCTTCATCTTGATTATCAGCTGGAGGTAATTCCAAAGCAGGATCATCATGAATCCAATTATTGTTTGGCGGTGCAACATAAGCAGGATTGATTATGTGCCCAAACAACGGAGTAGCCACTGGAATTAAAGCAGGATTCTGCTGCTTAATATTCAAGCAATCCATAAAGATCCTATTTGTCATAGGAGTGAGGTTTAATCTTGGATTCACCGGTGGTAGATTGGGAATCAAATGGTTCAAGATAACCTGCAAGAATCGAGGGTACATTAAGAAACCCTGACCCTCAAGTGGTGTAATCTGCATGACCAGCTCCCGGTAAATGTACAAGGAAAAGTTGAAAGGCATGTTCAATGTCAAAGCAACCATAGCCGCTTGTAATGAAGTTTTCAAGCCGTCAGTTCCAGCTTTCCTTGGTGATAAACATTGAATGATCACCTGTATAAAATATCTCCATTGACCGACAAGACCACCCTTCCTGGATTGTGAATCATTAGGTCTACCCCTATAACCCATTCTCTGGAAACAACCCATGATCGGGGTATTTGATAAACTAATAGGGTCATCATTCACTCCACCCAATGTTAAAGCTGCATGAATGTCTTGAGCAGATATAGCAATGTCTTGATTATTCATTGTAGCCCGAATCACATGTGGTTCAACATTGGTATCTTGTTGTGCCGTCTCCCAAAACTGTTGAATGTATAACAAGCTAATATAAGGATTAGCTGAGAGAGCAACATGAATACTTGACCGGTTCAGAAAATTGATAATCTCATGATAATTTGTTGCCTCGACCAATTCTGTATCAAGCAACGCTACCTGGTTGTGTTTATATTCAACACAACGATCCATGACCTGCTCAGAACAAAAGATTAGACACCACAATTTTTCACACAACAAAAATAAAACAAATAAAAACAAAATAGAAGAAAAAATATTACAACTTTGAAAAATTGCCAAGTCTTTCAACACTGGTTCGCTAGGCGAAGTTAACAAGTTCGCTTAGAGTTACAAGAGGCGAACTTGTTAAGTTCGCCTGATCAAATTCGCCTAAACACTTGAACAGTCACAGAATTCAATTTTGACAAATTTGATGTTATAATCCACAATCAAGCATACACAGCAACTCGTCAACACTCGATTAGGTTATAGAAATGAACAATTTCAGTTTTTAACTACAAAATGATGATGAACAGATAGGGCGACAAGTACGATGATAATCGAGAATAAAATCAACGATTCCAAACGATTCAATGGATGAAAAGATGTGATTCTACATTGGTTGGATTCGTAACTTGATTTTGATTAGGAAACAGGAAACAATGAATCACTTTATCACACAAGTAAACAAAATCAAACACAAAGAAACTAGTTTGATAAAGTCGCTACTCAAGTTCGCATAAGTCAAAGATAACAAGTTAATGGTCAAGTTCGTTGAATCCTTTATATACTCAATGGATTAAGTTCGCCAAATCAAGCGAACTTAATAAGTTCGCCACCTTCAGGCGAACTTAATAAGTTCGCCATACCAAGTTCGCCTTCCTCAACACTTAGAAAATTTTGAAAATATTCAATTATCACCTCTTTCCGACAATCCGATCATCTTGCAACATGTAAAGCAACTTAATCCAAATAATTAAGAGTTTTGCATGGAAGATAGAAACAAAATCTTTTTGGATTTTTCTTAGAAAGCTAAAAGAACAAGTAAAGAACATATTTTTGGATTTTTTTTTCAAAATTTATGTTAAAACACACTAAAATCTTTTTGAACTTTTTCTAAATGAAATAAATCAGTAAAAAAAATAAAAACTAGAATCAAAATCTTTTTAGTTTTTCTCTGTACATACAGAATCACATATTTTTGGCCGGACACTGCGAGTAAGATGATCATATCAGTATCTTTGATGTATCACATACACATTCTGAATATAAAATTCCTAACAGATCTAAGGGTTGACCTATGGCATTCTGTATATTCACAGTTACTTGGCTCAGCAAACAAGCACTTTGTGCAAAAATCTATGATATATCAGCAAACAAATTTTCAGAAATAACACAAAAAAGTTTTGAATAATCTATTTAAATCTCATCTCACAGATATCACAACTTTCTTTTTCATGATCTTTTCTGCTATTATCTTTTTCATATCTTTTCATTATGATCACAACATTTAGAAATGAATAAAATGATACGTGATAAACTTCAAAGTAAACAGGATCAGATCATGACATGCTAACTTATTTATACCGAATTTGCAATATACTACATGTCAATCCAAGTTGTCGGCATTATAAGATTTGAAACTATAAACGTTTTTATCCCACGTTCTTGTGAGTTAGTACCATTTATATGAAAACAATATGTACCCCACAAATATGCCAACAGAAATGTAAATTGCACTATCTTCAAGACATATGAGACTTATGCAAAGCTTAGTTCAATTTTTAGGATGAGACTATCTCAACTAGCACATGAAAAGAAACAGGTCCTGAAGAATATATGGAATCAGAATGATTCAGCATCGAATGATTCATATAACTTGGTTTTGGATGAAGTATCATGATTCAATAATAACAATGAGATTGTACCGATGGAATTCTTCAACAATAAGAATGATCAAGGAATCGATTGACTTAATGACATCGGGTAGCGTGATCCAACTGTTATCTGGATATATTCAATGGGATCAAGATATTTGATCCAAGGGTGAGTATATGTTCCAACAAATGTTGTCAGAAACATATCTTAGTCCAACTTCATATTGCATGTTTTTCGGGGCATTGGCAGTGAAGTGAACTGAGAAATTGTGCTAATCAATATTGTCCGATACTGGTCTTATGAAATACTTGAAGTCTCATATTCTTTATCTGATAATGATCTTTTAACACACACACCCGGCATATCAAGGGTTCAAATCACAATTGTGACATAGACCATTATGTTTTCACACCGCTAATGGACTAAAAACGCTTCTAGCCTACTGACAATTCAAATTACACGCAAATATCCAAATTAAAATTATATACAGCAATGTCAGACAGTCATAAACCTAACATTTCCTGTTTATGCAGACTAAGAGGTTTAGATCAAATCATATAAGCACAAGCATAAATACAAACACCAGGTAGTCAATCTATGGTCATATGTATGTGATCACCTACTTATGTACTATCATTTATTCTCTAACTTCAAGCAATGTCGATTTTATCCTTTTCAAATTTGCTTGGGTTTTTCAGAAACCAAGTAAACTAGTGAAAAATAAAGCAGAAAACTATTTACTTTAAATAATATAGAAAACTAAAAGAAAAACTTCCATGAAAAACCTTTTTGTAAACCTTTGTCACGTTGGATTAAGCATACCAGTAATTTGAGTAAGAAATTCAAATCGTGTACGATCGAATGCTTTGGTAAACAGATCAGCAAAGTTGTCATCCGTGTGAAATCAACCTTTTCTCTACACAATCACGAATGAAATGATGTCTAATCTCAATGTGCTTCATCTTTGAATGTTTCACAGGATTTGTACCCTGTTTGATTCCTTCCTGATCATTGACCCCCAAGAAGTCAAAATTGGTCAACAAGAGTCAACAAGGAGCTAAAAAACAAAGTTGGAAGAAATTTGAGGGTTGCACGGTCGTGCATCCCAATGCATGATGCACGGCCATGCATTGCCCTTTCTTCTCCTCCACGGACCAGTACAGTGTCCTCTGTACCCTGTTTGATTCCCTAGGCCTTTGCACTACCATGCAACCCATTGCACGGTCGTGCATTGCACATTTTGAGGCCTATAAATAGGAGGCTTGAGTTCTTCATTCCACACACCAATTCAGATCAAAAGAACACTCAAGAAGAGAGCATTCTCGTAGTTAGAGTAGAGAGTAAAGAATAGAGGGGCTTTTCCTCCTTGTACCACAATAGGGGAGCCTACGAAACTCATCATTACGCTAGTCGTTATGGACATTCGTGGCTAAAATGTCTTTGTATTGCTAGGGTGAAGATGATGTTTGGTGCATGTTAATGTTTAATGTATTAATAAAGTGGTATGTTTATTTCTCTAACTAATTCGTTCTTAAAAACCATCTTTCGGTGGGCTTTTATTATTGTCTAAATCCGTCTTTATATTCGTGAGTGTCTTGATTTTAAAGAGTAAGATCGTAAAACCCTTTTTAATCAAACTTCCTTTGAAACACGTACGTCTTTATACGAGCAAATATTGATAAGCCAAGGCTTGGTCTATACTTCTAAGATCGTACGTCTTTATACAAAATTATTATGTGACCAAGAATTGGTGAACTCGTGTTGGGAATGGTACGTCTTTATACTTGGTCCCATTGTTAACCGCCTCACGGTGAGCAAAATATAATCACCTATTTAACTTTAATATAAAGCATTTTAAGTCCGATGTCTTAAACCAACCCAGAGATGACCATTCGATGGTTTGAGGGTAAATGTTATCCCTAACGGGAGGCACTACTATTTTAATTTAAAGAACGTAATTTGTGAATCAAATGTAGTGAGGACGAGACTCTAGCGGTGACACGGGTCACAAGTTTGTGGTAGTCATACCACTGAATTAGTCAACCTAACATTATCACATACCAAGTTGATTCGAATCCCAAAGCAATACTATCCGTAATCTAATCATTTTCGCCTTATTTACTTTTATGTTATTTACTATTCTGCTAGTTACATTTCTATTACACACTTCACACACATTTTTTTACTTTTATGCTATCGTCATTTAGTTTTCTGCTTCACAAGCACATAAAACCCATTCACTAATTAATCCGGCTAAACGATAACAAAAATTGAGTATTGGAACTCGATCGTGTCCATTGGTCCGATACTTGGTTCTTCCCTAAACTATATTACGTTGCGATAGGTACACTTGCCTATTGTGTGTGTTTTAAGTTAACGTAATTATCATTTTATAAATTTAAAACTTAATCTTGTGAAATCATCCTAAAAATATATTTACTTATATTTTTACTATATCAAAACATATAACATCGGCTATGCTTTACCACCGTGCACTCGTGGCAGTCGTTCACCTCACTGCCTCTAAAAGCACCACTGGTTCTCGCCGTGTCCGTCAGCTACATTCACCACAATGTCGGCCTCCCATGCCCAGCCGTAATCCACGGCCAAACACCAACCCAAACGGGTCACCACAGCCCCTTCACACCATTCCCAAGCTACAAATGCCACGCGAGTCAGTCACCTTCACAGTCGCCGTAGTCCGTTGTCGTTGGCCACTTTCTCCCTTTCTTTCTTTTGGCTCCCAATCCGTCACACCATATCATGCGAAACCAAAAACGATAACCTGAGAATTTCATATGATAGAGATTATCTTATCAAAGTTCTAAAGTCGTTGGCTTGATACTGTCGTTGGACCTACGTCATTTGCTCCCATCCAACCACCCTCTCGTCGCCGGTCTCTTTCTCCCCTCTTCTAACTCTGCCGTATGCGCACCTAGATCAAGAATGGCATATGGTTCGTGATTTAAGTGGTATTTATACTTCCACGTAATACGCTTCAGGTCCCTCTACTTCCATCTCGCGCATTTCGACCTCGAATAACCTTTAAACGACCAACGATATCAACTGTTGTCGTTAAAACGCACCATACGGGACAATCCTTGTGCATCATTTGTATTTAATAAGGATCGAGGTCGCCCTCTAACCCAAACCATTTACTTTCGGATTTCCAGGATGTTACATCATGACTATGAACTATCACTGTGCTTGTTCTAAAATAACTACCATTCAAGGTGTCAATCGTATCTGGTTTACAGATCGAAATATTCAACCCAACACCACCATATTTTTATTCATTTAAATCATCAATTCTAACCATCACACACTTAAAATCATGTAAACCGAACACGATTCCTATAACCCATCATCTAATCATGCCAAACGGGTAGTAATCAAGTTGTAAACACATTAATCTGATTAGTATATGTTATAATTGGGTTAAGCCGGTGTAAAAACGTGTTAGCATGTCAACTTGTATAATTAAACAGAATAATCAGATCAACCAAAACAGGATCACTTTACTAAACAGGTTCATTCAAACGCGACCTATTTATTAATCTTATTAAATTTAACAACACATAATCTTATTATTTTCGTAGTCGTTCGAAATTGCCACTGAAAAAACCTAAAATAAAATATTATTATTCCATACATTTATAACCATTGATGGCATTAATGGATCATCCGAATTATATTATGGGCCACACACCATTGCCCAGCCACAACAGTGACGGAAATCGAAACAGCTCCGACGACTTTCCAGACAGCGACTGTTTGTTAAATGCAATTTAACAATTTATTCAAAACTTTCTAAAAGCAATGCCGGAAATGGAGGTGAGGAAGATAGTTGTGGTGGTAGAAGACGTAGAGGTCGCCAGAACAGCCATGCTATGGGCGCTTCACAACGTCCTCCGTTACGGCGATTTAGTCACTCTCCTTCATGTTTTTCCGGCGAGTTCTACCGCCGCCGGCAAATCGCGGAATAGAAAGAAGATCAGGTTGCTCCGATTGAAAGGCTTTCAGCTGGCGCTTTCGTTCAAGGATATCTGTATTCATAGTTTCCCTAATGTAAGTGTGACATCTTTTGATTTGAATCGGTTAATTCGTTTGTTTACGTTTTGATTACGCGATTGAAATCCCTAACAGACGAAGATAGAGATTGTTGTGACGGAAGGTGATGAAGACGGTGACAGGATCACGGATTTGGTCCGGCAGATTGGGGCTTCGACTCTCGTCGTCGGATTACATGATCGGAGCTTTCTCTACAGGTAAATTATTCATGAATTTTTCAATCGAAACTCAATTTCAGTTGTTAGGTCAACGCTCTGGTTCATGATCTTCATCACCGACTATGGAGTGTTGTATAAGTCAAAAGTTACAAGCCAAATTGAATTTTAATAACCTAAAGTGCGAGTCATTGGCGGATAATAATTCTTCATAAGTTTCACTTTCATTGTAAAAGACAATTCCAGTAGAATAATAATCGTAGATTTACACTCATTTTTGCTTAAAATGATGATTTTTAACGAAATTAAAAACGTAAAAGCGAAATTGAGGTGTAAATCAATTATAATTATGGTATGAGACGGTCCTTGCCAAAGAAAGTAGAAGTTACGTCTGGTTAAATTATAAATATTGATTATTAACAATGAATGAGTCGTAATTTTGATTATTAAAATCAATTTGTATTAAATTAATAGATGGATGGTAAATAAGGATAACTATGGGTTTCTTTTTGCAAAATATGAACAAAAAATTTGTAAAAAGTGGAGTAAGATTGATTGAATAGAATACACATCCAAATCATGTGATTGTTACATATTAATGATTAAAAAATGGATGACTGTTGAAGCATTTCTCCTGATTTTAAAGATTTGTTTAAAGTTTAATAGCAATCAAATTGTGATTGATTTTAATCATGGAAATGCGTGTGGCAAAAAACAAACAAGTAGAAAAGGTTATGGGTCAAGCGGCAAAAAACCAAACCCGGGTTTTAGTCCGGAGTGCGTTACGTTAGCGGGTCTTGGCCCGTGTAGCGGCTTAACTGCTGTCAAGTGGCAGCAGGCTCCATGGTTTCCCGGGGAACGCCTAACCCTTCGCTCTGAACCCACAGGCCCGGTTCAGACAACGTAGTGGTTGGATATTGATAGGTGATAGGTCTCCGACTTGTCGAAGATGTGACTGTCACTCAAAAATGAAAGTCGCAGTTAAAAAAAAAGAAAAGGTTATGGGTACAGCCACAGTGGTGGTAGACAGTACACATGTGCAATGTTAACATGCAATGGGTGAAAGGATCTTTTGTCCACTTATATTTCGTTTAATAATACAAATAATCATTATGAGTACACATTCAGTTTTACCATATTTGAATATGATTTCATCTTTTGTCATCATTGTATTTGTATTTACATTTTCACAACACACTTTGGAGTCTTCTTATATTTATATTTTTTCAAGGTATATAGTATATTAATATCTTTGTTTTCAATGCGAGTAAATACGTATCATCTAATATCATACTAATTTAAAACTCACAAAAGATTTTATAATTAATCTTATATACCATGTATCATACCCGAATATTCATTTCAATATGTCATGTTTTGGTTTTTCTCATAATTGTCAAAAGCGCTAGGCACACTCAAGGTGCATAGGCCTCGTCTGGGGCTAGGCACAAGTAGCAAAAAAACGAGAGGCTGAGAAAAAAAACGCACTTTAATGAAAGGAATCAGTATACTTCAAATTAATACTATTTTTCAAATATATAAAGAAAAGCTATCATATTACATTTATATCATTTAATTAGTATCAAAAGTTCTAAAATAGCCAAGATTCAAATGTAATTCCAAAACTTTAATAACAAAATGTTCAATGTAAAGTACCAAAATCTTTTTCAGTTTCACAAGACGCTCGCTTTAAAATCAAAGCGCATTTATCGCACCTTGCCTTAAAGTTGCGCCTAGGCGCACAAGGCACTCGCTTTTGTTAACTATGGTTTCTCCGTTGAATTCGGGTTTACAGTCATATCTAACGCGATGTATGCATTTTTTTCTTGAATTCAATGAAAACATTTGAAGTTAATGAACATGGTAGAAATGAAAACCAAAGTTTTAACCCAATTAAATGGTCCCATTTGATAACATCATAATTTGGTAAAGTAGACCCCAAACTGTTAACCACAGATAAACCGGTACAGTTTTAAGTTTTATTGCATACTATAAAAACAATTTTGGTGCAAGGATCCTGTACTGACTTCTGCTTATTATAAAATAGGTTAGCAATGGCCAACAAGAACATTACTAACAACTTTAATTGCAAAGTTCTTGCCATTAAGCAACCTAATTCACCATTAACAACAACCAGTAAACCCACATTGTCAGATAGCTGCTCAACTAGCTTGGACTTTTCTCAGATTGATATTTCAACATTGAGGTACAATTCTTACTTTTATATGATATAATATTGACCAACTTGTTTTGTACTTTTAATTTTAATAGTTGATGGATAGTCAAGGCCATATAAATTATAATTATTACTTGGATTAATATTATTAAGAATAGAAAGGGCTTTTTGTAGTTTTTAGAGGTGTTTATATGACTGGGTCAGGCTAGATTTGTAACGAGTGAAACGGGTGTAATAATAATTGATTTTCTACAATTTTTCATACAAGCTTAACCCATGAACAATTTTTTGTTAGGGTGTAACTAAGCTCGAACTCACCTCGTTTAACCTAAAAAGCTTGTGCTCAACTCATTTCAAACCGTGTCTAAAACTTGAGCATGAACAGTGATCATTTATTACTTATCAATTGTTTAATTGTTTTTATATACATTTATAATTATTTATACATATATTAACATATTATATATTATTTAGTAATTCCTTTCATAGTTATATATTATGGTGTAATTATATATTTATTATATTAAATAAAAATTATTTTAATAATATAAACATTAAACTCGTGAGTCTAGTCAAACTCGGTATATGAAGCTCATAATTGAACTCATATATTAAATGAGCTCTCTATTTAGACTTGAGACCAAGCTTGAGCTCGTTTATGATATGATATCTAGTTTATGCTTGAGCTCGTTTAAGTTTGGCTCAATCAACCTTTTTTAGTGAGTTAGCCTCGAGAGGCACACGGGCGTCTCTACTCATTTACACTCTCTACAGTTTGTCCATTTATTTTGAATTTTATAAAAATAATGTCTCAAAAATATAATTATCAAAATACACTGTGTTTTTCTAGTTCGACCCATCCAATATGTTTTAGCTTTAGCTAAGTTTTGAAGTTTTTTCAATTTCACTGGTTAGAGAAGATGTAACCCGGATCTCATATATTTTATATTTAATTATTGATTTATTACATTTATATATATGATTGATGCAGCATACCTGAAGTTCCTCCACCCAAAATCCCATATCAAGTATGTCCAGATCCATCAGCAATTATATGGAGATCAAGAAGAAGAAGAAAACAGTGAATGTTGAACAAGATTAATACAATAGTTAGCATGGATTGACTGAAAATGAATATAGTGCGGAATTCGGTTCAATTTGCATACCAAAACTGGAAATTAACACATTTACTTTTCATCATCACAATGTTTTATGCTGTTTATCAGCTAAACAGCTCTCAATATTTTGCCCTTGCAATTATCAGGTGCAATGTTTCGTGTTTTTATAGGACTGGAAGTTTTTGACACGAATCATGTGTGAAAATAATCAGGTTTTGGTTGTCGTGTCTAATCCATTCGATAAAGAGGTTCATATTTAGTTTGTACTAAAATAAAAAAAGGACCCATCAACCCATTTCAAACTAGAAATTATATTTAGTTCAACCTAGCAGCTTGTTTACGACCACTTTTCTCTGTTTCAACTTTATTACAACCTGGTTATCTAGGTGGTGTGAGATTACATTGTTTTAAGGGTGTTTAGGGTGATATTTTTAACACGCATATAAATTTCATCTCATAAATCATGACACTAACAAATTTTATGATTCTTATAGTTATTTAGGCTTCATTTTTTGTTGCCCATCAAGTTTACATTTTATTAATTTCTTTCTTCTTAAGGAATCCCTTTAGCATTTTGCTCTTTTTCTGGTACCCTTTTCCAAGTGGTGGTGGTGGTTATGCATGGCATGAGCATAAAGTTTATTGCATTGAGTATTGACTATGTGGTTTTAAAAGTAAATTCATATGCTTTTGGTTTTTAGGTTTTGCCCTTTGGTTATTAAGTTCATTTTATACACCGGAACCCTTATTGAAGGTTACAGCGGAATTAAACCAAGCAACACCGAAGAACAATCATTTTTTTAATAGGATTATAAGAAAGAATCAATGGGACTTGAATTAGGGCTTTATTCAATCTCCAATTAATTATTACAAAGAACACGACTATGAAAGAACAATTTGAGAAGGAAATAAAATACAGAAATCAAAAGAAATTAGAATGCCATCACCTATAACTAATGATTATAACTAATGTTATGAACAAAGCGGCGCAGCGAAACCAACACACAATGCACAAACGATTATAAAACAGAAAATACATGACACAGGAATTTTACGTGGTTCGGTCCCATTGGGGGACCTACGTCCACGAGCTGCAACTAGGTTACTTCATTAAGCTCTAGGCACACAGATTACAATTACAAAATTTATAGATTAAAACTAGGGTTCCTAAGTTGTTCTCCAAGTTAGGCCCAAACCGTAGAGATAGGCCCATTAGGGACGACTAACCCAAATTAGGGTCGTCCGCCTCTAAACTAGACTCCACACCTAACAGAGGTCGAGAGAATTGTAAGGTCCGAATTCTTGAGGATCTTCAATCAACGGATTTAACAGCGTGTTGAACATTGCGGAAACAGACTCGACACGTGACTTGTAGGTAGAATCAAAGAGGACGAGACACAATTCAGCAGTCAAACGATTCGTATATTGATAAAATTACTGAAAACACAATACAGATCGTTCAACAACTTGTCTAACCGATTACAATAAACAAAACAACTATTAATACTAATCGGTTGGGCCTGGGCCTGGCCCGCATACTTCAAGTATGCGGCTAGGCCTGAAGTATGCGGTCGCATACTTCCCAAAAAGTGTCTTTTGAACTTCCCGGTAATCGCTTGATGCTTTAGCCTATTAGGTTTGATCCTTACAATCTCCCCCTAGGCTAATGCATTCAAGTAACTCAGAGTATTTCAACATCAGCTGAGTGATTACCACCTCCTGCATAGAGGCCTTGAACTAACGTCGTTGCCAACACTTTTATGAACGGCTTGGTGTCCTTCTCATTTTCTTAAGGCACGAACAATCTCTGCTTGGACAATCTCAGCATGTCTTCCTTCCCGGACTTCATTAGATCCATAGGATCAGCGATTGTGAACTCTTTATCAGTGCAGTGAATGTTGAGAAGACCAATCACATGACTATAAGACCGGCACACAAGATTACTTAGTGAGTTATCAGGTAGTCCCTTATGAACAAGGACACAGTCAACTGTCTTGGGAGGAGGATAGATTTGCATGATGATAGGCTTCTTGGTGATTTTGTCAATTATGTACTTTGAAGTTACCCTCTTGCACTGAGCAGTCTTCATTGTCTTGAAGTCATTGTCACACTCTCATTTAAGAAATGAGGCAAAGTTACTTGCTTTTCCATTGTTACCAAGATTATAGAATGGAACCTTGTTGAGAGTTCTAAGATCATATCTGGGCAATGACTGAAAATCATGCATATTAGCAAAGTACTCGACTCGCCTGTTCTGCCTCTTGATTAGATAGAGATGCTTCTCACTGTCGTACATCCAGCTTAGAATAAGAGAATGATCGTTCTTATTTGCAAGCGCGTTGGATGAAGTGACATAGTGGGTCACAACAGGAGGAATGGTATTGAATAAACTTTTCCTTTTATCTGAACTAGCTGAGGACGAAGTTGCTTCCGTTGTGTTTGATGACTCAGCAACGTGTTCATCAGATAACTCCACATGGGGAGGTGAGTTACCTTCGGCAAATATATCGTTGTCAATACCGGTAATCACCTTTCCCTGAGCATCGATATATGTAGGAGAGGTAGGCATGTTTGCATCATAGAAATATTCAGCCTCAGTGAAATCCTCTCCTTCAAAATCATCATCTAGCACAGTTGAATCCCTTTCATATGAGAACACGGAGTCTAATTTAAGCAAATCATCAAGACCTTGTTCAAAGTCAAATGAAAGATCATTTTCAGACTGTTGTGTTCCTTTTTCTTCGGACACAGGAACATAAACGACCATTGCTCTGGATAGATATTCTTGTGAGCTTGTTCTTTGATCTTCCTGGTCTTTACTTTGATCCTTATCATCCTTTCTGCCTTCATTATTATCACCATCACCATCATCGTCATTACCTTTACCTTTTGTCATTGCCACTTCATCCATATTCTTTCTTCTTTTTTCCTTTTCTCTTTCTTTTCTTTCAATTTCTTCAACTCTTTGAGCACAAAATTCATGTTGTCTCTTAGGATTTGAATCTGACCACTTTGTATGTTGATGGTCGTCCTAATAGTATCATTTTCTTTATAGAGCTTTTCAATCTTTGAATATTTAGCCACAGAGTCTTGTTCAAGACAGAATACTCTTTGCTACAGGACTTGAACATCCACCGGTTCATAAGTAATTTTACGTTTTCCCTTGTCTTGCTTTGCAGGAATGGTAGGTGTGATGATTGGTGTGGACTTTTGCGAGAGTCGTTCAGAAACTTTTTCTCTCTTCCTCGGAACTAGATCAGCTTCAACATCATAGTCTTCATCGGAAGTATCACTGTGTTGTTTAGATCAGTTGATGAGAGGAGGTTTCCCAGCAGCCTTTCTTTTAATAAATAAACTTCTGTGATATTTGTTGATGGGCACTTCTTCCTTTTCACTCTCTGTTTTAGAAGAATCAAATTCAATACCTTTTGATCCATCTTCAGATTCACTTTCTTCTTCATTTTCAACATTTACAGCCCTTGAACTCTGAACTTCATCTCCTTTCTCGCTGGCAACATTCTGAGTTGCAGTGTCAGAGAATGCCAAGTCGTCTAAGTCAATGTTAGCCATATCTTCTAGGTTTTCTTCATTTTCAAAGTAGATTGGCCCTTCAATGTTGAAATTTAACTCACCCACGTGTTCATCCGCCAGTTGTACATTTGGGATCACAGGCTCATTGACAATTGGAACATCAACTTGATTTTGAGCTTGTTGATGCACACGTCTAGGTCTACGACGAGGCTGAGGTGGTTGTTATGGGTGTGGAGGTGGTGGTGGTTGTTGTGGATGTGGAGGTGGTGGTGGTGGTTGTGGGTGAGGCTGCTGAGGCTACTTACCGTCGGTCACTGGAAAGGCACCGAATTTCTCCAACGGTCTCAGGCCGACATAAAAACCTTGCTTGTTCATGCACATATAGGACATAATGCTCTTGTCCATCACTTTTACGTGCAACCTCCTTTGAGTCATAACCAACTCTGGATGTTCTCTGTTAATGATCATCTGTAGGAATCGGGGGTACATTAAGAACACAGACTTCTTTTTTCCTGTCAAATTACTCTTCATTTCTTCAAACACAACACCTGAAAAATTGAAGTTCTCCCCTATAACAAGTGCATAGACCATTGATGTCATATTGGCACTCAGCTCATCGTATCCTCCTTTTTTTCCAGAGATGCACTGATTCACAACGTGTGCCAAGTATCTCCAGTACGGTGGCAGATATCTCTTTAACATAGATGGCACCCTCATAACTCATTCTTTGGAAGGTTTCAGTCATCTGTTTAGCAGTATAGTTTGTAGGATTTTCGGGATTATCACCAAAGTTTAGACAAGTTCTTATCACAGCTTCAGTAATTGCGATTCTCTTTCTGGCTACCATACCAGCTATCCCTTCCACATCATTATATGAGATTATATTAGCAGTGCTACAGAAATCTATAATAAAGTCTTCACATATATCTGGGTGTTGAGAAAGGGCATGAAAGATTCTAGATGCCCTTAGACCACAATCATTGATCTGAACACACAATGATTTTGTGGTGGGTCGTCCAAGTAAGCCGGTTCATTGTGATCCTTAACAAATTTTAAGTTTGCCATTGCCTGAAATCAATAAGTCAAGTTAGAATCCAAACGAATTAACACATTTGAAGTATGCGGCTAATTGATTCAACAACAAACTTCAAGATTACACCGCAAACTTAAAGGTTACACCGCAATCTTCGTTTAAAACAGCAAACTTCGTTTAAAAAACCTCAAACTTCAATAAAATCAAGATTATTGCATTTTAACTCATGTTTAGGATTTGATTTCAGGTGAATTATGGTCGCCTTATGTTTGCGGCCAATTCTATTGGACCAATTTCAGTTATTTTAAGGATTTTGAAGGTCAATTTTGTCAAAAGTCCAATCTTGGTTTCAGTTACTACCAAGAACACTTCACACGCTAGATTCGAGTGAATCCAAGGTCAACAACTTTACCTTTGAGTTCGCTAACACTTCTTGAGTGCAAGTATAGCAACAAAATCACACTAAGGCCACGAAGGCAATCAATTTAGAACTAATATGGAGTGTGCGGCTGAGAGACAGATGAAGTATGCGGTTGGTGTAATGCCAGAACCGCAGACTTCGGACTTCGGTGCTATTTATAGAGAACCTTCAAGTATGCGGCCGCAAACTTGGAAACACTTCAAGCTTTTCAGAAACTTTTTGCTTTGGATTTTCAGGTCACGCAGGGACTGTCATTTTGATACTTATGAATTATAAACAAAGATAAAAATAAAAAATAACTCTAAATAAGAGAAAAACACAAAATATTTTTGTTCTTTTCAAATAACAGACTGCTTTAAAAACAATGAAACACAGTATTTTTTTTTTTGAGAGAAACTCTGTTATGGGATCATATCATTTTAGAGCAGACTAAACTATACTTATCAGCCGCTCATTTTCTTAGACGGGTCTCGGTGATTGCCAATATATTATCCTTCTAAACTCAAGCCTTTATACCTTAATTGACAAGCAAGTAGTGAATGAATTTATCATGTTTTCTAGGTAAGGGTTATTCAAAACTTAGTGGGTCCCACACTCACATCTCAGAAACTTGTATTTATTTTAGAGTGAATTAGATGAGTTTTTGATGAACTGAATAGACCCCGCAACTTCTCGGATAAGCCTTCCCTTCCTCGTGATCTTTTGAGCACCTAAATATAGCTAAAAGAGCATAACTAGCATGGGTCAATGGACTTTTCAGGAAATCTCTGACAAATTTGATTACAAACATAGCACGACAGACTTACATGTTCACAAACAGTAAATGCTAAGGGTCATTGCACTACGGACTTACATGCCTTGATAAGAGATTCCTTCCCAGACCCACATTCCCAAAGAGAAAAATATTTACAAGTATACTAATATGTACGTCTCAAGACATATCTTTTTGAATTTTCCTATAGCACGACATTAACATTGAGTGTCTTTTTGCTCATAATTTTGGTTTGCACTTTCATTGAGTGTCTTTTCACCAATTACATGTCATTGCATGTCTTTTATCTATGTACATATATATACGGACTTGTATCAAGCCAGCTCGCAACTCCTTTTTGAAGGGTCTCGGCTTGTGCAATCCAGAGATATTGTGTTCATCCACAGTTCATCAACCTTTATGTTTAAGTGTTCAATTATTAACAGGAAATAAATATTCTACCAATCTAGGATATGTTCCCCACTAAAGTAATGATCATTATGTTTAAGTGAAACACTATCATACTATCCTTTCAGTTTTAGCATAGCCTATCAACATATCACCCTAAGATCCTGATCTTTTCAACTACAGGCCTTACGTAAGATGATCCAACCTCTAGAATGATGTACTATTATTTCCCATTAGACAGAGTTCTCAATTTTTCTCAATATAATAACTTAAAATGAAAATCTTTTTGGTGTTTTTAGGAAATTTCTCCCCCTAAACTTTTGCATTTATGAAATAAATCAAAATTTAAACAAGCTAAAAACTAAGAAAAATATTTTTGGTGACAGAACCTGCGACCTTTTAATCAAAATAAATCATTTTCAAACATTCAACCAGAAAGTTGAATCTTGCTAAGTCAAAAGCCTTTGTAAAAATGTCAGCGACATTCTTATCAGTATATACCTGCTCAAGATGCATGAGTTTTCTTTCAAAATAGTCACGAATATGATGCACTCTAATGTCTATGTGCTTAGTTTTAGAGTATTGGACCGGATTCTTAACAATTTGCAATGCAGCTTCATTATCACAGAAAATAGGAGAGTCACAGAAATTCAAACCGTAATCCAGCAATTGGTGTTGCATCCAAATAACCTGGGAGCAACATGCGGATGTAGTGACATATTCAGCTTCGGTAGTAGAAGTCGAAACGGTGGTCCGTTTCTTGCACTGCCATGAGACGAGTCTCTCCCCCGGAAACTGACATCCTCCGGTTGTTGATTTTCTATCTAGATTGCATCCTCCATGATCACTGTCAGTAAAAGCAAACAAGTTAAATTATAAATCTTTTGGATACCAAAGGCCTAGCCGAGGCTTGCCCTTCAAGTATTTAAAAAATCTTTTGACAGCATTAAGGTGAGAAAGTTTCGGATTAGCCTGATATCGTGCACACTGGTAAACCGCAAACATGATGTCTGGACGGCTAGCGGTCAGGTACATTAACGAGCCAATCATCGACCTGTAGAGATGTTGGTTAATTCCTGGTTCACCTAGATCTGGAGTAAGAAAAGGACGAGTTGCCATAGGTGTTGAGTCCGGTTTGGAGTCAGCAAAGTTGAACTTGATTAGAATGGCATTAACATATTTTGCCTGATGAATTAGGATGCCATCATCACTTTATTTAACCTGCAACCCCAGAAAGAAGGCCATTTCTCCCATTGAACTCATTTCAAACTTTTTCTTCATTACTTCTTCAAACTCTTTGCATAGTGCAGCATTCGTTGATCCAAAGATGATGTCATCAACGTATATTTGGACAAGAATAAGATCGTTTCCCAGCTTCTTAATGAGCAGTGTTTGATCTATGGCTCCCCGAGTATAGCCATTTGCAAGAAGGTGCTCTTTCAGAGTGGCATACCATGCACGTGGTGCTTGATAGTTTGTAGACATGATGTGGGTGATTTGTGTTTTCAAACCCCGGTGGTTGACACACGTAAATTTCTTCTTGAACTTTTCCATATAGAAATGTTGTCTTCACATCCATTTGAAATACCTTGAAGTTCATGTATGAGGCATAGGCCAAAAAGATTCGTATGGCCTCGAGTCTTGCAACCGGTGCAAACACTTCTTCATAATCTATCCCTTCTTGTTGATAAAATCCTTGCATAACCAGTCGTGCTTTGTTTCGAATGATAATACCACTGTCATCTTTCTTGTTTATGTAAACCCAACGAGTATCAATGGGCAACTTGCCTTGTGGTAGCGGCACAAGTTCCCAAACCTTCAATTTTTCAAACTGCATAAGCTCTTCCTGCATAGCCTCCACCTAGCTTACCTCACTCAAAGCCATTTTAATGTTATTTGGCTCAACTTGAGATATGAAAGCGGAATATAAGCAGATAGTGATTACCCCAGATTTGCTTCTTGTTCTCACCCCGTCAGAGAGAGGACCAATGATGTCCTCTACAAGATGATTTTTATGAATTCTTGATTGTGGAACATCTTCTTCCTGTAAAATTTCAGGTAAGTTGGTGATATATTGATCTGCTTCTTCAGTTATGGGAACCGGCTCCTCAATAACATTTGATTCGGGAACTGAGGCTTGTGATGAATGATCACTACCAAATGTAGCATTTTCCTGTGAAGCAGTGCCGCTGCCAGATGCAACAGTCTCTTGAGAGGCAGGATTGCTGCCAGATGCCACAGTCTCTTGTGAAGCAGGATTGCTGACAAATGCAACATTTTCTTGTGAGGATGTTTCGGGAGCTTTTGAAAATGAAGGTGATGCACGATCAGGGTCTTCATCTATTATGTAATCTTCTGTGCTGTATTTGTAGAAACTATCATCTGTCACGTCACAAGCATCAGAATAAATATTAAACAGCTTAAAAACAGAATCATAGTCAAATAACCAATTTGGACCAGAATCCGCATCAGTTTTGTTGAGCTCCTGCTAGTTAATGTAGTACGATTCCCCAATCTGCTTTGTTCTCTTGTTGTACACTCTGTAAGTTATCTTGCTGGATGAGTATCCAACAAAATAACATTCATCGGCCTTTGCATCAAACTTGGACCCAACAGTATCATTATGCAACAGTGTGCATAGGCATCCAAGTGCTCTAAAGTGACCAACTTTTGGCTTTTGTTTAAACATGATCTCATAAGGAGTCTTCAATTGATGCTTATTGAACAGCACCCTGTTCTTCACATAACATGCAGTTTTGATCGCCTTAGCCCAAAAGATACTAGCAATTTGGAGTTAGAAATCATGGTTCTTGCAGCCTCTATTCGTTCAGCAACTCCATTTTGTTGAGGAGTTCTAGCAGCACTGAACTGTCTTGCAATTCCCTTTTCAGCACAAAAGCTATCAAGGACTTCGTTGCGAAATTCTGTCCCGTTGTCGCTTCTGATAATCTTGACCTTCAAGTTCAGTTGATTTTCAACAAGTATCATGAACTGCCTAAGAATATCTGCAGTCTCACTTTTCTTACTAAAAAAGAACACCCAAATAAATCGTGAGAAATTGTCAGTAACAACAAGACAATAAGATTTCTTCCCAAGACTCATCACACTTACTGGACCAAACAGATCCATGTGAAGTAACTGTAAAACAGATTCTATTGAATTAAACAGCTTAGGCTTGTGTGGTCGTTTATGTTGTTTGCCTTTAGCACAGGAAATACATTTTTCAACCTCACAAAATTCTTTTAAAGGCAAGCCCACCACGTGTGCTCCTTTAGCAATTATATTTAGGTTTTTCAAATTGATGTGACCTAAACGGTGATGCCAGAGCATGGAATCATTTTCAGACGCTTTTGAAAACAAACAAGTATTTGTTAAAGCTGACTCACTATTCATATCCAACAAATATGAGTCCTTACACCTTGGTGTTCTCATTAAAATCCAATCCTCAGGGATGACAAACCCTGGTTTTAGAATCAAACATTCTTTATCAGTAAAATGAGTTGAAAACTTTGTGTCACAAATTTGAGACACACCTAACAAGCTATGATTCAATTCAGACATATAATTCACATCTTCAAAACAGAGAGTACCATTAGTAACAGTACCTTTCATTGTAATTTGCCCACCTTTATCACCTGCAAAGGAAACATACCCTCCATCAAACATTTTAATATCGTGAAGCTGAGATATGTCTCCTGTCATGTGCCGGGAACAACCACTATCAACATACCAGAGGTTGTTAACAGGCCTCCTAGGTTGTCCATGCACGGTAGAACGTATTAATTAGTAACTGGAACCCAAGCCATGGTTGTCTTGGGTTGCCCTAAATCACCCAGGTATGAAACTTCTTGCAATTTCATATCTCTTTTGTCATTAAACTCAACTGGTGTTGTTTCAGCAATAGGTTTTCTTATCCAAACAGGCTTTTGTTTTTCAAAATTTGAACTTATTGTTGGAGTGACGACCTTTTCTTTACCCATTTCAGATTTTATGGGTTTCTCAACTTTCTTTTGTTTATGTTTGAAAGCATTATTTTCTTTAACAGGACGTTGAGATTTACGCACAAAACCAGTTCTTTTATCCGATTGTTTATCATTGAGCCTTTTGTAATGTTGGGCCATGTGTCCTTTAGACATCTATGGCCTTTTATGATTTTTATCCCTTTGATTAACATTCGGACATCTGCTAGAGTGTTCACGATTGTGAACGCATTTTCGAGCAAAGTGTCTAGGATTCCCACAAACATAACACGTTTGCCTTCTCGGATACGGGGCATAGTATCCGGTGTCCCATGATGATGACCATTGAGGAGAACTTGTGAAGTAACCTGCAGTTTCACAGTTCCTAGAAAACCTTCTATCAAGCATTTGATCATCATTATAATTTCTATGATTTGACTTGAAGTTATTTCTGTCAACATTTTTAACATTTTGTTCAAAAACACGATGATGATTATCAATTTTTTTATAAAACTCGCTTTTGGTAAAACGTTGAGGCTTTTTCTTTGAATTAGACTGACTTGTGGATGGTTTACTGCTTTCACGGTTTGACGTGCAGTTTTTGTTTTTAACAGATTGATGATTTGTGCCATACACAATCTGTGCTTTTTCTTTTTCTAAGCTCCCACCTTTCACAAAGGTGGATTTCAAATTTGATTTTGAGTTATCCTTAACTTTAACAGCACACTTTTCAAAACCAACATTCAATCCAGATTTAACAAAAGTAGCAGACTTTGAAAAACCAGACAAAGTATTTTTAAAAGACAAAGACTTTGAATTAAAAAGACGATCCTCCTCCTCATCATCACTCCCACAATCCTCCACTATGCCCTCAACTAATCCTATTGCTGCACAAGACTTAGACGGGTTAGAAACGTTCACATGTTGTACCGAAGGACAACTTGTCACGGGAGTGGACTGTGTGGATGAAGAAGATTGAGTTGGTTTACGACCTACACCATATTCCATTTCAACATCTTCATGTTGAACACTTGACATGGGAGTAAAATTGCCATTAAAAGGATGTTCAACATCATGATAGCCTACTCCTGGATTTCCTACTTTCCTGACTTGAGAGTCTATCATGTCATAGACTATAGATCAAGAGTGGTCAATTTTTTCGATGGTCAGCTTAGTATTTGCCAATTGAGTCACAACGTCATTCAGCTTCAAACTAAGGTCGTCTATTCGTTTTAGTGCATCACGATAAAGACATTCCTTATTGCTAAAATCCATTTCTAGTTTTGAAAAATTAGTTTTTCCAGCATCAATCTTATCTCTAAACAATTTTTCAGAACGCTTGTGCTCAGCATTGGCATGCCTAAGTTGGTTTATGTCTTTTAAGAGCAATTCATTATCATACTTATATCTGTTTATTTTCTCAACACAGTTATTAGAACAGGAATTGGTATGTACCTCAGAGTCTTCAATCTTTTCCATGAGAGAATGATTTGACACCTTCATCGACAGCTCATGAATTTGATCTCCCCAATCATATCATACAGTTTGCTGACTCACCAATGCTTTGCTATTGTAACATTTCTGATTTTCATGTCGTCATTTTAGTACAATAAAATCATGTTTGAATTCCAATCTTAACAAAGGACTATATTAAACCCTAATTAACAATACAAGTTCACAAATTCCACCCCACATTTATTCTAGAATCCCTATATACATATAAATATTTGAACACATATGTATATATATATACATATACATTTATACATCATACAAGTACATATATATACATTTATATATATATATATATATATACTCAAGCATTATACAAGTACATACACATATATATGCACACTAGTTTGAACCCTAAATTAGAACCCTACACTCAATTTTGACTTCTAAAAACACCAATTTTAACTTTCCTTAATCTGTTTGACTTTCAAAAGTCAAAGGGGCCAAAACCGTGGAAATCCGAGACTGCCGGCGATGGACCCTTGTCGAGTTGGACTCCTCGTGGATTCACAAACAGAAATCGACCCAATTACTAGCCCAATTCATTCACATGCGCGGAACAATTGAAATTCAAACGAGTTTGACTCGATTAGTCAAACCCATAGTAACTCGCCCTCAATCCATGCAAATCGATGAGTAATCAGTCCCGCAAATCACGCTCGATCGTCCCTCGAATGTATTCAGACCTAAATACGACTAAATTCAATCCTAATCGACCTAATTGACGCGCAATTCTACTCGAAAGTCGTTACCACCAAATCACAATCAAATCGTATGGGTTGGGTGAAATTAATCGAATTAAACCACTCATTCATCTTCGCATAACTCATTACAAACTCTCTGGACTTTCTATCCATCTGCATACCACCTCTGGTCGTCAATCGAACACGAAGAACAATCGGATCAAACTCGTAGCCGTCTGCATTCGTGCCCAAACCAAAACAAGTAAGATTACTCTCATTCGATTCGTTTTTGAATCCTTGTCAAAAGCCCCTTATCAATTCGTGTCCACAGAACGTATCGAGATCGATTAGGACTAGGGTTCATGGCGAGTTAGATTGTATTTGAATTCTGCTTGTGTTAATAGCATGTTTTAATAAATTATAATCCGTAATTTTTCAGCGAAACCACCTGGTCCGGCCGATAAGTCACTGCGCCGCCGAACCAGGTGGCATGGGTTCGAAACCCACTTCCGGCTCTTTTGCGCGTTTGTTTTACTCCAAACCCGGTTCCCCTTCAACAGTATGATAAATGATTTTTCAAACGGTACTCTATCGAAAGTTGTACACTGGTCTAGTGGTAAAACGGATGACACACAGGGGCGCCACCCGGGTTCGAGCCGGGTGGCCTGTTTAAATTTAAAAACCGTTTTTAAAGCTTTGAAAAATTTTATAAAAATTATTTTATAAAACCTCACAATATTGATGACAAAATAAAAACAGATCTAAAGATTTCTAATATAAATACATTTTATTATGAATTTATGACTACAAAATAATATATTAAACTTTTAAAACAAAAACTTTAATTATTTAAAATTAATTTCTAAATAAAAGCAATAAATTTTATAAAAGTTTATAAGATATTAACTCATCTAAATATAAATATATATTTACATTTTATAAATTCTAACATATTTTTTACAAATAAATAAATAAAATTAATTGTTTATTTTATTTATTTAAATCAACCCTATCCACATAAATAGAATTTTTTTTTTCTAAACATAAATATATAATTACGTTCTATATATTTTAACATAATTTTCACAAATAAATAAATAAAATTATTTATTTATTTTATTTATTTAAATTAAACACTATCTACATAAATCAAAATTCTTTTTCTAAACATAAATATATATTTACGTTCTATATATTTTAACATATTTTTTACAAATAAATAAATAAAATTATTTATTTATTTTATTTATTTAAATTAACCCTATCCACATAAATAGAATTCCTTTTCTAAACATAAATATATATTTACGTTTTATATATTTTAACCTAATTTCCACAAATAAATAAATAAAAATATTTATTTATTTTATTCATTTAAATCCAACCCTACGTCAATGACTATTAAGTTCATACATATATACATTGGACTCATATTATACATTAAAATCTTATACAAGCATAGCATGCCCTTACATGGAATAACACAAACCTTTTTACGAATCCACACACATCAAAACTCGTTGAACCCTAGACTTAGACATAGACTTTTGTACACGCTATTAACTCAATATACATTACACACTAGGTTAACGTGGTGCGTTACAAGGATTGTTTTGCTACCTAGTCTTGCGTGCTAGCTACAACCTTGAATCAAGTGAGTATTACATAGCCCCCTTTTACTCTTTTACACTTTTTGGGGTGAATCTTGAATCTTACACAAAAAATAGCTTACATTTACACAAACTACACAAACACAAATCCTATTTACATTCATGTGTGCAAATTTGAGCTTTATGTTTGAGTGCTAGGTGTGTTAACTTTGTGTGCAAATTATGTGCAATTATTAACTATTTAAGCCGACGGTTAACAATGATAGATCTATTGAGTCTGACAAACCCACCCAGATTAGGGTGATTGTTACCGACAACACAATTTGCATGCTAGTTACAAAGGTTTGATTGTACTTTAGTTACACAATAGTTGCTCCCCATAAATGCCTTATTTATCATGACATGTAAGGATTTGCTTATTCATATTTATACACTGTCTATGTACAAACCTATGTATGCTCACCAACTTTTTAGTTGACCCTATTTTATTCTGGGTGCAATCTGGAAGGGTGACACTTGTATTCTGGGTTTTCTGTCTAGGAAAGCATTTCGTATAAATCCCAATCAACCGAGTGACCCGTATGTTTTCCTGGGAATTCCCGGGATGAGTGTTTACTTATAGGCTAAAGCATGTCTCCTTGAAAAATTATATGAGTTTAATTAACCTTAATGTGTCACAGTATTCAAGTGATTATATCACTATTTGAGTACAATCCAAACTATGAATTACTATTTTATTTGTTATCTTATCTTTTAAAATTCAATCAACCTTCATAAGTTCTTAAATCTTTTCTTGTGTTGTGCAAATCTATAGAATGCCTCCCCGTCGTGCTACCGTGGCCAACAACAACACTGATATTGCTGCTATCCTTGCACAACTTGTAACTCAACTCACTCAAGTCAATGGTGCCACAAACGGTAACCATGGAACTAATGGTGGTGGTGGTGCCAACCCACCGCAATGTACCTTCAAGCACTTCAATTCATGTAACCCTATCAAGTTCTATGGTACCGAAGGAGCTACAGGACTCCTTCAATGGTTTGAAAGTATTGAGGGCACCTTCCTCAATAGTGACTGCCCCGATGACCTTCGTGTCCGTCATGCCACAAGTGTCCTCCAAAAACGGGCACTCACGTGGTGGAATGGGGAAAAGAGAACCAGAGGAGTAAAGGCAACCATGGCCTTACCATGGGATGAGTTTAAGAGGCTAATGACCGAAGAGTTCTGTCCTCGGAACAAAGTAAGGAAGTTGGAAGCTGAGTTTTGGGATCTTACCCAGGACAGTGGTGAAAGTCTGGCTTATACAACCCGGTTTCATGAACTGAGTCTTCTTGTGCCCCACATGGTCACACCCTTATCCCGCTGCATTGAAAAGTACATCGGTGGATTACCTAGGCAGATTCAGGATACTGTCTTAAGGAGAAATCCCGCAACACTCGAAGATGATATCCGTTTATCTGCTACATTAACCGACAACCACATGAAAGCAGGTACTCTGACTAGGAAAGGCACCAAGAAAGCTCCCAACACCACAACCCCTCCCATACACATCAAAGAAGCCAAAACTGAACCCTACCACAATAATAGAAAAAGAAAGGCTAGAAATTTTGTTGTGGTCACTCCTGCCATGCCTGTTAACCAAGTTGCTCCCATGCCTCAACCACCAGTCAAGAAGCCATATGTGGGGACCTACCCACTCTGTGCCACATGCAATTATCACCATCCCCAAACCATTCCCTATCGCCTTTGCACTCACTGTGGGAAATATGGCCATACGGTTAATGTTTGTAGAGCCAAAGCACTTGCAGGCTAAGTCAACCCACCAACCCAAACCAATCAACAAGTGACTAATCAAGGTGTTCCCGCCATAGCAAATGGGCGTGCTTGTTATGAATGTGGCAACTCGAACCACTTCCGTGACCAGTGCCCGAAGTTCATCAATACTAGACAAGGCGGAGCTCGTGGGCGTGCTTTCAACATAAACGCCAATGAAGCTCAAACCAACAATGATGTGGTCAACGCTACGTTCCTTGTTAATAGTCAATATGCCTCCATTTTATTTGATACCGGTGCAGATAAAAGTTTTGTGTCACTTAACTTTGAACCCTTACATGCAAAATCACGGTCTAAATTGGAGAAAACCTTCACTGTCGAAGTAGCAAATGGTGACTCCCTTACAATAGACTCCGTTATCCATGACTGTTCTCTAGAACTTAATGATCATACATTTCCAATCAACCTCGTGCCAATGTGATGTGTTAGTATTTACACATCTTTTTGGCACAAAACTTCGCTCATTCAACGATCAATTCTTGGTTATATTCAACGTTTAGGCACTTATTTGCTTCATTTCCTGTTTTGTAGGTTTTTGTGAAGCTTGTGAACAAACAAGAAGATTCCAGGATAAAAAGTGAAGTTTTTAGGGTTTCTGTGATGAAGGCACGGTCGTGCCCCTAATTGGCACGGTCGTGCCCCTAATTGGCACGGTCGTGCCTAACTTACAAACCCTAAGCACGGTCGCGCTCCGCATATGGCACGACCGCGCCAAGCCAAAAGGCAAGGCACAACCGTGCCCTGCCTCCACAACGTCGCGTGTACACCCATGAGTCTGACACCTCGAAGCAAGAGAGCCAATGAAAGAAGCAGATCGGTCAACCACCTGTCCCACGACCGTGCTTTACCCTAGCCACGGTCGCGTTCCCTTGTCTGGCACGGTCGTGCCTTCCCACTAGGCATGGTCGTGCCCCTTGTTCTATAAATATCAGAAGTTTTCCTCACATCAGAAGTCTGGAGACCTGGAGAGTTGAAGCCCTTAGCACTGTTTTGTGCTCCGAATTTCCTTGTTTCTAGCCACATTTTAAGCTTCTAGGAAGGACTACAACATCAAGAGGATCACCATACATCATCATCATCATCTAGCTTGGGGAAGTTGTTTGATTCTTGGCATTTCTTTATGAGTCTTGTAACTTTTCCTTGTTTTGTTCCTGTTCTTATGCTCACCATGAGCTAACTCTTGACATCACTTTGGTTTAGATGAAGTTTAGTAACGTTTGACAACATTTATGGATCTTTGGCATAGTTTATGTTAATGTTATAACAATGGCATGATTATTCCTCAATGATATTGTGTATTTGGGAGTTGATATTGTTTGCAAGACTTGTATATGTATTGACTTTGTATGTTGGAAAACCCATGGTCTATGCATGTATTCATTGATTAGTGTATGTATGTATGCTAGGTTATGGCCTTTGACTAGGAATGGTGGATGAAGTCTTGTTTATGGTTGAAAACTCTTGAATGTGCATCCTTGTGCTTATGTTTGGAAAGACAAAGTGCTTGTTATGATGTGTCATGTTTAGTATTATGTTCATCTAGGACTTGTTGACGCAATCTTCTAGTTTATGTAATCTTGATATGAAAATTGTATGTTGAAGAAGTGCATGTTGTTGTTTACTTTAATCAACTTGAGGTGGGTTATGTGTTGATTCGTGTAATCTTTCCAACTAGTTGTTGAATTAGCCAACCTTGACAGGAAGCTAGTCCAATATTTATTAAACATTTACGTATTCATAGCACGTGAGCTTCATTGTATGATTTTAGGTGGTTGGTTTGTGTTATTCATTCTAACTTTCCGAAGAATCATTTGATTAGATGTCTTTGACGAGAATTTAGTTAACTTATATATTGTGTACGTGTCATGTATTTATAGTTGTTGTTGGATGTTTACTAAATGGATTCGAGGCCGAAGTGATATTCCTTCCTTAATTGTTTGATTTGTGTTCTTAGTTTAGTTTTACATTCTTGCATATTAGTTTAATCAAAAATCAACTTAAACATATTTACCCTTACTTGATTGGATTTTAGTTCCGGTTTATTATCGCATTCCACCGTGTCCACGGATTGATATCCGGTTCTTACCTTTACTATATTGCTATCCGACGGGTACACTGCCCGATGTGTGTGTGATTAGTCTTTGGTGAAAACCCTTTTTTTAAAACTAATACTGTGTGATAATTCTTTATTAAAATATATATATAGTTTCACACGCATCAAGTTTTTGGCGCCGTTGCCGGGGATACGGTTTGTGCGAGAACGATTGGGATTATTATTTAGTCATTTAGTACATATTTGTCTATATATCTTGGTAAATAGTTTTCCTTATTTAAATTTATTTTATTTTTATTTTTATTTTTTTATTTTATCATCTTCGTCTTATTTTTTTTTTGTGTATAGTTCGTCGAATGTTATTTTATTTTTTATTTTTATCTGGTACCCGTGATCGTTTTGTTTGAGTGTTCTTTGCAGTGATTTTCATGGATCGCGACTATGGGAGTTACAGTGATGAGTACTCGTTTGATCTATGGGGTTACCACGAGGAGATTTGGTGTGAGATTTGTGGGGCCCACATTACATATTAGATTGTTGTCAGTTCCCGGGCTACCCCGTACGACGCTATGAGGACCCTATATTCGGCCCGGTTGGTGATTTGGATGAGTTGGAAACATTATTGTTTGAAGAGTCAACCGTGGTAATTGAAGAGGAGCCGCACCAAGAGGGAGATGTGCAAACAGATGGGTTCACCAACGAACCAATGACTATGGTGACACCCGATCCTCCGTTGTGCATCAAGAAGAGCCGGCCCGTGATTGGTCATGATCATGACTCGTCATACGAGTCATCCGAAAAACGGGAGAAGGCGAGACATTTCACGGACCAACCGACTTGGAAGGCGCAACATCAGTCCACAAAGCATGGCAAGTCAACACTATCTTGCCGGGATGATCGCCTCCTTTACTACATCATGTACCTCAGGTTTGGTCCGGGCAAATACAAGTGTTGGTGGCACGACCCGTCACTTTGTTTTTGCATTTACTATTGGTTGTCACTAGCCGGTGGTAAATGCACTAAACCAAACGGGTCGGATGGGTATTCAAGAATCATAGGCCACCCGTTTGTTGGTTTGTCCCATCATTTGTCCTAAATTGACACGCATAAGGACACGAGTCTAGCTAATGACTCGTTAATAATCTTAGCATGTCCGGGTCTCACCCGTTAGTTATGTGTGTTCATTTTATCTTCCAATTATTTTTTTAGTTTTTATTTCATGTTTTTCTAGAATTTTACCATTTATTTTTGAGATAAGGTTATCGGGGCGTGTTTTGGATCGAGCGGATTTAGGACAATGTTCGGAATGTCACAGGTATGTCTTCTGAATATTTAGAAATTTTAACTTGGAAGAATCGCAGTCGGGTTTGGAATACTCCTCATAAAAAATCAGGTTTCTGTGTCTACTGGGCATGCGACACGGTCGTGCCAAACCAGAGGCGCGGTCGTGCCCAAAACCCTATCCGCGGTCGTGCCTATGCCCTTGGCGCGACCGTGCCTATGTTATTTTGGGTGGGTTAAGTTAAGTTGAAACGGCAGATTTCTTTTTTTTTCTTTCACTTTTTTCCCCAAAACGAGAAAACCCCTCCCTACTTGCGATTTACTCTCTTCTATTCCGCATAGCTAATCTCCATTTCTTCGAATCCAGGTACGCCCCTGTCCTAATCTTTCCGTCTTTATATTTAGGTTTAGGATCGTAATTTTGTTTTTAAAATTCTAGGTTTTTAGTGATTTCCTGTTTTAAGCCTCATGTTAGATGTAAATAAGTAGAAATAGGTAGTATTACATCCTGGAATTGTGTTGTGTTAAATGCCCCTTCGTAATCGTGCTTAAACTGTGTTAAAATCGAATCTGAAACCCCAATTTGGGGAGGAGCACGACCGCGCTCTTGACCTAGCGCGGTCGTGTCTGACTTTAATAATTTCCAGTATGAAGGTTTGGATTGAGCGCGGCCGTGTCTTCCACTAGCGCGGTCGTGCCGGCTTAGGTTTGTCCAAGGCGCGGCCGTGTGTTGCACTAGCGCGGTCGTGGCCTTACTTTTTGACCTAGGCACGATCGTGTAATTCTCAGGCGCGATCGTGTCTGCCGGGTTTGGACTGCCCGTGGTCGGCCACAGCACGACTGTGGGATTTGTTTTTTTGCCTTGGCGCGGTCGTGCCCCTTCTCAGGCGCGACCGTGTCTCCCGGGTTGGACTGCCCATGGTCGCCCAAGGCGCGACCGTGGGCTTGGATTTTGGCCTAGGCGCGGTCGTGCCTCGTCCCAGGCGCGACCGTGCCCCTTCATAATTTTGGTCAGAAACTTCATAAATTCAGTCTAGCATCTTCATAACTGTTCTGATTTCATTTTTGTTGTCGTGCAGATGGCAGGCAACAGGGACCACCCATACCTCGAGTTTGACATGAACGAGCACGAGTACGAGGCTCGTTTGGATGTTTTGTGGCCCCGCAGAGGCCGGATTCTAGCTGCTCGTCGTTTAAAGCCAGCCGCCATCGATGCCATCGGTCAGCGGGACCGGTGGAACGACATTGTCACCGCCCCTTGGCGCCGATTGTTCAGGCTTCACGCCATACAGTACGTCGAGCTCGTGATGGAGTTTTTCTCCACTTACGAGTTTGATTATCCTTACGCGGACCTCGAGCAGCCCGAGACTGTTAGGTTCAGATTAGGCGGCGAGTGGCGCGTGATGTCTGTCGCCAGATTTGGGAGATTACTAGGTTTATACACTCGCCAGGAGCTTCAGACTGAGTTGTTTACTGAGGGGATCACCGAATTCCCGACAGAGGAGGATAAGGATCAGTTTTGGCACGAGTTTGGGTTCGGGATATATGATCCTAGTTTGACCAAGGCTTCGAGCCTTCGGGATCCATTACATCGTGTTCTTCACCGCTGCATCGTTTATTCGATCTCTGGGAGAGGTCAGGGGGAGATAGTGGTGAACCTCCGGGAGTTATTTTACTTGTTTTGCCTTGTACGCCCGCGCACTTGCAATCTTGCGCATTCTATAGCGGGGTACTTGGTAAACAGCTCAGGGCGCGACGTCACCAGCGCGATTTGTGGAGGTCACTTCGTGACCAAGCTGGCACGACATTTCCAGCTGCTTACAGATGACTTGATAGGGGATCTGACCCCTGTGGCCGAGACTGTCGTGATGTCTGTGCAGACATTGCGCAACATGCACGTCGCTCGTCGCGCGCGCAGGGGGGATGAGATTGGTCGATCGATGGGGACGGACGTGGGATCCAGACCGTCCGGGCCCCGATCCAGATCGTGTACAGGCCGAGGCCGAGGCCGCCGCTCAGCAGGAGCAGGAGCAGGTTCATGAGCTTCATCAGCCCGATCAGCCGCCTCCGCCGCCACCACCGCCTCCGGTTGTCATTCCACATGACATGTTTATGCGTTACTGGGCCTGGCAGTATGAGGTCCAGTGCGCCGCTGCTGCTGCTGGCGGGGCACCATACGTGGTTCCCCTTCCATTCTTCATGCAGCCAGAGCAGCAGCCTGATCAGCCACCACCATCACCAGCGCATCAGCCACCACCATCACCACAGCTTCAGCCACCACCATCACCACCGCATCATCAGTCACCACCACCATCACCACCAGCGGCAGGAGGCGGGGCCGCCGACATCGACCTTGAGGGTATGCAGTGGGAGTAGTACCTCCCACTGCCTTTTGGTATCATTTTTGTGAGTTGTACTTTTGTTGTATTGTACAAACTCTTGTATCATGCTACAGCGTTTATGTTGTACTTTTGTTTCCTTGTACTTTTGTTTTCTTGTACTTTTGTTTCCATGTACTGTTGTATATATTTATGTTTATATTTTGGCTTGATGTTACTGATCTGTGTTTGATGTTAGTCTTGATTAGATCTTGGAATTGTGGAACTACATGGAACTACGTGGTACGTCATTGTTGTGGGTTGGATTTTTGCGTGTGCCATGATCGACACGAGGGAAGTTTCAGTTATCCCTTCACACTCCATTGCAATGCATTCCATTTTGCTTTGCATATTTTTGTATACATTGTGGGCAATGTATGTTTCTAAGTGTGGGGTTGGGTGTTCATTCTTTGCTTTACATTATTTTTTGTTGTACATTGAGGGCAATGTACAATTCTAAGTGTAGGGTGGGATTGTATTCGCGCGTTGTTTGTCCTCTTAGCATTTTATCAATTCATTTTTTACAAAATATTCTTTCATATTTTTTTATTGGCACTAAATTAAAAGTTAACCGTTTAGCATTCACAATTTTTAGTAAATAATAGAGGTTTGATTTTTCGAAAGCAATTGAGATAGAAATTCCAGTGAGTCAAACCCAATTTTTTGTGATAACCATGAGTTTTAGTGTGCTAAACGAATAAATTGCATGGAACCTTTTGCTTACACCCATTCCGTTCCGTTTCCGTGAGTTTATTTTTGAGCCTTGATAGCTTTAGACATTGTTTGCTCTCGTTTTTGCGGAGTTGAGTGTGCCGAATGTTTCATGCTTGTTAGAACTTGCTTTTAGTATACATTTCGAAATCATGAACATAAATATTGCATAAAAATGATTGAGGCATTAGGATAAACCACTTTGTTAGCCTTTTATCTTTGTTTTCCCTTACCCGAACACATCCACTAGTTAACCACGTTGAGCCTATCCCATGTTCTTTCTTTTATTACCCACATTACACCGCCATTAAACCCTCATTAGCCTTTTTACTTATTTATTCTATTTTTCACCCGTGTTAGAAATCCGGTCGGCTAATGTTAATTTTGTAGCTTTTATTTTGTTGTAATCTTCAAATTCTCGAGAAGTTTTTAGCTAAGGAAAGATGCATATTTACTTAGTTCCCTTCAAAAGAAAAGAAATAGTGTTAAAAAAAAATATTATTATTATTATATCACCAAAATCAGGTGAAATATAGTCGATTAGAGCAATTTTGTGAGCAAAGATGGAAAGAATTCGGTTGTTAGCTCTTATCTATACACGGTAGTATTAGTTAGTTTATTTTTCATATTAGAAGTGTTTTAGTTTTTTTTTTGAATTAGCATAACCGCCGGGTTTTTAGCTATTTAGCCACTTTTAAATCCCATTTCCTTACCCTTAACCATTGCCAAGTTACAACCCATTTAAAGCCCTCTTGATTTGTGCTTTGTTTCATGTTAGTTGATAGAGATTTGATCTTTTAGCAAGCTTATGATTTATGCATGTTAATTGTCTTGGAATTTGAGTGTTCTATACATACACCATTACTTGTATGATCATATATATTCCCGAGTGTGTGTGAACATTGTGAGAAGCATAAAGTTGCATGCTAATGATTTCCTAGGCATATTCATCTGCCCATTCGGTTGTCACTTCATTGGGTTTCATTTAGTTAATTTTGCATTTCTTGTCAAACCTTTATAAATTATTAATGCTTACGGTTTTCTGAATTGATCCATAGTGTCATTGGAAGTTTTGTTTTATTTTGATTTGTTGCTCGAGGACAAGCAATGTTCAAGTGTGGGGTTGTTTGATGTGTTAGTATTTACACATCTTTTTGGCACAAAACTTCGCTCATTCAACGATCAATTCTTGGTTATATTCAACGTTTAGGCACTTATTTGCTTCATTTCCTGTTTTGTAGGTTTTTGTGAAGCTTGTGAACAAACAAGAAGATTCCAGGATAAAAAGTGAAGCTTTTAGGGTTTCTGTGATGAAGGCACGGTCGTGCCCCTAATTGGCACGGTCGTGCCTAACTTGCAAACCCTAAGCACGGTCGCGCTCCGTATATGGCACGACCGCGCCAAGCCAAAAGGCAAGGCACAACCGTGCCCTGCCTCCACACGGTCGCGTGTACACTCGTGAGTCTGACACCTCGAAGCAAGAGAGCCAATGAAAGAAGCAGATCGGTCAACCACCTGTCCCACGACCGTGCTTTACCCTAGCCACGGTCGCGTTCCCTTGTCTGGCACGGTCGTGTGCCCCTTGTTCTATAAATATCAGAAGTTTTCCTCACATCAGAAGTCTGGAGACCTGGAGAGTTGAAGCCCTTAGCACTGTTTTGTGCTCCGAATTTCCTTGTTTCTAGCCACATTTTAAGCTTCTAGGAAGGACTACAACATCAAGAGGATCACCATACATCATCATCATCATCTAGCTTGGGGAAGTTGTTTGATTCTTGGCATTTCTTTATGAGTCTTGTAACTTTTCCTTGTTTTGTTCCTGTTCTTATGCTCACCATGAGCTAACTCTTGACATCACTTTGGTTTAGATGAAGTTTAGTAACGTTTGACAACATTTATGGATCTTTGGCATAGTTTATGTTAATGTTATAACAATGGCATGATTATTCCTCAATGATATTGTGTATTTGGGAGTTGATATTGTTTGCAAGACTTGTATATGTATTGACTTTGTATGTTGGAAAACCCATGGTCTATGCATGTATTCATTGATTAGTGTATGTATGTATGCTAGTTTATGGCCTTTGACTAGGAATGGTGGATGAAGTCTTGTTTATGGTTGAAAACTCTTGAATGTGCATCCTTGTGCTTATGTTTGGAAAGACAAAGTGCTTGTTATGATGTGTCATGTTTAGTATTATGTTCATCTAGGACTTGTTGACGTAATCTTCTAGTTTATGTAATCTTGATATGAACATTGTATGTTGAAGAAGTGCATGTTGTTGTTTACTTTAATCAACTTGAGGTGGGTTATGTGTTAATTCGTGTAATCTTTCCAACTAGTTGTTGAATTAGCCAACCTTGACAGGAAGCTAGTCCAATCTTTATTAAACATTTACGTATTCATAGCACGTGAGCTTCATTGTATGATTTTAGGTGGTTGGTTTGTGTTATTCATTCTAACTTTCCGAAGAATCATTTGATTAGATGTCTTTGACGAGAATTTATTTAACTTATATATTGTGTACGTGTCATGTATTTATAGTTGTTGTTGGATGTTTACTAAATGGATTCGAGGCCGAAGTGATATTCCTTCCTTGATTGTTTGATTTGTGTTCTTAGTTTAGTTTTACATTCTTGCATATTAGTTTAATCAAAAATCAACTTAAACATATTTACCCTTACTTGATTGGATTTTAGTTCCGGTTTATTATCGCATTCCACCGTGTCCATGGATTGATATCCGGTTCTTACCTTTACTACATTGCTATCCGACGGGTACACTGCCCGATGTGTGTGTGATTAGTCTTTGGTGAAAACCTTTTTTTAAAACTAATACTGTGTGATAATTCTTTATTAAAATATATATATAGTTTCACACGCATCACAATGCCGCTAGGAAGCTTTGATATCATCATAGGCATGGATTGGCTGTCAAATCACCATGCCGAAGTCATCTGTTTTGAGAAGTGCATCCGAATACCCCTTCTGTCGGGAGAAACATTGAGAGTCTTTGGTGAAAACCCTACAAAGGACTCAGATTAATGTCATGCACTACTGCTCACAAGTACTTACGAAAGAAGTACGTGGCCTTCTTAGCTCATATTGTTCGAAAGGATGTCAAAGAGAAGAATATTCAAGACATCCCCATCATCCGGGACTTTCCCGAAGTATTCCCCGAAGACTTATCCGGTCTTCCACCCGTTCGGCAAGTAGAATTTCGCATTGACCTTGTACGCGGAGCTAACCCAGTGGCTAGAGCTCCATACCGTCTTGCACCTTCTTGTAACATTTCTGATTTTTAGTATCTGTATTTCAATTCAATGTAATGCATTTCAAACCCAATTCTAGTGCACTGTTCTGTTTCTTTTCATACCATCAATTAAATACTATATTTCCATGTTAACCCACAAATTTTACACGGTTATAACCTACTAAAACACTACATAAATATCTATTTATACGAATATGTCAAAAACCAAAGTTACAAAGTCTGATGTTGAAAAATTTCAAGAAACCCTAATAGGCACGGTCGCGCCTAGTTCTGGCACGGTCGTGCCGAGTGCTTTGGCACGGTCGCGCGACTTGCTTTGGAACAATCGCGCCTGGTGCCTTAGCACGGTCGCGCCTCAATTGGGCACGGTCGCGCCGAGTACCAGTTGAAACGTAAATACAGTTTTAATCACCCGATCGTTGAGTTCCGTAACCGATTTACACTTCATTACCATTAACGAAAGCAATAACATATTCAATTACAACAAACGTCTCAGTTTATTTCCATTAGACTCAAAAATCTCTCAAACATTTCAAAGAAAACACAAACCTTCCTTTCGATCTGAATTCTCTCAATCAAACAACAAATTCGCGCTACTCGATCCTCACTAAAACTACTGGACTCTCTGGTTTAGTCGGGATTGCAGCAGAGGACGCCGAAAGCCGTTCGCGACGTCACCGGAACAAGTCTCTACCGTTCGCTATCGATTCGCCATCATTCCGGGTAATTGAAACCTTGTCCTCTATCGATTTAGTCCTTAGATCAAAAGCCCCATGTTAATTTGGGCTTCCAATATGGAAATCATCTTAAACCCGAATCTAGTTTTCGTTCAAAAATGATTTAATCGAATCCGACTCTAGACACGTTTTAAATCCAATTAATCTATGCAAAAAGACTCGAAATAATCTAATGGGTGAAAGCCCTATGATTTCCAACCCTGTTATTATAAGAATTAGTCTTTTCGTTCCTGATTTGGAACAGACGCGGTCGCGCTAATCATCTAGCGCGGTCGTGCCTCATGAGACGCGGTCGTGTCGACTATTAGCGCGGTCGTGTCCTCCTGTCCAGACCCAATCATGCCCTTTGGCTAATCTCAGTCGTGTCTTGAAATCATTGACACGATCGTGCCTGGCCAAGGCACGGTCGTGCCTAACGATTTAATCAGTTTAAGCCTCTATTTGATCAACACGGTCGCGCCCGTAGTTCGAGCACGATCATGCTCTTCCCAGACACGGTCGTGTGTGAGTTAAATTCTTGGCAGAATTATAAATTTTATGTATTTTTCAAACCATAAATATTCTGATTAAATTACAAAACAAAAATATTTGATTTTTATAAAATTGCATTTAATCTTATTTAGAAAGAACAAATATTTAATAAATGGAAAAATTATTTATTTAAAGTTTATAAAATTTAATTTACAATTATTGCTAAGCCTTTCATTTAAAAAATATTTAAATGGTTAAGTTACATTTTATAAATAAATAAATAAAATAATGATTATTTATTTACCTTATATTTAAACAAAGACATTTATTTATTTACACTTAAATTCATTTAACACTTATAATAATTTTCATAAACAATAATTATTTACATTACTTATTTAATCATTTAAACTCAAACCTTAATCAAAATGTTCTAAAAATATTCTTTCAAACTTTATATATTTTATTCAATACCTCCGATTACAAATCAATGACTTTTTACACAAGTCCAAATGCAACTTTAGAATTAAACTCTTGTGCACACTATTAATACCATATACATTACACTTTAGGTTAACTTGTGCATTTCAAGGATCTATATTCTATCTAGTACATTTGTTAGCAACGCCTTCAAACCAAGTGAGTATTTCATAGCCCCTTTTACTCTTTTACATTTTTGGGGTGAAACATGAACATTATTCAAATTACATGTTTACATTTACACAAACAACACAAGTACAAATCCTATTTACATTCATGTGTGCAATTTGAGCTTTATGCCCGAGTGCTAGGTGTGCTAACCTTTGTATGCGATTATGTGCAATCATTAACTATTCAAGCCGACGGTTTTCAATGATAGATCTATTGAGTCTGACAAACCCACCAAGATTGGGGTGATTGATACCGACAACACAATTTTGCATGCTAGTTACAAAGGTTTGATTGTGCATGGTTACACAATAGTTGCTCCCCATAAATGCCTTATTTATCATGATATGTATGGATTTGTTTTACAAACTATATGCTATCTATATAAACCTGTGTTATACTCACCAAATTTTTAGTTGACTTTATTTTATTCATGTTTCAGGTTCTAATGTGTGAGATTGATCAAGATGTGCTACACATACGCTTGGACTTAGTTAAATTAAATAAAAGAATTCTATGTATTTCAATTTTGGTTTTCTATCTTGGATTTGGTTGTGTTTGGATTACTTGCAATGAAATTTAACGTTTAATATATTCAATCTAGTCAACCTTGTGCTTATGAACAGTCTACATGTCCAGCCCCGATGATTCCGCCATCGGTCGGGGTGTGACAGATTGGTATCAGAGCCTTGGTTATAGAGAATTAGGTTATTAGACACCTTGACCTAGACTATAGCTTTAGGACACCTACTTATGCTATGTTTCATGATTACATGTTATATGCTACATGCTATATGTTATATATTATGTGTTACATGCTATGTGCTACATGCTTACTATGATTAGTTATTATTTTATTTGATGACTTAGTTATTAAAAATCCATGACTTATTAGTATATACTTAAATAATAAATTAAATAAACAATATCCTTTCCTATATCCTAAAACCTCATAATATTCTTATCTCATTCTCTATCTATACCTTTCTTAGCATGTGAAAACTTCATGAAGCTAAATTCATAAAAATTTCTTTATTTCCTCGTTAAGGTTTTTAAACTTTGTTAATTATTTGAGGACACGTGCAATCTGGAAGAGTGACACCTGTATTTTGGGTTTTCTGTCTAGGAAAGCATTTCGCATAAATCCCAATCAACCGAGGGACCCGTATGCTTTCCTGGGAATTCCCGAGATGAGTGTTTACTTATAGGCTAAAGCATGTCTCCTTGAAAATTATATAAGTTTAATTAACCTTAATGTGTCATAGTATTCGAGTGATTATATCACTATTTGAGTACCATCCAAACTATGATTATCTATTTATTTTGTTATCTTATTCTATTAAATCCAAACAATTCTCATAAGTTCTTATATCTTTTCTTATCTTGTGAAAATCTGTAGAATGCCTCCTCGTCGTGCTCCCGCGGCCAACACCAATACCGACATTGCTGCTATACTTGCACAACTCGTGACACAACTCACTCAAGCTAATAGTGCCACCAATGGCAACAATGGTGAAAATGGTAGTAATAGTGGTAATGCTGGTAATGGAGGAAATGGTGGTAACAACCCATCTCAATGCACCTTCAAGCATTTCAACTCGTGCAATCCCCTCAAGTTCTATGGTACCGAAGGAGCTACCGGACTCCTTCAATGGTTCGAAAGCATTGAGAATACTTTTCTCAATAGTGACTGCCCCGAAAACCTTCGTGTTCGTCATGCCACAAGTGTCCTACATAAACGGGAACTCACGTGGTGGAATGGGGAGAAACAAAATCGAGGTGTGGATGTGGCAATGGCCTTACCTTGGGATGAGGTTAAAAGGCTAATGACCGAGGAATTCTGTCCTCAAAATGAAGTGAAGAAACTTGAAGCCGAATTTTGGGATCTTGCCCAAGATAGTGGTGAAAACTTGGCATATACAACTCGGTTCCATGAGTTGAGTCTTCTTGTGCCCCATATGGTCACTCCCTTGTCCCGCTGCATTGAAAAGTATATTGGGGGACTACCTAGGCAAATTCAAGATACTGTCCTAGGAAGGAATCCCACAACACTTGAAGATGCCATCCGTTTGTCCGCTACCTTAACCGATAATCATGTGAAGGCGGGAACTCTTACTAAAAAGGGCACCAAGAAAGTTTCTGACACTATAACCCCTCCTACCCACAACAAAGAAGCCACAACTGAACCCTCCCGCAATAATAGAAAAAGAAAGACTATAAACTATGCTGTGGTCACTCCTGCTATTCTTGTTAACCAAACTGCACCTATGGTTCAAGCACCGGCCAAAAAGCCATATGTTGGAATCTACCCACTTTGTGTCACCTGCAACTACCATCATCCCCAAAGCATCCCATGTCACCTTTGTACTTATTGTGGGAGATATGGCCATACAGTTAATGTTTGTAGCGCCAAAGCTCTTGCGGGCCAAGTCAACCTACCAAACCAACACCCAAGTGGCTAATCAAGGTGTACCCGTTATTGCAAATGGGCGAGCATGTTATGAGTGTGGCAACCCGAACCATTTCCGTGATCAATTCCCAAAGTTAGTCGATGCTAGACAAGGTGGAGCTCGTGGGCGTGCTTTCAACATAAACGCCAATGAAGCTCAAGCCAACAATGACGTGGTCAATGGTACGTTCCTTGTTAATAGTCAATATGCCTCCATTTTATTCGATACTGGTGCCGATAAAAGTTTTGTGTCACTTAACTTTTAACCTTTACTTGCAAAGACACGATCCCTTTTAGAGAAAACATTTACCGTTGAAGTAGCAAATGGTGACTCTCTTACAATTGAATCCATTATCTATAATTGCTTTTTAGAAATTAATGATCATACATTCCCAATCAACCTTGTTCCAATGCCACTAGGAAGCTTTGATATCATCATAGGCATGGATTGGCTATCAAATCATCATGCCGAAGTCATTTGTTTCAAGAAGTGCATCCGAATACCTCTACCATCGGGAGAAACACTAAGAGTCTTTGGTGAAAAGCCTTGTAAAGGGCTTAAATTAATGTCATGCACTACTGCTCAAAAGTACTTACGAAAGAAGTACGTGGCCTTTTTGGCCCATATCGTTTAAAAGAATGTCAAAAAGAAGAGTATTCAAGATATCCCCATTATCCGAGATTTTCCTGAAGTATTCCCCGAAGACTTATCCGGTCTTCCACCCGTTCGTCAAGTAGAATTTCGCATCGATCTTGTGCCCGGAGCTAACCCCATGGCTAGAGCTCCATACCGTCTTGCACCTTCTGAAATGCAAGAACTTGCAAGTCAACTTCAAGAGCTCTCCGACAAGGGATTCATTCGTCCAAGTCATTCACCGTGGGGTGCACCCGTCCTATCGTCAAAAAGAAGGATGGATCATTTCGTATGTGTATTGACTACCGCGAACTAAACAAGCTTACTATCAAAAACCGTTATCCTTTGCCTAGAATTGATGATCTCTTTGATCAACTTCAAGGTTCTACTTGCTTCTCAAAGATTGATCTTCGATCTGGTTATCACCAACTCCGTGTGCAAGAAGACGATATTCCAAAGACTACCTTCCGAACAAGGTATGGTCATTACGAGTTCATGGTTATGCCTTTTGGACTAACCAATGCACCCGCAGTTTTCATGGATCTCATGAATCGTGTGTGCAAACCGTACCTCGATAAGTTCGTGATAGTTTTCATCGATGACATCTTAATCTATTCCAAGACTAAAGCCGACCATGAGCAACATCTTAGATTGGTTTTGGATCTCTTGAAGAAGGAACAACTATATGCCAAATTTTCCAAATGTGAATTTTGGTTAAAAGAAGTTCAATTTCTTGGTCATATTGTCAACGACAAGGGTATTCAGGTTGACCCTGCTAAAATCGAAAGGGTTAAGAATTGGAATGCCCCGAAGACCCCCACTGAAGTTCGTTCATTTCTTGGTCTTGCGGGATATTACCGTCGTTTCATCTCGAACTTCTCAAAAATTGCTGTCCCCCTTACCGCTTTGACCCACAAGGGTAAGACTTATGAATGGGGACCAAAGCAAGAAGAAGCTTTCCAAACCCTCAAACAAAAATTGTGCAATACTCCCATTTTGACTCTCCCTGATGGGAGTGATGATCTAGTTGTCTACTGTGATGCTTCTAACCAAGGTCTCGGTTGTGTCCTCATGCAACGAGGCAAAGTAATCGCTTATGCATCAAGGCAACTTAAGATTCATGAGAGGAATTACACGACGCACGATCTCGAGTTGGGTGCGGTCGTATTTGCATTAAAGATTTGGAGACATTATCTCTATGGCACGAAATGCGTGGTGTTCACCGACCACAAAAGTCTCCAACACATCTTCAATCAAAAGGAACTCAATATGAGACAACGACGTTGGATTGAACTCCTTAACGACTATGACTGCGAGATTCGTTACCATCCCGGCAAAGCAAATGTTGTAGCCGACGCTTTGAGTCGAAAGAACCATGTCATGCTTCAATGTGTTCGAATTCAAACCGACATTCAAAACCGCATCGTAGAAGCTCAACACGTCTCAGTCACCGAGGGTAACATGTACGAGGAAATGTCGTGTGGTGTTGAACTTCTGCTTGAATCTAAACCAAATGGCTTACTTTATTACTTGAACCGTATTTGGGTTCCCGATCGCGGTGATCTCCGTACATTTCTCATGAACGAGGCTCACAAGACTCGTTATTCTATTCATACTGGTGCGGATAAAATGTACCTAGATCTTCGCCAGCAATATTGGTGGCCCGGTATGAAGAAGGACATTGCTCTTTATGTTGCCAAATGTTTAACCTGCTCCAAAGTCAAAGCCGAACAGCAACGTCCTTCCGGATTACTTGAACAACCGGAAATTCCCATGTGGAAATGGGAGAACTTAGCCATGGATTTCATTACCAAACTCCCTCGCACCTCGAGTGGTTATGATAGCATTTGGGTGATTATTGATCGTCTCACCAAATCTGCTCATTTCTTGCCTATCCGTGAAGACTATCGGGTTGAGAAACTAGCCCGAATTTACATTGATGAAATCGTGAGCCGTCATGGTGTTCCCTTGAATATAATATATGATCGAGATGCCCGGTTCACTTCTTGATTTTGGCAATCTCTCCAAACTTCTCTTGGCACACGATTGGATTTGAGCACGACTTACCATCCCCAAACTGATGGTCAAACCGAGCGAACAATCCAAACGCTTGACGACATGCTTAGAGCTTGTGTAATCGATTTTGGTGGAAATTGGGATTCACATTTATCCCTCATTGAGTTCTCTTACAATAATAGCTATCACACAAGTATCAACATGGCTCCATTCGAAGCTCTTTATGGTCGCAAGTGTCGTTCTCCTATCTGTTGGAACGAGATTGGTGAAACACAAATCACCGGTCCCGAGTTAATTCAAGAAACATCCGACAAGATTATTCAAATCCGTGACAACATCCGAACAGCGAGAAGTCGGCAAAAGAGTTATGCCGATAAACGAAGAAAACCCTTGGAATTCCAAGTCAGTGACCTTGTTCTTCTTAAGGTGTCCCCGTGGAAGGGTGTGGTCCGTTTTGGAAAGAAAGGCATGTTAGCCCCTCGCTATGTTGGTCCATTCAAAATCCTTGAAAGGATTGGGAAAGTGGCGTACAAACTCGAGTTACCTCCCTCTCTTGGCAATGTACATCCTACTTTTCATGTATCTAATCTGAGGAAATGTCTCGCCGATGAGAATCTCCATATACCGCTGATGCACTTCGTTGAGAAACCGATAGAAATTATGGATCGTGAAATCAAGCAACTCAAGCGAAGTCGTATTCCTATTGTCAAAGTTCGTTGGGAGTCTAAGCGTGGTCCTGAATTCACTTAGGAACGAGAGGACCAAATGAAGCTAAAGTACCCCCATCTTTTCACTGATGCCGTAGTTTCCTCTAGCTAAATTTCGGGACGAAATTCCCTCAACACGGGGAGACTGTAACATTTCTGATTTTTAGTATCCGTATTTCAATTCAATGTAATGCATTTCAAACCCAATTCTAGTGCACTGTTCTGTTTCTTTTCATACCATCAATTAAATACTATATTTCCATGTTAACCCACAAATTTTACACGGTTATAACCTACTAAAACACTACATAAATATCTATTTATACGAATATGTCAAAGACCAAAGTTACAAAGTCTGATATTGAAAAATTTCAATAAACCCTAATAGGCACGGTCGCGCCACGGTCGTGCCGAGTTCTTTGGCACGGTCGCGCGACTTGCTTTGGAACGATCGCGCCTGGTGCCTTAGCATGGTCGCGCCTCAATTGGGCACGGTCGTGCCGAGTACCAGTTGAAACGTAAATACAGTTTTAATCACCCGATCGTTGAGTTCCGTAACCGATTTACACTTCATTACCATTAACGAAAGCAATAACATATTCAATTACAAAAAAACGTCTCAGTTTATTTCCATTAGACTCAAAAATCTCTCAAACATTTCAAAGAAAACACAAACCTTCCTTTCGATCCGAATTCTCTCAATCAAACAACAAATTCGCGCTACTCGATTCTCACTAAAACTACTGGACTCTCTGGTTTAGTCGGGATTGCAGCAGAGGACGCCGGAAGCCGTTCGCGACGTCACCGGAACAAGTTTATACCGTTCGCTATCGATTCGCCATCATTCCGAGTAATTGAAACCTTGTCCTCTATCGATTTAGTCCTTAGATCAAAAGCCCCATGTTAATTTGGCTTCCAATATGGAAATCATCTTAAACCCGAACCTAGTTTTCGTTAAAAAATGATTTAATCGAATCCGACTCTAGACACGTTTTAAATCCAATTAATCTATGCAAAAAGCCTCGAAATAATCTAATGGGTGAAAGCCCTATGATTTCCAACCCTGTTATTATAAGAATTAGTCAATTCGTTCCTGATTTGGAACAGACGCGGTCGCGCTAATCATCTAGCGCGGTCGTGCCTCATGAGACGCAGTCGTGTCGACTATCAGCGCGGTCGTGTCCTCCTGTCCAGACCCAATCATGCCCTTTGGCTAATCTCAGTCGTGTCTTGAAATCATAGACACGATCGTGCCTGGCCAAGGCACGGTCGTGCCTAACGATTTAATCAGTTTAAGCCTCTATTTGATCAACACGGTCGCGCCCTGATTAGCATGGTCGCGCCGGTAGTTCGAGCACGATCGTGCTCTTCCCAGGCACGGTCGTGTGTGAGTTAAATTCTTGGCAGAATTATAAATTTTATGTATTTTTCAAACCATAAATATTCTGATTAAATTACAAAACAAAAATATTTGATTTTTATAAAATTGCATTTAATCTTATTTAGAAAGAACAAATATTTAATAAATGGAAAAATTATTTATTTAAAGTTTATAAAATTTAATTTACAATTATTGCTAAACCTTTCATTTAAAAAGTATTTAAATGGTTAAGTTACATTTTATAAATAAATAAATAAAATAATGATTATTTATTTACCTTATATTTAAACAAAGACATTTATTTATTTACACTTAAATTCATTTAACACTTATAATAATTTTCATAAACAATAATTATTTACATTACTTATTTAATCATTTAAACTCAAACCTTAATCAAAATGTTCTAAAAATATTCTTTCAAACTTTATATATTTTATTCAATACCTCCGATTACAAATCAATGACTTTTTACACAAGTCCAAATGCAACTTTAGAATTAAACTCTTGTGCACACTATTAATACCATATACATTACACTTTAGGTTAACTTGTGCATTTCAAGGATCTATATTCTATCTAGTACATTTGTTAGCAACGCCTTCAAACCAAGTGAGTATTTCATAGCCCCTTTTACTCTTTTACATTTTTGGGGTGAAACATGAACATTATTCAAATTACATGTTTACATTTACACAAACAACACAAGTACAAATCCTATTTACATTCATGTGTGCAATTTGAGCTTTATGCCCGAGTGCTAGGTGTGCTAACCTTTGTATGCGATTATGTGCAATCATTAACTATTCAAGCCGACGGTTTTCAATAATAGATCTATTGAGTCTAACAAACCCACCCAGATTGGGGTGATTGATACCGACAACACAATTTTGCATGCTAGTTACAAAGGTTTGATTGTGCATGGTTACACAATAGCTGCTCCCCATAAATGCCTTATTTATCATGATATGTATGGATTTGTTTTACAAACTATATGCTATCTATATAAACCTGTGTTATACTCACCAACTTTTTAGTTGACTTTATTTTATTCATGTTTCAGGTTCTAATGTGTGAGATTGATCAAGATGTGCTACACATAGGCTTGGACTTAGTTAAATTTAATAAAAGAATTCTATGTATTTCAATTTTGGTTTTCTATCTTGGATTTGGTTGTGTTTGGATTACTTGCAATGAAATTTGACGTTTAATATATTCAATCTAGTCAACCTTGTGCTTATTAACAGTCTACATGTCCCGCCCCGATGATTCCGCCATCGGTCGGGGTGTGACACTTCGGAAATGCAAGAACTTGCAAGCCAACTCCAAGAACTCTCTGACAAGGGCTTTATCCGTCCAAGTCATTCACCGTGGGGTGCACCTGTCTTATTCGTCAAGAAGAAGGATGGATCATTCCGCATGTGTATTGACTACCGCGAACTCAACAAGCTTACCATCAAGAACCGTTATCCATTACCTAGAATTGATGATCTCTTTGCTCAACTTCAAGGCTCTACTTGTTTCTCGAAGATTGATCTTCGATCTGGTTATCACCAACTCCGTGTACAAGAGGAAGATATTCCAAAGACTGCCTTTCGAACAAGGTATGGTCACTACGAGTTCATAGTCATGCCTTTTGGGCTAACCAATGCACCCGCGGTTTTCATGGACCTCATGAATCGTGTGTGCAAATCATACCTTGACAAATTCGTGATCGTCTTCATTGATGATATCTTAATCTACTCCAAGACTAAATCCGATCATGAGCAACACCTTAGGTTGGTTTTGGACCTCTTGAGGAAAGAGAAACTATATGCCAAGTTCTCCAAATGTGAATTTTGGCTAAAGGAGGTTCAATTCCTGGCTCATATTGTCAACGAAAAAGGAATTCATGTTGATCCTGCTAAGATCGAAGCTGTTAAGAATTGGAATGCCCCTAAGACCCCCACCGAAGTTCGTTCATTTCTTGGACTTGCGGGATATTACCGTCGTTTCATTTCGAATTTCTCTAAGATTGCTGTTCCTCTCACCGCTTTGACCCACAAGGGTAAACCTTATGAATGGGGACCAAAGCAAGAAGAAGCTTTCCAAACTCTCAAGCAAAAGTTGTGCGATGCTCCTATTTTGACTCTTCCTGATGGGAATGATGATCTGGTTGTCTACTGTGATGCTTCCAACCAAGGTGTCGGTTGTGTCCTCATGCAATGAGGTAAAGTAATCACTTATGCATCAAGGCAACTTAAGATTCATGAGAAGAATTATACGACGCACGACCTCGAGTTGGGTGCGGTTGTATTCGCATTGAAGATTTGGAGACATTACCTCTATGGCACAAAATGTGTGCTGTTCACCGACCACAAAAGTCTCCAACACATCTTCAACCAAAAAGAACTCAATATGAGGCAACGACGTTGGGTTGAACTCCTTAACGACTATGACTGCGAGATTCGTTACCATCCGGGCAAGGCGAATGTTGTAGTCGACGCTTTGAGTCGAAAGGACCATGTCATGTTTTATTGTATCTAAATTCAAACCGACATTCAAAGTCGCATCTTAGAAGCTCAACACGTCTCGGTCACCAGGGTAATATGTACGAGGAAATGTCGTGTGGTGTTGAACTTCAGCTTGAATTAAGACCCAATGGCTTACTTTATTACTTGAACCGTATTTGGATTCCCGGTCGCGATGATCTCCGTACATTTCTCATGAACGAGGCTCACAAGACTCGTTATTCTATTCATCCTGGTGCGGATAAAATGTACCAAGATCTTTGTCAAAAATATTAGTGGCCCGGTATGAAGAAAGATATTGCCCTCTATGTTGCCAAATGTCTAACTTGCTCCAAAGTCAAAGCCGAACATCAACGTCCTTCCGGTTTACTTGAACAACCGGAAATTCCTGTGTGGAAATGGGAGAACTTAGCTATGGATTTTATTACCAAACTCCCTCGCACCTCAAGTGGTTATGATAGCATTTGGGTGATCATTGACTGCCTCACCAAATCTGCTCATTTCTTACCCATCCGTGAATACTATCGAATAGGGAAATTGGCCCAAAATTACATTGACGAAATCGTGAGCCGTCACGGTGTTCCATTAAACATAATCTCCGACAGAGATGCTCGATTCTAATCTCGGTTTTGGCAATCTCTCCAAACTGCTCTTGGTACACGATTGGATTTAAGCACGGCTTACCACCCCCAAACTGATGGTCAGACCGAGCGTACAATCCAAACTCTTGAGGACATGCTTAGAGCTTGTGTAATTGATTTTGGTGGCAATTGGGATTCACATCTACCCCTAATTGAATTCTCTTACAACAATAGCTACCACACAAGTATCAATATGGCCCCATTTGAAGCTCTCTATGGCCGTAAGTGCCGTTCTCCTATCTGTTGGAACGAGATTGGTGAAACACAAATCACCGGTCCCGAGCTGATCCAAGAAACATCCATAAAGATTATTCAAATCCGTGACAACATTCGAGTAGCGAGGAGTCGGCAAAAGAGTTATGCCGATAAACGACGTAAACCTTTGGAATTCTAAATCGGTGACCTTGTTCTTCTAAAGGTGTCTCCATGGAAGGGTGTGATCCGTTTTGGAAAGAAAGGCAAATTAGCACCTCGCTATATGGGTCCATTTAAGATCATTGAGAGAATTAGGAAAGTGGCTTACAAACTCGAGTTACCTCCATCATTCGGCAATGTGCATCCTACATTTCATGTGTCCAACCTAAAGAAATGCCTTGCCAATGAGAATCTCTATATACCTCTTGACGATGTGCGCATTGACGAAACGATGCACTTCGTGGAGAGACCAGTGGAGATCATGGGTCGCGAGATCAAGCAACTCAAGCGAAGCCGTATCCCTATTTTCAAAGTACGATGGGAATCTAGGCGTGGACCTTAATTTACTTGGGAACGTGAGGACCAAATGAAACTCAAGTACCCCCACCTCTTTGCTGATACAGTCGCCTCAATTAGCTAAATTTCGGGACGAAATTCCCTCAACATGGGGATACTGTAACATTTCTGATTTTCATGTCGTAATTTATTACAATAAAATCATGTTTGAATTCCAATCTTAACAAAGGACTATATTAAACCCTAATCATCAATACAAGTTCACAAATTCCACCCCGCATTTATTCTAGAATCCCTATATACATATAAATATTTGAACACATATGTATATATATATATATACATCATACAAGTACATATATATATATATACATATATATATATATATATACTCAAGCATTATACAAGTACATACACATATATATGCACACTAGTTTGAACCCAAACCATTTGAACCCTAAATTGGAACCCTACACTCAATTTTGACTTCTAAAAACACCAATTTTGACTTTCCTTAATCTGTTTGACTTTCAAAATTCAAAGGGGCCAAAACCGTGGAAATCCGAGACTGCCGGCGATGGACCCTTGTCGAGTTGGACTCCTCGTGGATTCACAAACAGAAATCGACCCAATTACCAGCCCAATTCATTCACATGCGCGGAACAATTGAAATTCAAATGAGTTTGACTCGATTAGTCAAACCCGTAGTAACTCGCCCTCAATCCATGCAAATCAATGAGTAATCAGTCCCGCAAATCACGCTCGATCGTCCCTCGAATGTATTCAGACCTAAATACGACTAAATTCAATCCTAATCGACCTAATTGACGCGTAATTCTACTCGACAGCCGTTACCACCAAATCACAATCAAATCGTATGGGTTGGGTGAAATTAATCGAATTAAACCACTCATTCATCTTCACATAACTCATTACAAACTCTCTGGACTTTCTATCCATCTGCATACCACCTCTGGTAGTCAATCGAACACGAAGAACAATCGGATCAAACTCGTAGCCGTCTGCATTCGTGCCCAAACCAAAACAAGTAAGATTACTACCATTCGATTCGTTTTTGAATCCTTGTCAAAAGCCCCTTATCAATTCGTGTCCACAGAACGTATCGAGATCGATTAGGACTAGGGTTCATGGCGGGTTGGATTGTATTTGAATTGTGTTAATAGCATGTTTTAATCAATTAGAATCCGTAATATTTCAGCGAAACCACCTGGTCCGCCCGGTAAGTCACTGCGTCGCCGAACCAGGTGGCGTGGGTTCGAAACCCACCTCCGGCTCTTTTGCGCGTCTGTTTTACTCCAAACCCGGTTCCCCTTCAACAGTATGATAAATGATTTTTCAAACGGTACTCTATCGGAAGTTGTACACTGGTCTAGTGGTAAAACGGATGACACACATGGGCGCCACCCGGGTTCGAGCCGGGTGGCCTGTTTAAATTTAAAAACCGTTTTTAAAGCTTCGAAAAATTTTATAAAAATTATTTTATAAAACCTCACAATATTGATGACAAAATAAAAACAGATCTAAAGATTTATAATATAAATACATTTTATTATGAATTTATGACTACAAAATAATATATTAAACTTTTAAAACAAAAACTTTAATTATTTAAAATTAATTTATAAATAAAAGCAATAAATTTTATAAAAGTTTATAAGATATTAACTCATCTAAATATAAATATATATTTACATTTTATAAATTCTAACATATTTTTCACAAATAAATAAATAAAATTAATTGTTTATTTTATTTATTTAAATCAACCCTATCCACATAAATAGAATTTCTTTCTTTTTCTAAACATAAATATATAATTACGTTCTATATATTTTAACATAATTTTCATAACTAAATAAATAAAATTATTTATTTATTTTATTTATTTAAATTAAACACTATCTACATAAATCAAAATTCTTTTTCTAAACATAAATATATATTTACGTTCTATATATTTTAACATATTTTTCACAAATAAATAAATAAAATTATTTGTTTATTTTATTTATTTAAATTAACCCTATCCACATAAATAGAATTCCTTTTCTAAACATAAATATATATTTACGTTTTATATATTTTAACCTAATTTCCACAAATAAATAAATAAAAATATTTATTTATTTTATTCATTTAAATCCAACCCTACGTCAATGACTATTAAGTTCATACATATATACCTTGGACTCATATTATACATTAAAATCTTATACAAGCATAGCATGCCCTTACATGGAATAACACAAACCTTTTTACGAATCCACACACATCAAAACCCGTTGAACCCTAGACTTAGACTTTTGTACACGCTATTAACTCAATATACATTACACACTAGGTTAACGTGGTGCGTTACAAGGATCGTTTTGCTACCTAGTCTTGCGTGCTAGCTACACCTTTGAATTAAGTGAGTATTACATAGCCCCCTTTTACTCTTTTACACTTTTTGGGGTGAATCATGAATCTTACACAAACAATAGCATACATTTACACAAACTACACAAACACAAATCCTATTTACATTCATGTGTGCAAATTTGAGCTTTATCTTTGAGTGCTAGGTGTGTTAACTTTGTGTGCAAATTATGTGCAATCATTAACTATTTAAGCTGACGGTTAACAATGATAGATCTATTGAGTCTGACAAACCCACCCAGATTGGGGTGATTGTTTCCGACAGCACAATTTGCATACTAGTTACAAAGGTTTGATTGTACTTTAGTTACACAATAGCTGCTCCCCATAAATGTCTTATTTATCATGACATGTAAGGATTTGCTTATTCATATTTATACACTATCTATGTACAAACCTATGTATACTCACCAACTTTTTAGTTGACCCTATTTTATTCATGTTTCAGGTGCTAACGTGTGAATTTGAGCAAGACATGCTACATTTAAGTTTGGACTTAGTTAACTTAAATTCAAAGAACAAATTTGTATTTTTATTTATGTACTTGTTGAATTTTGCTATTTGTGTTTGAATGGTTTGAAATGAAATTGATGATTAAATATTGAAATCTAGTGAACCTTGTGCTCATGAACAGTATACATGTCCCGCCCCGACGTTTCCGCTGTCGGTTGGGGTGTGACAGCTATTTCCATCTGCAGCTTTTCCCTTTTCTTTCTCCTCTGAATTGCTTGACGAGCTTCCCTTCTCCACTTTAGGCTCTAGGCATTCCCTAGCAAAATGACCAGGTTTGCTGCAGTTGAAGCACGTCAGGTTTGACTTATCAAAACCAATCTTCTTTGTACCAGACTCCATCCCATCAAAAGAATTTTTACCAGTCCTTTTAATAAATCTCTTAGCATGATGCACAGCCATTGCCATGTGCCACTTCATGTCCATTTCTTCCAAGTCATCCGGATGGATTTGATCTGTGTCATCTTGGATTAGATTAGCCGGAGAGAGTTTTCCAGCTAGCATGCAATTGTAGCTGCTCATGAAAACACTAAACAAAGCAACATGAATTTCAACAACTTTGGCTTCACTTGAGCTTGGTGATTTGCTTTGTTGAACAGATGTAGCATGAGCTGTTGAATTCAAACCAACAGAAAAGTTCGGAGTGTAAGCAGAGGACATGCTGGAGAAGAAGGAATTTCCCTGAGACATCAAGTGATCTGTCTCTGATGAGAACATCATCTGCCTTTGCTGATCATCCATCTCATATGACCTTAGAATAGAGATCAGTTCACTAAGAGGTGTGGTATACATATCTTTTGTTCTCTTGATAGTAGTGATGTTGAAATTCCAGTTCAATGGCAACGAATTAAGCAATTTCTTGTTTAATTCGCCGTAGGTCATATCAATTCCAGCACTGCTCATCTCAGTCATCAAGTGAGCGTACCTATTTATCTGTGCCTCTAGAGTTTCTCCTTTCACATACTTGAACATGTTGAATTTTTGTCTCAACATATCCTTTCGACTCTCTCTCATGTCTACATTTCCTTTAAACCTTTCCACCAAATCATCCTAGAGAGATTTAGCAGTCTTGTACTTTTTGAATCCTACAACAATTTCTGTTGACAAAGACATGGTCAGTCCAGCATAAGCCTTCTCGTCCTTTTCAATTTGAAGGATTTCTTCAGCAACATAAAGATTAGGGTCCTTGGGAATAAATTCATTCTTTTCATTTCTGACCATAGGAATCCGAGGACCCTTCTCAATGGATTTCCAGATGGATGAATCCTTATATCTGGCAAAATTTTCATATCTGTATTTCCAATTATCAAAATCATCAGCATTTTTAAGCGTGGAGGTTTGCTTGAAGTACCGATCTCATTATCCATAGAGTTTGAATCAGTCATGATGTATACTTAATAAGAAACCGCAAAGTTAAAACTGACCGCAAACTTGGAAGCTAACCGCAAAGTTGAGACAACCGCAAAGTTGAAAGCTAATCGCAAAGTTGAGACAACCGCAAAGTTCGAACCTAACCGCAACGTTGAAAGCTAACAACAAAGTTGAGACAACTGCAAAGTTGGAAGCTAACCGCAAAGTTGAGACAACCGCAAAGTTGGAAGCTAACCGCAAAGTTGAGACAACCGCAAACTTCATAACCGCAAACTTCACAACCGTAAACTACAGAACCGCATACTTGCAGAAATTGAAATTAACAGTAGAATACTGTGATTTTCAGGCCAAGTACCCTCTGATTTGACCGCAAACTTCAACGATAATGATGGAAACACAATTCCAAGCCGTAATCACTGTCCAGAAACTCTCCAAGAACAAACAAGCCAGTTATTCAAACGAAAATAGGAACTTTGATACCTCACGAGTCAAAGAAATCCATTGTAAGCTTCACCGAATGAGCACTATGGCTCTAATACCAATTGTAAGGTCCGAATTCTTGAGGATCTTCAATCAACGGATTTAACAGCGTGTTGAACTTGACGGAAACAGACTCGTCACGTGACTTGTAGGTAGAATCAAAGAGGACGAGACACAATTCAACAGTCAAACGATTCGTATATTGATAAAATTCCTGAAAACACAATACAGATCGTTCAGCAACTCGTATAACCGATTACAATAAACAAAACATCTATTAATACTAATCGGTTGGGCCTGGGCCGCATACTTCAAGTATGCGGTTGGGATCCGCATACTTCAAGTATGCGGCTAGGCCTGAAGTATGCGGCCGCATACTTCCCAAAAAGTGTCTTCTAAACTTCCCGGTAATCGCTTGATGCGTTAGCCTATTAGGTTTGATCCTTACAAGAATGGTGATGGAAGGTTGATAAAATGGAAAGAATGGTGATGGAGGTCGGTAGAATGGTATGGAATGCAATAGAATGTGGGTAGGGACGGTTCTTTTGAAGAGAGGAGGTCACACCTGGTAAAAAAAATGAGACACGTGCCACACCCTCATTACATTAGTGATAGACCTGCGATAATACTTGGGTCACATCATATTACTGCTCGGTTAAACTTCATCGTTATTTTCTGACCTAACGCTACAATGTATCGCTCCCATGTACAGTTGTTATTCTGAAATATCGCAACTATGTACCGACCCTATGTACCGCCTTTTTTTTGACATATCGCTACAAGGTATCGTTGTTGTGTACAACCGTTTTCTTTACCTATCGTCGTAAAGTATCGTCGCTTTCTTGACCCTCCTTGTTTCGTCGTTTCATTGAACTATCAATGGAATGTTTTGTTGTTTTCACGTTCTCCGACAAATCAATATTTCAACATTCCAATCACTAAAGCAACGATACAATATCTATTTGTGTCGCCGTTTGGATGGTCAAAGGATATTAAATTCTCGGGTCAGTGGCCATTTTGGTAAAGTAATTTGGCTAAATGGCTGATTTCGTGATATTCACAATAATAATAGTCAATGTTTTCAGAATCGGACCGGACGTCAAACCGGTCCACTGGTCGGACCGGTTCAACCGGTCGAACCGAACTTAAGAGCCGTATGATGTAATAATTGATTTATTTTTAAATAAATAAAAACAAAATTTTAGCTAATGTTTTTTATTTGTAAAATAAAAATAAAAGAATGTATGTTTAAGTCTTAAAAATAATAAAAAAATATCCAATAAAAATTCCATATTCTTTGTGCACATTAGCCTACCTTATACTTCCTTTTATTTTATTTTTTTGTCTTTGACTGACTTAAACGTATTCTCCCTTTTGAAACCCTAAGTCATCCCCCATTTCTCTCTTGCACCTTTCACAGGCACAAGCCACCGCCGCTCAACAACACTGCCAACTCCGCCGGACCACATCTGAGTTTTCTTACTTCTAATTCTTCTTCTAGTTCGTTCTCATTACCGTATATGAATTTATGATTCAGTGTAAATCGGAACAGATGGGGTAGATCGGAGTAAATGCTGTGTATATCGGGTGGCTACCGGTGAAGATCGAAGGTTAACAACGCAGATCTAAGGCTTTCGGTGTTTAATCCGGCTCGACCGCCGGTTACCGGCCACTGGTTCGACCGCCGGACCGTATGAACCTGCCGGTTTTTTGGAAAGCGGTTCTAATATGCTTGACCGGACCGCCGATGGCGCTGGTTCCTGGTTAGACCGGTCCGGCCCGGTTTTAAAAACATTGATAATAGTAAGAGTTTATTTATTTTAGAGGGAACTTTATAAAAATGTAATCAAGTTAGGGGGTGTTTGGGATTACTTATTTCCTCTACTTATGACTTTTCCATCAAAAGTAAGAATTTCTTACTTTTGGATTTTGACTTCTCCTTCTCACATCTTCCATCTTATTTTGAATTTACCAAACAAACTTATAACTTATTACCTTATTTCAAAAGATAATAAAGAAATAAGTTGTTTTGAAAAGTAATCCCAAACACCCCCTTAATCCAATTATAATCAACTTTTCAAGTTGATCCAATTATATTCAAACTTTTTTTTGTCATGATTTAGTCACTTAATTTTTAGATAACTTATTAAATAGATATTTTTACCTGTTTAACAGGTTTTCATGTTGATGTGACATTTAAATGCTGATTTTTAATTTTAAATTTAAAAAAAAAATATTTCTTAAAGCATTTTTTTTTGAAACATCAATTGAATCGTGAGTGTACGAAAGAATAAGAAATAATTTTTTTATTTTAAAATAAAAAAATATATTAATTCGACATAAGCATATAATTAAAAGAAAAATAAACAAAAAATAAATGTCACGTCAGTATGTCAAAAGCCAAATCAGCTTGGAAACCTGTTAAACAGGTAAAAAATATTAGATTAGCAGATTATCTGAAAGTTGAGTGACTAAATCGAGACAAAAAAGTTTGAGTGATTTAATTAGAAGAGTTTGAAAACTTGATTATATTTCAATGAAGTTTTTTCTTTATTTTATTATTATTATTATAGGTCTCCACTATTTGAAGTTCATATTTTCCAGTCAATTTCAATCATTTGAATCGGTCCAGTTAATAATAAATAGTCACTCGTTCTAAACGATTGAACTTATTCACAAAAAAGTTGTGATCAACTTTATTCTTGGTCTTAGATCATTCCTTGACGAATACATGATCACATCTCACAAATACCACAAATAGAGGAAGTCGGGATAATAATAAATAAATCTGAATCTTTTTTACTTTTAAACTATAATTTTTATCATGTGCTTCACAGGGGAGCACATTTGTGTTTACTTCGCATTACGCGACAGGAGTTTGGTCGTTATTCTCTCGACTTGTCGAAATAATAAAAAGAACATCTATACCAGATACAATAATACCAAAACATTGTCAGCGATAACGTCGTTCGCTATAGCGTACAACACAAAAAAATATATTCGATTCTGAACACAACTTCATTTAAGCTTTTTTAATGATGGAACTTTCACAAAAAAAAAAATTTAATCAGCCGCGCATTCCATTTGTTTAAAAAAAGTTAACAAACAAAAGTTCTTATAAAAAAACGAAACTAATAGAGATTAAACAGATTAAAAACGTATATTATATATAATACAAAGACTGAAAGCAAAAAAGTAATAAATAAATGACAACTCAAAGACTGACACGTGGACAACTAATTGCAATTTACTGTTCACTCTGTTCGAAAATGTATAGGTTATAGAGTTGTATTGGCGCTTCGCGGCGGGAGCGTGGTTGTTTTTTCGCCATATTACGAGACAGGAGGTTGGTCGTTGCCGTTCGTCGAAATTCATAAAAGCGACAGCCGTTATCGGGTATGATAATGCCAAAACACCGGTAACGATATTGTTTGCTCATAAGTGGTGGGGTTTATCACGGCTAAACAACGTTAACGTTGCTAGCCATAACGTAGTATACAAAAAAATATACTCGATTTTGAGTACAAAACCATTTAATAAAAACTATACCAAAACATTAAAAAAAACTAACATCACCCGTGCATTTCGTTTTTTTTTAACTAACTAACGAAACTAGTATAGGAAAACGATATTAGTTGGAAAGTTATACATGTTAGTGCATTCACAGCAGGTTCTGTATATGTTTGTGAGTGAGTTCTGTATATTTTAGGGGGTGGTTTAAAGTGATTGTGAGTGGAGGAGGGAGAAAATGTTATTGTTCATCTGTATATTTGTTAAAACACTGTTCACCTCTATTAAATCTTTTGAACTTAGTTGTGAGTGGATGAGAGAGAAAAGACAATAATAAATATATAAAAAAGTATTATTTAAGTGAAAATAAAAAAAAATAGTGATTTTTAGTGTAATTATAAAAATAGGGATAAAAAACTGATAAAAATGCTCTTAAAACGTATATAATATATAAAAGAAGGATTATAAAGTAAATTGAAAAACAAATTATACAAATATATATTAAAAAACACGTAGACCACTAAAAAAGAATTAGTGTAGAAAGTGTGATTAATATTCAAGTAAAATGAAATATTGATGGTATACCAAAATTATTAACTAATTATTCCCCATGCATGGAAATAGTTAGTTTTTCTATTTCATCACACAACTTTGTGATATTTAAACACCGTACGCCAACTTTGTGAATTACCGGTTCAATACAAGCCTTCCTATTCCAATCAAGTGTGTAAACTATTTTTTTTTAATTTTCATTATTTACCCTTATACTATATAATATATGCTTTTACACCATTTCATTTTCCATTAATTTCGTTTTCCTATAATAACTTTCGTTTGTTGAACTTTTTTTAAAATACGGAGGGCACGACTGTCTTTAGTTTTTTTTCTTAACGTTCTGATGTAATTTTTTTTAACACGGAGTTGTATTCAAAATCGAATTTTTCATTTATTTTTGCATTTAGCAAGTACCGTTACCGTTGTGGTACCGTGACGAGCCGAACCTATTACTAGCGAATAACGTCATTGTCAGTATTGGTATTATCGGATCCCGTATCGGTCTTCGCTTTTATGTCTTCGACAACTCGAACCGGTATTTTTTTATCATTTAGTTTTATGCTTATTTTTTATTAACATTATTTTTACCGTTGCGTCTACGTTTTTATTTAAATTTTATCAACGACGAGCTCGACACTCACCGCGGAGCGCGGGTAGATAACAATCTAGTTATGATAATATTTCCAACTCTCTACACTCTTCATATTTGTTAGAGCATTCACGGTAGCTTCTTTATACCTATCTCTATAATTACACTAAAATTACAACATTTTTCCTCTCTTTTTAATTAAATAATACTTTTTATACCTTTATCATTAGTTTTTCTCTCTTCTCCACTCACAATCACTATTAAAAAATATTAAAAAATTTATACAAGTGAATAGTGTTTTCCCTAAATATACAGTGAATGCTCTTTATGAGTTTAATCAATCTTCAATTAATGTTACGGTTTTCAAATTTTTATATATCTATAACTAGGTTAAAGCTCATGTTTTACATGGGTTGAATAAATACAACTTGTTATAAAACAGTATTTTCTATGAATATTTGTAAGTTTAATGTTATTAGTCATCTGTGAAATAAGAAATAATTAAAATTTTCTGTTGATGTAGTAATTTTTAATAAAATATTAAAATATATGTTAAATATTTAATTATTTAACATCATCATTATTTAATAGAAGAGAAACGCGAAAAACAAAAATCTAGATTTCATAAGAAGTCGACACCTAGCAAGTATAATTATTCATTTACTATAATATAGGTTAGAAACCATGTATATTATACAGGGTGAATCAATGCAGTGATATATATACTTAGTAATAAAGATCTAATATTACATACTTTTGACATATTACATAGTTTTTTAATACAAATTTTAGAAATATTATATAGTTTTTTTTTAAATGTTTTATAAAAAGACCGAACGAATTGTTCAAACAATGTTTTATGAACAAAGCTATTTTTTTAATTAAAAATTGTTTTATAAAAATAGTTATATAAACCTTTCATTTGATTTATGAAAAATAAATTGTCACACCCCCAAAATCCACTAACGGAGTTTAACCGTTAGGAGCGTGACATACCAGGATCTCAGTCATTAGTTACGTTGAACGACTCTATATGAGTTTAAGAAAAACACTAGTATTGCTCATAGTCACGATGCAACACTATTGAATTAAAATACTGAGTAAATGCGGAATGTGGAAGCGAAAAGGTTTAACGAAATATATGCGCTAAAACACATGCTCCCAAACCATACAAGTCAAAAATAAATAAATAAGTAAATCCGATTTTTGAAAAATAAATGAGACTCCAATGCATGCATGCCCTAGTCTCGTGATCGTACCTTAGCGACCTGAGAAAAAGATGCTAAAATGTGTCAACACTAGGTTGGTGAGTTCACAGGTTTCAATTGTAAGTAAAGATACTAGATAAAACAATTACAATTATATCAATAGGTAGCTAGCCTAATAACATGTTACTAAAGCGTCTCGACACCGAAGCAGACTGTTTGTGTTTGATTTGCCTTCCACCATGTCTATCATGAAACATTGGTAATATGTTAGGTCAATATTACACCCGTTCGACTTCCCGTCGTGTTAGCGCGACTAACGCGGGTGGGGCCTGTCATGCCCAGTAGTACTACTCAAGATTACCTTGCTATTCCATATATTAAACGGTTCAATATGTAAGGACTTGTATGATATGCTTGCGCTTAGTACAACAAGTGATATAAAAGAAATGTAAGATCTAATTGTTTGTGTTCATGTTTTCTCCCTCAAGTTTAAAACAGAAAAAAGGGCCGTTAAACTCACCTTTGAATGCGTGCAGATGAAAGCTAAGTTAAAACTGCTTGACTACTAACCGCCACCTATAAACATCATTTTATAAGTGTGTGTTTGTGTAAGTTGACATGAACCCTAAGTATCCAAACAATCCCATTGTTTTAAGTGTTTAGAAAACAATTAATAGTTTGACCAAGATTGACCAAGTTTGACCCGACGACCCGTTGGTGACCCGTTTAGTGATTTAATGTTTGATTTGAATACTAACACACATAGCATACAAGTAATTCAAGTTTCATGCTACACATGTCACAACTAACTTAGCATGGCAAGTTATGTCTACACAATGCACGTTCAACAAAGTTCTTGCTTTTAACAATGTATGAACACAAGTTTGGTTTCAATAGATTACATCATCTATAACACGTTTGCATGATAATGACATGTTTATATACACATACTAATGCATGAGAGATCATCACAACATACACCTTAGGTCTAGACCTCAAGTTTCAAATTCTAAAAGTTTTCACTTTTAGTAACTTATGATCAATGCATACGATTTGCACCAAACAACACTTTAACAAGATTTAATACGTTCATAACAACATGCTAGCATCATACAATAACATCATGCACGTAAAAGCAATTCACATTCAACAAACACCTTTCAATAAAGTTTCATCTTTAGGAAAGTCTATGATTTCTAGCTTTGTTAACAAGATTCAACGCATCCATTCAATTGTAAACTACTTAACTAGCATAAATACAATCATAACAATCATCATTCACGTCTAGCATGCAATCCTACAACATCACATAATCAAAAAGTCTCTACTTTAGACAAGTTATGAACCATATGAAACTAGGGTTTTCTAAATAACAATATACTCATCAAATTGTTGCAACAACATCAATCAAATAACCAATTCGTCAACATTATTTCAAAAACTCATGTTTGGATGAACTATGGTTTCAATAATAATTTTTGGAATCATAAAGTAACGAAATCAGATGAAATAACTTACGTAGGAGTGTTAGGAACGCCTAGACTAGAACAATTACACTTCTAATTGCAAGATTGAAGATCAAAAGAGGTGTGTTTGGGATGCTTATTGCTCTCGGCTCAGGGGGGGGGGGTCTTGGGTCGCGGCGGCAACAAGGGAAAAAAAGGGTTTAGGGTTTTTAATTTTTATAAAATTCCTTATATACATATTTGCATGCATGGGTTTAAATTGGATTATGGGCTTTCTAAAGTTCCATGGCTATTTTAAAATAATTACACTAATAATAATTAAATGCCTTCATTATTATTTTTATAAAAACTCCATCTTTTATAAAAATAACTAACACAATTAACATTCCATAAACATGCGTGATATCAAGAAAATTCACATAATTCACGAAAATCATATAACATGCAAAATCACATAATTTATATTAATTAAAAATTATTAATTTTTCTAAATATTAATCTTGATTAATCACCATTGTTCCGGGTTAGACTCAAGTGCGATCCGGTAATTCTACGAGTTACCGTTGTGTGTGTATTAATTGAATTAAATGCAATGCACGTGTGACTAACTGAGATGACTGAGTTTGTAAGAACGATGCTTGAGATAACGATGTTTGTGTTAACGGAGTTAACCTGAAATTGCCGGATGTCACATCATCCCCTTGTTGAAAGAATTTTCGTCCCGAAAATTAAGCGAAGTCGTTAGTTGTCTGAAACAAAAAAGTTTGGGTTGTCACATCATCCCCTTGTTGAAAGAAATTTCGTCTCGAAATTTAACTAGTACCTTATGTGCTTGCCGTTGGCTGTTTGAAAAGGTGATGATACTTTCTCATCATCTGATCCTCGCGTTCCCACGTGAACTCCGTCCACGCTTCGAGTTCCAGCGAACTCTGACAATAGGTATCTTACTGCGCTTGAGAGTTTTGACCTCTCGGTCCATGATTTCGACTGGTTCCTCAATAAAACGTAGCTGTTCATCGATTTCCAACTCCTCGAGTGGAACTACAAGTGTCTTATCTGATAGGCATTTATTTTGGTTTGAGACATGAAAGACATTGTGTACTCCATTGAGTGTGTCTGGTAGGTTCAGTTGATATGCTAATAGACCAATCCTTTTCACTATCTCGAATGGTCCAACGTAACGCGGGTTTAACTTGCCTCGTTTTCTAAAACGAATCACACTTTTCCAAGGTGAAACCTTTAATAATACTTTGTCGCCCACTTGGAATTCTAACGGTTTTCTGTGCTTGTCTGCATAACTCTTTTGACGGTCACGAGTTGCCGCCATACGGTTTCGGATTTGCACGATTTTCTACGAGGTTTCGTGCATAAGTTCAGGACCTGTAAGTTGGCCATCTCCAACTTCATCCCAACAAATTGGTGATCGGCATTTCCGTCCGTACAAAGCCTCGAACGGTGTTGCTTTGATGCTAGTATGATAGCTGTTATTGTAGGAGAACTCTACTAAAGGCAAATGAGTCTCCCAACTGTTACCGAAATCGATCACACAAGCCCGTATCATGTCTTCTAGGGATTGAATGGTACGCTCACTCTGGCCATCTGTTTGAGGATGGTACGCTGTGCTCATATCCAGGCGCGTGCCTAGAGCTTTCTGTAATGATTGCTAGAAACGTGAGGTGAATCGGGCGTCTCTATCGAAAATGATGGAGATTGGCACCCCATGTCGGGATACTACTTCCTTAAGGTAGAGGCGGGTTAACTTTTCCATTTTTTTGGTCTCTTTGATAGCAAGGAAGTGAGCGTATTTGGTTAGGCGATCCATTATCACCCATATTGTGTTACATCCAGTAGGGGTTCGGGGTAATTTGGTGATGAAATCCATGGAAATCTGCTCCCATTTCCACATCAGGATTTCCGGTTGTTGGAGTAATCCGAATGGCTTTTGGTACTCCACCTTGACCTTTGAACAAGTCAGACACTTGCTCACATAGGTGGCTATGTCGGCTTTCATGTTCGGCCACTACAACACTTTTAGATCGTGATACATCTTCATCCATGACTAGTTCTCTTAGGTTCCGATACACCGGAATCCATATACGTTTCGCGAAGTAGCGAATACCATCTGCTTTAACCTCAAGTTGTTTCTCCATACCACGAGTGGATTCCAACGATAAGTTCTCCTCTTTTAAGGCTTCAAGTTGGGCATTACGATTTTGTTCGGGTAATCTTGTATGAATAGTGAGTTGTAACGCTCTAACTCGCCGGGGTTTGGTTTCTTTTCTGCTTAGGGCATAGGCCACCACATTAGCTTTTCCCGGATGGTATTTGATTACACAATCATAATCGTTTAAGAGCTCGATCCAACGATGTTGTCACATGTTCAACTCTTTCTGCTCAAAAATATGTTGAAGACTCTTGTGATCGTTGTAAATGGTGCACTTGGTACCATACAAGTATTGTCTCCAGATATTTAGTGCAAACACCACGGCTCCCAACTCTAAGTCATGAGTCGTGTAGTTCTTCTCATGGAGCTTCAATTACCGGGAAGCGTACGCGATAACCTTCTCGCGTTGCATCAACACACAACAGAGACTTTGGATGGAGGCATCGCAATACACTACGAAGTCATCCGTTCCCTTTGGCAGAGATAGGTTGGGTGCGCTATATAGTTTCTACTTTAGCAACTGGAATGCTAATTCTTGAGTCTCGCTCCAATTATAGGGTTTACCTTTTTGGGTTAGGGCGGTGAGAGGTTGAGCAATCTTTGAAAATCCCTCGATAAAACGACGGTAGTATCCGGCCAATCCTAGAAATTGTCGAACTTCTGTCAGAGTCGTTGGTGCTGCCCAATTCTTGATGGCTTCTACTTTGGCTGGATCGACAAGTATTCCTTTCTCATTGACCACATGTCCTAAGAATTGAACCTCGCGGATCCAAAAATCGCATTCGGAAAACTTAGCGTACAGTTGTTCCTATTTCAGTAGTTCAAGGATCAAACGCAGATGCTCCTCATGCTCTTCCTGACTCTTAGAATATATGAGGATATCGTCAATGAAAACGATGATGAACCGGTCAAGATAAGGTTTACACACACGGCCCATGAGGTCCATGAACACCGCAGGTGCGTTGGTTAATCCGAATGGCATGACCAAAAACTCGTAATGGTCGTACCGGGTTCTGAATGCAGTCTTGGATACATCTCCATCTCGAACTCTCAGCTAATGATATCCAAATCTTAAATCGATTTTCAAGTAGAAACTCGACCCTTGAATTTGGTCGAATAGATTGTCGATGCGGGGAAGTGGGTAGCGGTTCTTGACGGTTACCTTATTTAACTCTCGGTAATCATTGCACATGCGGAAAGTTCCATCTTTCTTTTTGACAAATAGGACTGGGGCTCCCCTTGGCGATGAGCTAGGTCGGATGAAACCTTTATCTAACAACTCTTGCACTTGAGTGGAAAGCTCTTGCAACTCACTTGGTGCAAGTCTATATGGTGCTCGAGCAATGGGCACTGCTCCGGGTGTTAGGTCAATCTGGAATTCTACCTGACGATGAGGTGGAAGACCAGGTAGATCTTTAGGAAATACTCCTGGGAAATCGCGAATGATAGGGATATGCTCTAGCTTTTTCTCCTCGGAAGACTTGTCAGCGACAAGGGTTAGTATTACGGTATGACCCTTACGCAGACACTTCTGCGCCTTCATGAATGATATGATGCCCACGACTGAACCACTTCTCTCGCCTTGAACGGATAGGATCTCCCCACAAGGAAGGGGTATACGAACGATCTTTTCACTACAGATGATCTCTTCTTGGTTTTTAGATACCCAATCCATGCCCACAATTACGTCAAAACTGCCAAGTGTAACTGGCATGAGATCGATATCGAGTTTGTGACCAGATAGTCCTAACTTACATCCCTTGTAGGTCCCCGGGTGTCTCAGATCGTTACGTGTGGGTGTGTGACTAGTCGGACCGGGTGCGGAATACCCGTGACTAGGTGGAGAATCAAGTAACACAAAGTAAACCGGCAACGAAATCAAATCCGTCTATTATAAACTTGATGGTTACAGAGAGAATACAACTGAGTGCAAATGCCTGCGTACATAACATATGTCAACTTATCCTATTTATACCAGACCTGATCTCTGCGCACTTAACAAGTACGCAGGGCAAATTGTTCATGCGTACTTAACAAGTACGCAGAGTATTCTTGCGTACTTGGTAAGTACGCAGGAGGTAATTCCTGCACACATGCTAAGTGCGCAAAACACTTAGAGAAATTAGACAACAATTACATGCATTAGTAATTACAACTCGATAACTAATACATACAGACACTAACATACAAAGACTAATACATACAAGATAAGTACAAAAGCTAAGACAATATCCAGAGTGTTTGTCACACAAAAGTGCTTCAACATCCCTTGAGGATGTCGGTTGCCTCGATTATCTTACCGTCTGCTATCTCTACGGTATAATGATGTTCTAGTAAAGTTGGGTTTGCTTCTAACCGACTACTAAAGTTTCTGGATATAAAACTTCTATCGGCGCCAGTATCAAAAAGTACAGAAGCAAAATGATCGTTTAGAGGAAACATACCGTTAACGACATTCCGATCATTCCTAGCTTCCCCCGATCCAATCACGAAGGCTCAAAATTTAGCACCATTGTTGTTATTATTGCCATTACCACCTTGGTTGTTGTTACCATTGTCATTCACGTTTCCATTTTTCTTCAGCTGCAGACAGTTTTTCCTAATATGTCCCTCCTTCCCGCACTCAAAGCAGCCTTTGGGTGCTTTACAAGGTGATGTCTGTTTGTTCTGCAGTTCTCCTCTACAATCCTTGGCCGAATGGCCCATCTTTCCACACTGTTGGCAACGGTATCGGTCACATGCTCCGTTATGGTGGAAATTACATTTGTTTCATTTTGGGTACTTACCAGCATACGAACCTTGATTCTGTTGAGAGGAGGCAGACTGAGTAAAGTTCTTGGAAGGTTTAAGCTTACGTTGTTGTTGATGTTGCTGTTGAGGAGGTGGGTTTGACTGGAAAGTTTTGAAGTGTGAAATGTCAAACTTTCGCTTGTTATCGGTTGTCTTTGATAATGCACCCCTATGGGGTAGGGTGCCCTGAGCGACTACCTGATCGGTTAATCTGTGAGCAAACCTGATAATTTGCTAGATTGTAGTAGGATTTGAAGATGTCACCATACTCTGAATTTGAGGAACTAAACCCTCGATGTATTTCTAGATCCACTTATAGGGAGGTGTGACCATTTGAGGACATAAGTTTGCTAGCTCATGCGAGTGAGTAGTGTAGGCTTCAATTTCAGACCCCTCCATCTTGAGGTTCCAGAATTCGCCCTCAAGTTTCTGCACTTCCTCGTGGGGACAGTACTCCTCCCGCATCTTAGTCTTAAATTCGTCCCATGGCAATGCATTTGCCATCTCAAGAGTTAGCATTTGCACCAGGTAGTTCCACCAGGTAAGGGCCGGACCCTCAAGTGTGCCAGATGCGAACTTCACCTGGTTGTTCGGCGGACAATTGCACATTGCAAAGACGGATTCATATTTCTCCATCCAGCGGAGTAAGCCAACAGCCCGTTCAGCTTCACTAAAAGAGTGGGGCATGCAATCCATGAAAGCCTTAAAAGTATAGGTCTGTTGGCTGTTATGTTGACCTGGATTGTAGACAAGAATGCGTTTTAGAAATACAAGATTTGAATTTGAGTTTAGAATGAAAGATGACTCACTAGAATCAAAAATTGATTGATTTACCTCCGACATTAGCAGCGGCTTGGCTGCTTCAGCCACACGCTCGTTTATGAGTGCCGTGAGCTCAGCTGTAGTCATGTTGACATTTCCGCGACCGCCACGTCCACCGGCACGTCCACCACGTCCGTTTCCACGTCCAGACATTATCTTTACATTCACAACATACAATAATGAGAAAATACATCGCATTTTATCATCATACAAGTATAAGTAAACAAAAGAAATTTAAACCACAACATCTAACATTTCATTAATAATAATCCTTGATAAAATAAATTGGAAAGGCTACAAAGTAAATTCAATCAAAAATCAAAATCCAGAAACATCTGTTGGATGGGAACAACCCTGCCCATCTAGGTTTAAAAGGAAAGAAAGAAATAAATAATGAAGATAAGATATCAAATGCCACTGCTAGCTGATGTAACATCAGATGCTGCATCCTCGTCCCTGCCCATCTAGGTTTAAAAGGAAAGAAAGAAATAAATAATGAAGATAAGATATCAAATGTCACTGCTAGCTGATGTAACATCAGATGCTGCATCCTCGTCCTCAGCCGGGTCTTCTACAAGTGCATCATTCGGTGCAACTTCTACTACGTTAGCAGCTCCAAGTTGTGCCTCCAATTTCTCAATCCTGGTGTGGACTATCTAGGTTCCACTCTGCGGTGTTCAGCCAGTCTTCCATATCCAAGCATGAATTTGCCAAATTCTCATGAACCTTATCGGTGGTTGCTAAATCTGAAGTCAGTTTGGCGATCTTCTCATTCATCTGAGTCTCTAGCTCCAATATGCCAGTAATCTCTCCCGCTGCGTCCCTCATGTTTCGGATCTCCCGATCCATCCTAACTACAAAGGCAGCTAACACCTGCTCATAGGGGTATTGCAATGGCGGCAAAGCTCGCACAGAAGATGAAGAAGAAGAAGCAATGTCAGTGGTGAGTGGAGGTGGGACCTCCTCCTCGCGGATGCAGCTCCTGATCCTGTCGGGATACCAATCCCAGTCCTGCATGTTGTCTCTGACACGCACGTGAAAAGGATCATCATACACCACAATGTTGTTGATTGGGTTGAGCAGACGTCTCCTTGGCTCTGGCAAAGGTACCGTAGGAACATCATGCTCCTGAACGACTGGGGATGCAGGTGACTTGGGTGATGTCGACATTTCATGTAAAGTAATGAGTGAGTGTCATGTATGAGTGTAAGTGATGTGTAACTAATGCATGTGCGTGGTTATAGTCTAGTATGCAAAATCCTAGTTCTCTATAACCAATGGCTCTGATACCAATCTGTCACACCCCCAAAATCCACTAACTTAGGAGCGTGACATACCAGGATCTCAGTCATTAGTTACGTTGAACGACCCTATATGAGTTTAAGAAAAACACTAGTATTGCTCATAGTCACGATGCAACAATATTGAATTAAAATACCGAGTAAATGCGGAATGCGGAAGCGAAAAGGTTTAACGAAATATATGTGCTAAAACACATGCGCCCAAGCCATACAAGTCAAAAATAAATAAATAAGTAAATCCGATGTTTGAAAAATAAATGAGACTCCAATGCATGCATGCCCTAGTCTCGTGCTCGTACCTTAGCGACCTGAGAAAAACATGCTAAAGTGTGTCAACACTAGGTTGGTGAGTTCACAGGTTTCAATTGTAAGTAAAGATAGTGGATAAAACAATTACAATTATATCAATAGGTAGCTAGCCTAATAACATGTTACTAAAGCGTGTCGACACCGAAGTTGACTGTTTGTGTTTGATTTGCCTTCCACCATTCCTATCATGAAACAATGGTAAAATGTTAGGTCAATATTATACCCGTTCTACTTCCCGTCGTGTTAGCGTGACTAACACGGGGGGGGGGGGGGGGGCTGTCATGCCCAGTAGTACTACTCAAGATTACCTCGCTATTCCATTTATTAAACAGTTCGATATGTAAGGACTTGTATGATATGTTTGTGCTTAGTACAACAAGTGATATAAAATAATTGTAAGATCTAATTGTTTGTGTTCATCCCAAGTTTAAAAACAGAGAAAAAGGGGCCGTTAAACTCACCTTTGAATGCGTGTAGATGAAAGCTAAGTTAAAATTGCATGACTACTAACCGCTACCTATAAACATCGGTTTATAAGTGTGTGTTTGTGTAAGTTGACCTGAACCCTAAGTATCCAAACAATCCCATTGTTTTAAGTGTTTAGAAAACATTTAATAGTTTGACCAAGTTTGACCCGACGACCCGTTGGTGACCCGTTTAGTGATTTAATGTTTGGTTTGAATACTAACACACATAGCATACAAGTAATTCAAGTTTCATGCTACACATGTCACAACTAACTTAGCATGGCAAGTTATGTCTACACAATGCACGTTCTATAAAGTTCTTGCTTTTAACAATGTATGAACACAAGTTTGGTTTCAATAGATTACATCATCTATAACACGTTTGCATGATAATGACATGTTTATATACACATACTAATGCATGAAAGATCATCACAACATACACCTTAGGTCTAGACCTCAAGTTTCAAATTCTAAAAGTTTCCACTTTTAGTAACTTATGATCAATGCATACGATTTGTACCAAGCAACACTTTAACAAGCTTTAATACGTTCATAACAACATGCTAGCAT